>WNWU01000033.1:13127873-13183766 GCA_012654045.1 Ptyas mucosa | reverse complement strand
TATTCTATTCTATTCTATTCTATTCTATTCTATTCTATTCTATTCTACCTCTGTTCTGATATACTGTAAATACCATATGATACATGTTGTTGAATCAATTAACTACAATGCTACAATTGTAATGCTACAATCTTCAGTGTATGTTTTGTATGAACATGTGTATGGTACGAGAACAACAGTATCATCTACACTTGCTTTGTTTCTAGCTTTTCAATCTTTTTTTCAATAGCTTGACAAACAGAAACATGATAAATCAAGTCCCAAAGGCTTTTTTAAGAGGCAACTGGAATTTTTGGTTTTTCTTTGAAGACGTTTTGCTTCTCATCCAAGAATCTTCTTCTGCTCTGACTGAAGAAATCTCCAAGTGGCCTCAACGACTCTCTAAAAAGAATGCAAATGACCAGCTGCAAGGAGTATAAATCCTTCCATTCCCATTCATCCAGTCAGAGCTGAAGAAGTTTCTTGGATGAGAAGCAAAACGTCTTCAAAGAAAAACCAGAAAGTCCACTTGCCTCTTGAAAAAAAGCACCTTTGGGATATAGAGTACTGTGTTTTTGGGGTGCAGGATGCTGGAAGTGTTTTGATGCTGGTTTTAGTTTTCTTATTGAATTATTATTGTTCCCTTTGTTAATGTACATAAGATTAGTGGCAGTCTATGTGCTTTAAGTAATAAATAAATAAATAACACTTATCAAGTAAATCAGTGTTAACATAATGTGCAAAGTCATCTTCTGCCATATTAGTAGAGTCTATGAATGAGTCTGGAAGGATAAAATATTTACTAGCCTGATAAGGCTGATGAAACAAAGAAGAACAAAGAAGTGGCAAATTATACTGAGTCCAGTTGCCTCTTGAAAAAGCACCACTGGGACAACTGTGACCTGATGATTGAGAATCTCCATTGTGATGAATCAAGAATGATGGGTTTGTAAATGGGCCTTTTTACCCGACATGAATAGCTAGGAGAAAAAGTCTCTGGAAAGATAGAGCAGTTATTTTTTTTCTTAATTACATTTTTTCTTTTAAAGAGCTCAGTGCTCATCTTATTGAAACAGTTTTGATTAGCAGCTCCTCAATTAGTGTAGATAGTCCTTGGCCTGCCTTGTTCTGCTAAACTGCCTCGCTTAATGATGATTTCAAGTTATGAGAGTGATGAAAAAGTAACTTTCTGGACCAATCTGTTTGTACAGCAAAAGAAAAAGCTAAAGGAAGGCTAAAAAAAAATCTAAAGCTAAAGGAAGAGTCTTGGATAGTACAGGGGTCTAAAGCACCCTGTTATTAACACCAGCTGCCTGCAATTATTGCAGGTTCGAGTCTCACCAAGGCTCAAGGTTGACTCAGCCTTCCATCCTTTCTAAGGTAGGTAAATTGAGGACCCAGTTTGTGGGGGAAATAAGCTGACTTTGTATAAATATACAAAAGTATGAAGGCTATTGCTTAGCGCATTGTAAGCCGCCCTGAGTCTCCGGAGAAGGGCGGCATATAAATCAAATTTAAAAAAAAAAAATAGACGTAGTTTCGCTTACTGACCAAGTTGCCCTCCCAATTGCAACCCAATGAAGAATACCTGTAATAATAATTCATATTTTTTTAAAAAAACAAACAAGGTGGCAACTGCAAGTTTTAAAGCCACGCCCTTTTTATATGACTCAGTCAGGTGAACCACTTCAAAATGGAGAAGAGTTTAATTGAATGATTGCACTAATTATCTCAATGCTCTTTTTAACCTCTTCCTGCTTCATCTTATGACCGATTCTCACTTTGAAGCAGAAGCTGTAACTTAGCCTTTCAAGAAAGCAAGATGCCATGCTAGGCAAGAACCTAAGCGAGGAAGAACAGATGCAGTCAAACAGTGGCTGTACCCAGATACATGAAAACCATGTGTTACTGAGCATGGCTCTCACAAGCTGCCATAAGACTTCAACTGCAAGGACTGGTGCTGTGTGCTTTTCATTTCCAGGGGCTGCTCCATTTAAACATTTTCCTATAATTACAGTTAAGTTGACAGTCCCAGTTGCTGGGGCATATTATATAGTGTTTGGGATGTTTCTTCTGCAGCTAGCAATTTTGGAAATGACAGTAATTCATGCTGCCTATCTTAGTGTCATTGTGGCTTTTTAAAAAAGTGAGACTAGCTCATTCATTCATTTGGCTGTGCCTAAATATAGCTCTTCAGTTCTTAAAATTACACTCCTATCACCATATTTTGATCTCTTTCTCTCTCTCTCCCTCCCTCCCTCTCTCCCTCTCTCCACCCCTAATATATGAAGACAGTCAACTAAATGGATTAATAAGGATCTGTTTCATGGGAAATTGTAGGAAAGGAATTTATTATTTGTTCCTGCGTAAAGAGAAATTCGTCTATTGTAAGGTCAAGCCAGATGGGGCACTGATGAGTAGTTAATTTCTCAGCATTATCAATTACTTTTCAGAGAATAAATAGGGACAACCGGTGAAATAGGAGGAAGCAAATTTGATTAGAAAATGATGATATAATTATTATTTATCTCTTTGCTGCAACTCTGTTTCAGTTCAGTTTTTTTTCTAACTCTCTTTTTTCAATAATAAAAAAGCGACAGTTCAGGGGTGAAATCCAGCAGGTTCTGGCAGGTTCTGGAGAACCGGTAGCGAAAATTTTGAGTAGTTCAGAGAACCAGCACATACCACCTCTGGCTGGTCCCAGAGTGGGTGGGAATGGAGATTTTGCAATATCCTTCCCCTAGGAGTGGGTAGAGAATGGAGATTTTGGAGTATCCTTCCCCTGCCACGCCCACCAAGCCACACCACGCCCACCAAGCCACGCCCACAGAACTGGTAGGAAAAAAAAATTGGATTTCACCACTGCGATAGTTGTATGGTTTCCAAAAAGGACAACTGGGCAGTTCCTGGGCATTTCAGCTTTTCGTCTTCATCCATGGAGGTCCTTCAGTTCTGCAATATTGTAGAGTATTACTCTGGATCGATTTTGTTTTAGGGTTGAATAAAACACTAGATTCTTTGGAGGGTGCATTTCAGAAGCATGTTGGAGGTACCCAAAAGAAATGTGGTCAGCTTATTTTCCTGACAGGCTTACAAACAGTGTCAGAAACCATGTGAATGCAAAAGCTGAGAAACAACTGTTTCAATGACCTGTGTGAATGCAGCTACAGTTTAGCTGTCTGAGAATGTTCCGAAAAATCAGAGCCTTGCCAGTCTGCTCATCTAAGAATATTGCAAAGAACTTCAAAAACTCATTTGCCCTCTTCAAGATTATATTTATTAAGCACCTAACTAAACCAATAGATTAAAAAGATGGTGTCTCTACCTCTAGTTTTCTTATCTCTATATTAAATTTCCAATAAACAGGACGTTGGGGAAAATTTTTTAAAAGATACAGGCAGTCCTGTGCTTATGACCACAACTGAGCCCAAAATTTATGTTGCTGAGAGAGAAATTTGTTAACTGAGTTTTGCCCCATTTTATGACTTTTCTTGCCACAGTTGTCACAAAAGGTGATCTCATGACCCCAGCACACTGCCACTATCATAAATATGAACCAGTTGTCACGTTGTTTAGGGGACTGGAGGCTAAAACATATAAAGAAGGGTTGCTGGAATTTGGTATGCCTAGTTTAATTAAAAGAAGGACTCAGGGTGACATGATAGCAGTGTTACGATTATCTCAAGGGCTGCCACAAAGAAGAGGGAGTCAAGCGATTCTCCAAAGCACCTGAAGGCAGGACAAGAAGCAATGGATGGAAACTATCCAAGGAAACTTTCTGACAGTTGGAACAATTAATCAGCGGAACAACTTGCCTCCAGAAGTTGTGAATGCTCCAACACTGGAAGTTTTTTACAAAAAGATTTGTCTGAAATGATATAGGGTTTCCTGCCGGAGCAGGGGATTGGACTAGAAGACCTCCAAGATTTCTTCCAACTCTGTTCTTATTCTTATAAGCCTCCAAATGTAGATCACATGACCATGAGGATGCTCATGTGATCATAAGTGTGAAAAATGGTCCTAAGTCACCTTTTTCAGTGCTGTTGTAACTTCGAACAGTCGCTAAACAAACTCTTGTAGATCGAGGATTACCTATACTCTCTATCTATTTGTCCATTCCAGGGATGGGTTCTACTTACCTTTACTACAGGTTCGTAACGGGGCCTCGTACACGCTCTTCTGCGCATGCACAGAAGCATTCTGATGACATCAGGCTCGGTGGGCGGAGCCTCCCTCCGGTTTTACTACCAGTTCTATAGAACCCACCACTGGTCCATTCACCACAGACTAAATCTGGTGTGGCAAGACCAAACAAATGATGGTGTTCAAAAGTGGGCTGGACCGGCTGGGAACTACTGAGGGAAAAAAGAAATCCTCCAATGCATGTCAATTGAGCTGCTGCTCAGGGTGCTGTTGATCTCTCCATACTAAGCCTCCCTCCCGCCTTCCTTCTGGTCATGTGACCCAGAATGGAGCCTAAACAACCCTCCCTTTGCTTTTCAGTGCATTTGTATAAACCAGTGTTTCTCAATCTCAGCGAGTTTAAGACCTGTGGACTTCAACTCCCAGAATTCCCCAGCCAGCTAAGCTGGCTGGGGAATTCTGGGAATTGAAGTCCACAAGTCTTAAACTCGCTGAGATTGAGAAACAATGGTATAAACAAAGATGTCTGGACGCAAACAAGGGGACAGCAAAACGATGTGACACATATGCCCGCACCTTGATTAGTCCTTGGGGAGAAAGTGCACACAAAGATGCAACACATTACCTCATAACACAGCTGGTAAACAGATGGCAATAATTCCAGGAGCCAGGCTCTGTGTGATTTCGTTTCCTTTCCAGTCCAGGGGTATGTAGAAATAAATTATGTAAAGTGATATTAACATTTGTATGTAACTCTTTGATCCACGAGAAGCCTTTTTCCTTCTCCCTCCTGGTCATGTGACTCGGCGTAGAAAATATACAGCGCCATGTTCTTTCCAATACAGAGGTACAAAAACGCAAAGGGTTGAGAAAGATGCATCACACATTGTTATGTGGAAGAGAATACACACTTCCAATGGTCCTTGTTGGCAAAAAGTTTGGAAAGGATTTCACAAATTATAATCAGCTTATTTCAGCTTTACTTAAAGTATGTTGAATTAACTCAGCTTGTTTGCATTTCCCAGGAATTGACACTGACAGAACGGAGAAACAACTGATTAAAGTTTGTGGTCTAATTTTGTAGCGGGGGGGGGGGGGAGTGATTCAAGGTTAGTGGAATGTTTTTTGTAGCATAGCAATAGCATTTAGACCAGTGGTGGAATTCAAATAATTTATCATCTAGTTCTCTGCCCTAATGACCAGCTGGGTGGGCGTGGCCATGGTGGGCGTAGCCAGGGGATGTGACAGGCAGCACTCAGATTTCTGCACCCAGGGAGCAAAAACAGGCCGTGGCGCGGACACACTGGTCCCCCCATGCCCCGTTTCTGGCCTAGGCTTCCCTGAAGCCTCCTGGGAGGAAAAATGGGCTGTGGGGGGGCATGCTGTACCCGCCCATGCCCCATTTTGGGCCTAGGGACCTCCCTGTACTTACCAGGAGCCTGAGTGGCATAGGAGGCTAATGCCTCCTACTAAGGCAGCATTTAACATCCAGCTGCCTGCAATTACTGCGAGTTCAATTCTCACCAGGCTCAAGGTTGACTCAGCCTTCCATCCTTTCTAAGGTGGGTAAAATGAGGACCCAGTTGTGGGGGCAATAAGCTGACTTTGTATAAAATATATAAAAGTATGAAGGCTATTGCTTAACGCATTGTAAGCCGCCCTGAGTCTCCGGAGAAGGGCGGCATATAAATTAAAAAAAATTTTTTTTTAAATGGGGCACGTGGGGACTCCTGGAATGGGTGGGGAGAGGAGGGGTGAGGCCTGCCTGCAATTTATTTACTGATTCACCCTAACCGGCCCGAACCAACTGAATCCCACCACTGATTTAGACCTCTGTACCGCTTCACAATGCTTTACAGCCCTCTCTAAGTGGTTTACAGAGTCAGCATATTGTCCCCAACAATCTGGGTCCTCATTTTACTCAGAAGGATGGAAGGCTAAGTCAACCTTGAGCCTGGTGAGATTCAAACTGCCAAATTTCAGGCAGCCGACAGTCAGCAGAACTGCACTCTAACCACTGTGCCACCACAGCTCCTCATAGGTGGGTTTTATTGGAATAAGACCCTGAAGGAGTTTTCCTCTGAGTTAATTATGATATGTAGTGAATGGGAGTAATGGACATAATGTATATATATACAAATTGAAATCCGCGTTGGTTGATGATCTCTGGAGGGCTCGGGATAGGGGTTGCTCCTCTATCCTGGTCCTATTAGACCTCTCAGCGGCTTTTGATACCATCGACCATGGTATCATGTTGCGCCGGTTAGAGGGGTTGGGGGTGGGGGGCACCGTTTTGCGGTGGTTCTCCTCCTACCTCTCCGACCGGTCGCAATCGGTGTTGGCAGGGGGGCAGCGGTCGACCGCGAGGTGCCTCGCTTGCGGGGTACCGCAGGGATCGGTCCTCTCGCCCCTCCTGTTCAACATTTATGTAAAGCCGCTGGGTGAGATCATCCGTGGCTTTGGGGTGGAATTCCACCAGTACGCTGATGATATTCAGCTGTACATCTCCACCCCAGGCCACCCCAACGATGCCCTTGAAGTGATGTCCCAGTGCCTGGAGGCCGTGCGGGCCTGGATGGGGAGGAACAGGCTTCGTCTCAACCCTTCCAAGACCGAGTGGCTGTGGCTTCCGGCGTCCCGATATAACCAGCTGGTGCCATCGCTGGTTATTGGGGGTGAATCATTGGCCCCCACGGAGAGGGCTCACAATTTGGGTGTCCTCCTGGATGCACGGCTGTCTTTAGAAGAGCACATGACGGCCGTGGCCAGGGGGGCTTTCTATCAGGTTCGCCTGATACGCCAATTGCGTCCCTTTCTGGATCGGGACTCCCTACGCACAGTCACTCAGGCACTCGTCATTTCCCGCCTGGACTACTGTAACGCTCTCTACATGGGGCTCCCCTTGAGGTGCATCCGGAGGCTCCAGTTGGTCCAGAATGCGGCCGCGTGGGGGATTATGGGAGCAACAGGACGCTCCCATGTGACACCTCTCCTGCGCGAGCTGCACTGGCTTCCTGTGGTCTTCTGGGTGCGCTTCAAGGTGTTGGTGACCACCTTTAAAGCGCTCCATGGCTTAGGGCCAGGGTACTTACGAGATCGCCTTCTGCCGCCAATAGCCTCCCACCGGCCAGTATGTTCGCACAGAGAGGGCCTCCTTAGGGTGCCGTCCGCCAGACAATGCCGGCTGGCGACCCCCAGAGGGAGAGCCTTTTCTGTAGCGGCACCCGCCCTGTGGAATGACCTACCCCCAGAGATACGTATGATACCTGACCTCCGGGCTTTCCGACGAGCCCTGAAAACACATTTATTTCATCTAGCCGGCCTGGCTTGACCCTATTGTTTTGGTTTTAAATTATAAATTGGTTTTAACTTGGTTGTTTTAAATTGTGGGCCAAAACTATTTAATTATTTTAAATTGTTTTTTAATTTTGTATGCTCTATTTTATTTTGGCTGTTCACCGCCCTGAGTCCAGCTGGAGAAGGGCGGTATACAAATTAAATAAATAAATAAATAAATAAATCCCCATTCAGCCTAGAAGTTAATCCACTTGCTACATTTCAGAAAAATTTAACAGGATTGTTCTGATGATAAAATAAGATAATCTGCCATTGGTCAGTCCTGACATCTTTAGAGTAAGCTATCAATCTGGTCATTTTTCTGCCTAAAATGGCACAGTCTTAGAAATTGTGTTAGAACAGTTCAGTTAGCTTTTCTGTTCAAGAGTTTAATGACAGAAATGTCAGATGCACATGTGTATTAATCTCTACCACATCCCAAGAGGTGCATATTTCCAATTGCCAATCAGGATTGATGGGGGGAGTTAATACTGTGTGTTTTTATCATTCCTAGAAAATGGAAACTATCTCAGCTAAGCATGGATGAGATTTTCATCGAACATTTTGTTTTCTACTTTCAGATGAACAGGGGTGGGCTGCTAGGGTTTGTCCAGGTTCGGGAGAACCCTGCGCTAACGTTATGGCCAGTTTGGAGAACCGCCAAATCCCACCCCTTGCTGGCCTCACCCACCCTGCCCACCTGCCCACCTCACTCACCCGCCCTATGCCAGAGGTGGGTTTCAGCAGGTTCTGACCAGTTCTGGAAAACCGGTAGCGGAAATTTTGAGTAGTTCAGAGAACCGATAGTAAAAATTCTGACTGGCCCCACCCCCATCTACTCTCTGCCTCCTGAGTCCCAGCTGATCAGGAGGAAATGGGGATTTTGCAGTAACCTTCCCCTGGAGTGGGGAGGGAATGGAGATTTTACAGTATCCTTTCCATGCCACACTCACCAAGCCATGCCCACCAAGCCACGCCGACAGAACTGGTAGTAAAAATTTTTGAAACCCACCACTGCCCCACACCTCTTGCTCTGCCCCTGCCAGGAGTCACCACACAGCCTGTTTTGGGTGTAAGGTAAGTGCAGAGCCCACGCGGAGGCTTGGGGAGGGGAAAAAACCTCCCCAAGCCTCCCAGAAGTTCCAGAAGGCTGGAAACGGGCCCATTTCTGGCCTCCCAATGGCCTCCAGAGCCCGGGGGAGGCAGTTTTTGCCCTCCCAGAGGCTCGAGGAAAGCCTCTGGAGCCCGAGGAAGGCAAAAACAACACACACACACACACCCGTGGTGGGATTCAGCCAGTTCGCACCACTTCAGGAGAACCGGTTGTTAACTTTCTGAGCAATTTGGAAAACTGGTTGTTGGAAGAAATCATTATGGCAGAGAACCGGTTGTTAAATTACTTGAATCCCACCTCTGCCCCCCTCCCCCATGGCGCAGGAGGTCAACTAGGCCACGCCCACCATGGCTACACCCACCCACCAACCAGGCAGAGAACCCATTGCTGAAATTTTTGAAGCCCCCCCCCCCTTGTAGATGAATACATAAGCTCATATAAGGTGGGTATAGCTGTACGTCTGAATGTCATCTTGAAGGACTGAAGAGAGGCCCTTCTGGCAACACCCTCATCTCTTGCAGTCATGAGCTAGATTTGGTAAGATTTGAATTTGTGGTCTAGTGTTTCCACAGGACATTCCACATATTTTGGCAGTCTCCACCTCTCCATCTCCCAGCATCCCGGGAGGATATTATCAGTGGTTTAGTGGTTTCGCCAAAGAAAGCTGAAGGTTTCATTCCCCAGTTTCTTGGCTAAGTGGTCAAACCACGACATTTTCAGAAAGCAGACTGGCTTACAAGCGTACTGTAACCACACTAGTGTTTCCTATTTTTCACAATGTGCAAATATATGAAATGTGGGGCTTTCTACCATAAATTAGAAGCAGGTTTCTTTGCAAAATGCCTTCTGCGTCCTTTCATCTATTGACTGAGTATCAGAATTCAAACAGGCAATGAATGTATGAGGCAGTTTCACTAGTTATGGCTTCCTTCTTCAAATTGCTTTGATTGGTTCTATCCCAGATAGAATTTGGAAGAAAAGAAGTTCCCTTCAAGTTCTTTTGCCTGGATAATTCGGTACTGCTTTCTTTTCAGTAATTCATGGTCCAACAAAGAAGGCAATTTGACATTTTGCTGCACTTATTAGCTGGATACTACTCTTATTTTTTTTCCCCAAGAAGGTACAAGTTACAGTGGACAGAGCAATTATATAAACGGGGCAGAGTTATGTCTTGCTGTTTTGTGTCGCAGTTCTGGAGTTCTTTTAATTAGATTAACTGTATTTTAAGTCTTAGAAGAAAGAATAGGAAAAAATAGCCTTAGTTTAGGACAATTTGTCAGAGTCTGTTGCAAAATCAAACCCAGAAAGCACACACGGGTAAGCTGATTCAGCAAGATTCATTAACTTCTTTATATACATAATAACACATGAAGTAAATTTACAATACCAACAGCAGATTCTTCCAACGTGGTAGAGAGGAGAGATTGCTTTCAGTTCCAGCAGTTCAGAGCAGACTACTTTAGTTTTAGAGCTGAGCACAGAGAGCTCAGAGCTGAATACAGACAAAGAGAACCTCCTCTATACAGGGCAATTAAGCTAAGCCAAAGCCACGCCCAGGCTCCTTCCAGTTTCAGTTTCCAAAACAGTTCCCATTGGCTGACCTTGTTACTATGCCTATTCATTGGCCGACCTTGTTACCATGTCTTCCCAGTCATGAACTATATTTATTTATTTATTTATTTATTTAATTAGATTTTTATACCGCCCTTCTCCAACCGGACTCAGGGCAGTGAACAGCCAGGTAAAAACATAGTACACAAAAGTTAAAATAATTTTAAAAATAATTAAATAAGATTTGGCCCATAATTTAAGAACATTTCAATTAAAATCAATATGCACTGACACAATTTTCAGGGGTCTCCGGAGGAACCACAAAGAGCTTCTAAGACACTAGACCAGTGATGGCGAACCTTTTACTTACCGAGTGCCGAACAGGAACACGCTTTGCGCCCTGCGTGAGCACGCATGCCATCTGCAGTAACATGCAGCTCCTCTCCATGTGCTGAGCATGCAACTGCACCATCTGCACATGCACACAGCTTTTGCACATGTGCACTAGGACATGCTGTGCGTGTAATTTCACCATATGCATATGCGCACAGCTTTTGCGCACACAATGCATGTGTGCAAATGCTTTCTGCACAAGTGTGCAAAATCTCGCATGCATGTGCAAACATGCGCGCATGCCCAGGATAGCTCTAAAGACCAGCTGGGTCCCCTGAATTGCACACATGCACACCAGAGGCGCACACATGTGTAGTTTCAGGTGAGCTTGGAGATGGCTTATGTGCCCAGAAAAATGGTTCTCCGTGCCACTTCCAGCACATGTGCCACTTTCAGCACGTGTGCCATAGGTTTGCCAACATGTCACTAAACTAACTACAGGTGGTCCTCAACTTATGACCACAACTGAACCCAAAATTTATGTTGCTAAGTGAGACATTTGTTGAGTTTTTTGCCCCATTTTATGACTTGACTTGCCACATTTGTTAAGTGAATCACGGCAATTGTTAAATTAGTAGCAGAGTTGTTAAGTGAATCTGGCTTCCCCATTGACTTTGCTTGTCAGAAGATCGCAAAAGGTGATCACATGACCCTGGGACATTGCAGCCATCATAAATGTGAGTCAATTGTCAGGTATCTGAATCAGAGGTGGGTTTCAGCAGGTTCTGACCAGTTCTGGAGAACCAGTAGTGGAAATTTTGATTAGTTCAGAGAACCGGTAGTAAAAATTCTGACTGGCCCCGCCCCCATCTATTCTCTGCCTCCCAAGTCCCAGCTGATTGGGAGGAATTGGGGATTTTGCAGTAACCTTCCCCTGGATTGGGCTCAGAATGGAGATTTTACAGTATCCTTCCCCTGCCATGCCCCCAAGCCACACCCACAAAGCCATGCCATGCCCACCAACTGGTAGTAAAAATTTTGAAAACCAACTGATCCGAATGTAAATCATGTGACCATGGGGATGCTACAACAGTCCACAGTCCAAGGGAATCTGCCCACTTCTTCTCCAACCATTTTCATCCTCTTCCAAAACAGAGGCATAAATCTGAGAAAATATATGTCTCTCATGGCAGTGCTGACAAAAAGCTAACTACACCTTCTTAAACCCAGATGCCCTGACAATATTTATGATTAGACATTCTGTTCCTACACACGTTGCCTTGCCCTCTTTACGAGTGACTTCTTGGCAGGAATGTGAAAAGTAAAGAAAAGGCAGGATTTTCTGTGCGTGTGTTTTAATGAAACATTCTGTCACTTTATATTTTGTTTTACGTTTTGCCTTCCTAAAAACATTGTGCAAATTGTTATTGAGTAAAAATAAGCGATACCTTTCCAGCAAAATGAGTTCCCTGAGTTGAGAAACTGGATTGCAAAATATACTCATGGTTCATATTTAACAGAAAGCTTTAATACTGAATAAATTTGGATGTTAAGTAAAACAACATTTGTCAGGCTGATCAAACCTTGGAAGCATTAATGGGCAGAGGGCCAAATTAAGGCCAACTGATGCCTTAAGCAAAACCCAACAATGTTGTCTCTTGTCAGAAGAAAAACTCTCACACCACGAGATGGAAATAAATGTGATATCTGACAACACCTTTAAACCATGGTTAAAATGTAGTTGCTCATCATGGCAAAGATTTTTTTTTAACTATGCAGATTTCACAGTGCATGTGGAACATTGTTTTTAACAATGCAAATTTAACAATGCAAGTCAAACACCGCAGATAAGGACAATCATAAAACATTTGTCTAAAGTTGAACACTTTAACACTGCAGTGAAAGAGTTAAAGGCATGATAGCCAGGAGAAAGATCTCCCACTTCTTTTGGTATTCTGATTATGTTTATTTTGCTTAAAGGTTAATCCAGAAGTGCTGGGCAGGGACACCTGTCAAGTTTAGGGTGTTCTTTTAATATCATTTGAGTAAGAACATCTGCAGAGCAGAAGTGTCCATGTGTGCAAAGCCTGTAAAAACAAGATATGATTGCCATCTTGCCTTTTTAAATCTTCCTTCCCATGTTGCCCCTCATCAGAGCCAACTTTCTCATCCCACCCATTCCAGTGGGGCACTCCCATAGAATGCCTTATAAATGTAGAATAACAGAGTTGGAAGGTACCTTGGAGGTCTTCTAGTCCAACCCCCTGCTCAGGCAGGAAACCCTTCATTTCAGACAAATGGTTGTCCAATCTCTTCTTAAAAACTTCCAGTGAAGGAGCACCAACAACGTCTGGAGGAAAATTGTTCCACCGATTAATTGTTCTAACTGTCAAGAAATTTCTCCTTAGTTCTAGGCTGCTTCTCTCCTTGATTAGTTTCCATCCATTCCTTCTTATCTTGCCTTCAACTGCTTTAGAAAATAGGTTGACATCCTCTTCTTTGTGGCAGTTCTTTAGATATTGAAACACACTGTTCTATCCATAATGGATCTTCAAATGGGGGCCTTCCAAGGGCAATTGGAATATTGGGCAGGCATTAATGTTGGTCTGATAGCCCTTTGTTCCCATAATATATTTCTCCAAGGCTCCTAGAGGTGTCATAGCAATTTAGAATAAAATAGAATAACAGAGTTGGAAGGGATCTTTGAGGTCTTCTAGTCAAATCCCCTGCTCAGGCAGGAAACCCTATATCCGTGATGGCGAACCTAAGGCATGTGTGCCAAGGTGGCACGCATAGCCATATCAGTGGGCACGCCAGCTGAGCTCTGGCGTGCATGTGCGTGCTGGCCAGCTGATTTTCGGGCCTTCTGGGCCCACAAGAAGTAGGGAAACAGGCTGTTTCATGCTTCCGGAGGGGCGGGGGGGGAGGCCTGTTTTTCTTTCTTACCTGGTTCCAGATCCAGTCTCTGGAGGCTGGGGACAGCAAAAAACATCACTTCCCACTGGGAGTTGGGAAGTGGGCCATTTCAGGCCTTTGGAGGGCCTCCAAGGGAGTGGGAAAGGCTGTTTTCACCCTTCCCAGATGCATAGAGAGGTAAGAACCTGGAACCAGGTAAGAAAGAAAAATGGGCCTACCAGGCCATCGTGTGCCAGGAGCAGGGGGGGAAGAGGGGGGGGTTGCGCGTGCATGCGCAGGGCAGGGTGCATAGAATTATTGGTGTGGGCACGCACACACGTGACCCCCCGCCCCCCCTTCCTGGCACGTGAGGGCAAAAAGGTTAGCCATCACTGCCCTATATCATTTCAGACAGATGGTTGTCCAATCTCTTCTTAAAAACTTCCAATGTTGGAGCATTCACAACTTCTGGAGGCAAGTTGTTCCACAGATTAATTGTTGTAACTGTCAGGAAACTTCTCCTTAGTTCTAGGTTGCTTCTCTCCTTGATTAGTTTCCACCCATTGCTTCTTGTCCTGCCCTCAGGTGCTTTGGAGAATAGGTTGGCTTCCCTCTTCTTTGTGGCAGCCCCTGAGATATTGGAACACTGCTATCATGTCCTTTCCTTTCCATTAGTGTCAATGGGAAGGAAAGAATAAAGAGTAAGCAATCTTTTCAATGCCTTCTGAAAAAGCCAGCATCAATTTATGGTTTTCCTGATAGACTATAGAAAGAAGAGAGTCACGATGTAACTTTAGAGGGAGAGAGGTATCAATTTATAAATATAACTTGTCTGAAGATCAGAAATCACTTTTAAAATCTTTTTTCTTCTCTGTTTTTTCTGCTACCCTTTCTTTTGCACCTTTAATATTTTTTTTTCCTTTTTCCTTTTTTGCTCTGTTTTCATTTGTATCAGTCTTATACTTGTGTTTAAACTTTTCAATAACATTACATGAAAAAACCTAGCCTCAGACATTGGTGCTTGGAGAAGGTTTCATATCTCCAGTTTTCTTTTCTGAAGATTCTGACTTTAAGAGGAGGACATCTGTTGTCCCTTATACTCATTCCTGTAATATCCTGCCAATGACTGCAGAACTGCAACTTTCAACATTTCAGCTCCAAATGGAAATGTTTAACTGCTGAAGAAAGCGACAGACATTGGATACCATCCTTCTCAAGTCAGCATAGCTCCTGCCCTCACCAAGGGAGATTGTGCCTTAATATTTCATTATACACCCATATTGGACTGGGGCCAGCTTGGGATAGTTTTGGTGAAATCAGTGAGATTTCACTGTTCGTGCCTTCTCATTTAGTCCAGCGTTTTACTCTAATTTTGTTTGCGGAATCAGGTAGCTCTCAACTTACAGCCATTTGTTTAGTGACCGTTTAAACTTACAACAACACTTTAAAAAGTGACTTATGACTGTTTTTCACACTTACGTCCTGGGGTGCTATTCAGCAGGTTCTGACATTTTCTGGAGAACCAGTGGTGGAAATTTTGAGTAGTTCGGAGAACCGGCAAATACCACTTCTGGCTGGCCCCAGCGTGGGATGGGAATGGAGATTTTGCAATATCCTTCCCCCAGGAGTGGGGAGGGAATGGAGATTTTGCAGTATCCTTCCCCTGTCATGCCCACCAAGCCACACCCACCAAGCCACACCATGTCCACCAAGCCACGCCCACAGAACCGGTAATAAAAAAAATTGAATTCCACCACTGCTTACGACCATTGCAGCATCCCTATGGTCACATGGTCCAAATTAAGACGTTTGGAAAATTGGCACATACATATGTCAGTTGCTGTATCCTGGAATCATATTTATCACCTTTTGTGACTTCTGACAAGCAAAGTCCATGGGGAAGCCAGATTCACTTAACAACCGTCTTACTAACAACTTCACTTAACAACTGTGGCAAGAAAGGTCGTAAAATGGGGCAAAACTCACTTAACAACTTCCTTTCTTAGCAATGGACATTTTGGGCACAATTGTGGCTGTAAGTCAAGGACTACCTCTATCCATATTGGACTGGATCCAGGCCTGGGATAGGTTTGGTGAAATCAGTGAGACTACATCAGTGGTGGGTTCCTCCCGGTTTGGCCCAGTTCTGCCGAGCTGGTAGCAGTGACGATATGACATCACCAAACCGGTTCTCTTTGTTCGGGAGCTGGGCCCTCCTACCCCAGTGTTATTCTTACCTTTTATTTGGCCCCGCCCCCAATTTTTTGCTGCCTCCCGAGTCCCAGCTGATCGGCTGGAAGGAAAAAACCTGTTTAAATTCTTGCCGCGGGGCTTCAAAGGGCCGCCCTACAGCTAATCAGTGTTAAAAGGCAGTGTGGTGGTAGACCAGGACGCTTGAAAAACAAATGAGTAGATCGGGACGCTCCAAAAACAATTAGGTAGACTGGTACAGCTCTACAAGCAGTTAAAAGCCTGGTAGACCAGTACCTATGCTAAATCCTAAAGAATTGTCACATGACCATCAAACCACGCCCACAAAATAAGCCATGTCCACAGAACCAGTAGTAAAAAATTTTAGAAACCCCCCCTCCCCCGACTACATTGTTCATGTGTTCTTCTTTATTACAGCAATTTTGGAAAACCCATCATTATCCTGTAATTAAGAAAACCCAGGAAGTAGGTTGGAAGGGATATAGAGGCTCTACCTATTGTAGAACTTTCCAATTCCTTGCGAAAGCGAAAGATTTTAAAACGATTTAAACAAATCCAGTAGCGAATTTATTCTGCCTTGCCAGTGCATTCATTTGTTCACTTGAATTTTTTTTAAAAAATAATAGAAATAATACTGCTGATCCCAACGGACTTATTTTCCAAATTAAATGGTTTTTAAGATGAATTAATGTGAACTCATTAAAGATTAGTTCACTGTTAAATAACATCCCCAAATACTGGTGGGGTGGGGGTTGGGGGGTGGGGAGGGAAATGGTTTCAGTTGCAAGAGGTTCCCGAGACATCATAGCTGAGCTTTGACCTTTAGTAACTCATTCCAGATTTGGAATCTTTCCACATTCACATAGTTTATGTGAAGTCATCCAAAGAACCTGACACATCAATAGCACAATTACATCGGGGAAAATCCACCAAGATTGACTCCCTTAGCTTGGGTCAAAGTTTGTATCGAAGCCAGAACCATTAGGGTTGGAGATGTTACAGCAGACAAAGGCACCCAAAAATATATTTCAGTGGTCACGGTGATAGCAGATTAAATTATAACAGTTTTTGCAGGTCAAACCTTGACACCTTGTGATTTGCCATTATAAATCACTGATATGGACACGCAGACATACACCTTCATTTTGTCATTCCTAAATCTGTATCATTTCTATGCCAGGCAGAAACTTGATAGAAACGGCTTTTCTTAATGCTGACATTTTAATACTGAAAACATACTTGCTTAACTTCGGTGGTTCTCACTCATTTATTTCATATTATAAGTTATCTCTGCAAAAAAGGAGGAGTAATAGGACTGCAGTGGAATTCAGTAGGGAAAAATATTTCTTCATCTCCTGGATAATCTTCTTGGTCAATAAATGAGCCTCTATGCTCTGAGGCAAAATTCAGGAGCATAATTCAAAATTATGATCTGGGGAAAAATTTTCTTACTCTTTTTAACAAGTTTTTTTTTCCTAATGAGGTAGGTTTAAGAGAGGATAAAGACACCCCATTAAAAAGAAACTCACTGATGCCTCCAAAATGGTCTTACAAAAATGAATAACGGAATAATAAGAGTTGGAAAAAACCTTGGAGGTCTTCTAGTCCAGCGGTCACCAACAGGGTGGTCCATGGTGTACTGGTGGGCCACGAGAAAATTTTGGTGGCCCACAGAAAAATTATTTGCATTTTTTTTATTGCACTAAATCAGGGGTCCTCAAACTATGGCTCCTAGGACAGATATGTGCAATGAACGTTTGTGTTGTTGCAGAGTCTCCCCCTTAGGGGTCTTTTTGTGTGGGTAGGAGGGGGGGAGAAATTCTGAATTGGGATCTGCTTCAGCCTCCTGGTGTGGGGCTTTGAGCAAAGGCTGGAGGGAAGTGCCGTGGTGGTGAAAAGCCAGAGGGCCTTGTTCCAGTGGGATTGCATCATGGCCTGGAACTGGCTGACCTTCTCAGCCCAATGAGCCTCCAGGCACTGGTACCTGGCCTTGCACTCCCGCAGGTCTTCCCTCTGCTTGGAAAGCCTATACTCGTAGTCCTCAGTGAGGTGCTTCTGCTGAGCCTCCTTCTCGGACAGATCCAATTTGAACTGAGCCAGCTGTTTTGCCAACTCTTTCTCGTGGTGGCTGCTTAGCTTCAACAACTGCTTCCTGTTGGGGCCCTAAGGAGCCCGGGTGGGGAGGCGAGGAATGGCTGGGAGGGGAGGGGCAAATAGAGGCTGGCGAGGCGCTCCTTGATGTGAGTGACATTGAGTTGGCCACACACACCCAGTCACATGACCACCTAGCCACGCCCACCCAGCCGGTCATTAGGCAAATCATATTAGCGGTCCGCAGGATTTAAAATTATGAATGTAGTGGTCCCTGAGGTCTGAAAGGTTGGGGAACCCTGAACCCCTGTTCCCTGAACAGGGAAACCCCTGTTCTAGTCCAACCCCCTGCTCAAGCAGGTGACCCTATACCATTTCAGACAAAGGGTTGTTAAATTTCTTCTTAAAACATTCTGTGTTAGAGCACTCACAACTTTTGGAGGCAAGTCATCCCACATTAATTGTTAGAGCAACTAAACTGACAGCAGACACCACTCCTTACTAGCACTGATGATGTTACCTAGTTTGGGTAATGAAATGTCTGCAAGAAAGCAAGAAAGTTCAGAGATCATCAAGGACCACTGTTCTCACTGTCGGGAAATTTCTCCTTAGTTCTAGGTTGCTTCTCTCCATGATTAGTTTCCATCCATTGCTTCTTGTTCTACCCTCAGTTGTTTTGGAAAAAGATATTCTCAGTCATCACAATTTGGGACATGCAGAGTTTCAGCCTGATCAAAAGTAAGTCTTCTCAGACCCTTGTGCCTTTATATTCATTGCTAGAGCTGTGCTTGTTCCTCTGCAATACAGGCCACTCTTTGGAACCCACCAGATGTGCTTTGTAGCTAAACCACCAAACCCCAGATGCCTGAAGTTGAAGCCAAGCACATCACACTTGGGGAACGATTGATGTAGCTAAAGTCAAGAGTAGCAGTGGTAGCTTAAGTCAATAGTAGCGGAGGAAAGGCAAAGGCAAACATTGTTAGCCCTGGAACCCAGGATGCAGACTGTCCTTTGTTTCTTTTTTCTTTTGTAGAGGCATCTCAACATCTGCTGTGCAAAGATAGTTCTAGTATGATGGACAAGTAGGCAGCTGATAATGAGCTGTATTCAGGGGGGGTGATAATGGGCTGCTGGGGGTTCGCAGGGGTTCGGGAGAACCTCTAGCTAAGATTCTGTGCAGTTCGGAGAACCCCCCCAAATCCCACTCTTGGCTGGCCCCACTCACCCCTCCCCTCCCAGGAATCACCACATGGCCTGCTTTGGATGCAGGTAACAGCAGAGCGCACATGGAGGCTCTGAAGGGGGGGGGGCAAAAAACGGGCCTACCGGAAGTTCGGGAAGGCTGGAAATGTGCCTGTTTCTGGGCTCCAGGCGGCCTCTTCCGTTTTCGCTCTCCCTGAGGCTTGAGGAAAGCCTACCGAGCCCAGGGAGGGCAAAAATGCCCCCCCCCCCTTGGCCGTGGTGCAGGAAGCCGACTAGGTCACGTCTACCATGGCCATGCCCACCCAGCAACCAGGCAGAGAAGCCCTTGCTAAAATTTTTGAAGCTCACCCCTGGCTGTATTCCATGTAGGCAGGCAAATAGCGATGGCTACTAATGATTATTTTTTCCAATATGGCTCATCCCTGCTCCTCCATAACAATATTATGCAGGCAGGAGAAATGTTTGATGCTGGCAACATCTCAAAACCCATATTATAGCGGCCTAATTTGGGGGGGGAGAAAGCATCAACTTCTTGGCTAAGGGTTCTTTAGTTTCTAACTAAATACCTCTCCCCCTTCTTGTGCTTCTGATTTTACTGGGATGACTAAATCTCTAAGCTATGTCAGCAGTAAACAGAATTAATTTACCTCCTGCTTCTTTGAAACAGCTGCTGGCAGCTGTGCTATAATCAACTAGGCATCTTTGCTCTTGGAATCTTCACTCCCCCCCCCCCTTGTAGCTCTCTCAACATCCCAATAATGCTGCATAATTTAGATTTATGCCGTTGTAGTGAATGTTGACAAGTAACCAAGACACAGTAGCTGAGCAACTTGGAAAAGGCTGTGTTGTGTAGCCGAAAAGCATGAATGAGAGAGAGGGAAAGGGGAGGAAAGTCAAATTGGAAAAAATAGCATGCATGTAAACATATAGGAAGCTAATAAGGACAGGTAATATGTAGCCATTCAAACTTATAATGTTCATATGGCCTTTATAAAAGATCAGGTTAAAAGTCCCTGGTAAAAGAAAATACCCGTTCTTTTTGCTGCTTGGAGGCAGAAAGGAATATATCAGAAAGATGAAAAGGGGAGCACAAAAAGAAATATTTCAGCCCTTCAGGATAGTTCCAACATGGAAACCAAGCATACATAATACTGCTTTTATTATGAGGTTACAGTTACAGAATCTTGCCAAGTCTGGATGTGTTTCTCCCCCCCCCCCCTTTCCTTCCTATGTCTTCTGGAGAACTAGGTAGGGTCTTGTCTTAGATCAGGGGTCTGCAGTCTTAAACACTCAAAGAGCCATTTGGAACCATTTCCCACAGAAAAAAACAAACACCAGGAGCACAAAACCTGGGTGCTCCACATCACTCACTCCCACCCAGTAACATGATACCCCAGCCACGCCTACCCAACTGGTCATTAGGGCCAAGAACCGGTTGTTAAAAAACCGGGAAGCACAAAACCCTTTTCTCTCTTTCTCTCCCCCTCTCTCTCTGTATCTCTCTATGTCTCTCTTCTCCTCTCTATCTTCTCTCTCACCCTCTCTGTATCTCTCTCTCCCCCGCTCTCTCTGTATCTCTCTATGTCTCTCTCTCTCTCCTCCTATCTTCTCCTCTCTCCCCCTCTGTATCTCTCTCCCCCTCTCTCTATATCTCTCTCCCCCCTCTCTCTGTATCTCTGTATCTCTCCCCCCTCTCTCTCCCCCTCTCTCTGTATCTCTCTCTCTCTCTGTATTTATGTCTCTCTTGCTCCCACTCCCCCCCCCCTCTGTATCTCGGATTTCCAAGGCCAGGTGAGGAGTGACTGGGAGGGGAGGGCGAGGGGTGGGGCCAGCCAGTGATGGGACAGGGAGCTGCAGCAGACGGCCCAAAGAGCCACATGCGGCTCTGGAGCCACGGGTTGCTGACGCCCATCTTAGATGCTTTGTCAGGTTACAGTTCTGGCTTGGATTCGAGTTTCTTTTATCTGACTCTTGTTTTGGTAGCGCTTCTTCCTCCTGATCTCCAAAGTTACTCCTTCTGCTCATCACAGAATGGGTGCTCCACTATCCATTTCTGGCTCTAGCTTTGCCCATCACATGGCCCTTGTGACTAACATCTTAAAGCTCCTTTAGACACATCCATAGTTTACATCTTTGGCCTGTGATTTTTCTGTCAAGGGTTTTTGAAATGTTAATCTCAAGGGCCATTTATGGTGCATACACTCAGCACTCTGTTGAGGGTATATGGTGCCCTTAGGCCTCCTAGTGATTCAAAGATTTGCATTTTTAGAATAACATTTTTTTCCCCAAAGAAAAGTTGGCATTGGTGCTTCCCAGGTTTAGCACTCTAGATCAGTATCGTAGCCTAAAGCTGGCCCTGGAGCTACCTAACATGTTTGGGTGCATGTGCCTAGCAACTAGGTAAAGCATTTTAGCCTGGGTGCATCTAAGACTTTAATAGATTTGGGACATTTGTAAACTATGCTTTAGTCCAGTGATGGGTTTTTAGGCACAGAGTGACCAAACCGGAAGGCACATGCACATGCATGAGCTCCGGAGCACCAGAAACCCGCCAACCAGCTGGTTGGCATGCATGCACAGATTGGAAATCAGCTGGCTGAGCTGGGGCAATGCTGTAAGTGCCTAGAGAGAGGGCTCTGCGTGCCACTTCTGGCATACATGCCATAGGTTCGCCATCATGGCTTTAGTCTCTTGGAATCTAGTTTGATATATGTTGCTCTTTAACAGTACTTTATCTATCATTTGCAATTTTACTGCAAACTCTTAACATTTTGTTCTGTATCTTTGCTCCTGAACTTCTTCAGGTGTGAAGAAGACAGGATAGGATTTTCTTAAAAGCAAGTTGACTACTACACCTGTAATGCCAAGTCAAAAGACAGATTGCTTTTGGCTCAGCAAGCTGTGGAAAATGCAGTTGGTGGTTTATTCAAAAACCATAGTTAAGCAAACTACAGCTTAACCTGATGAGTGAGTGATTCTGGGCTCTCGCAGATGAAACTCATTTTTTAGATTGATTTCTACTGCCTTGGTCACCCTGCAGAATGACCTGTGCTAGGAAAAAGGTGGACTGTGATCCAGTTGATCCTCTTAGACCTCTCAGCAGATTTTCATACCACTGCTACCCATAGTATCCTTCTAGAGTCGGGATCTGAGGACCCTGTGTTACAGTGGCTCCACTCTTATTTGGATTTCCAGAAGATGGTGCTGGGGGATTCCTATTCTTCCTCCTGGTGGTTGGCTTATGGAGTCCCTCAGAGTTTTATTATATCTCATATGCTTTTAAATATCTACAAGAAACCACTAGGAGAGGTAATCTGGGAACGTGAACTGAGGTACCATCAACACGAATGATACCTAGCTGTCTGCAAAAGGCTGTTATGCTAGGAAAGGCAGAAGGAAAGAGAGTATATCAACCAACAACAAGGTGAATGGACTCTGTTAATAGCAATAGCAATAACACTTCACAGTGCTCCATAGTCCCCTCTAAGCATTTTACAGAGTTAGCATATTGCCCCAACAATCTGGGTTCTCATTTTACTGACCTCAGAAGGATGGAAGGCTGAGTCAACCTTGAGCCTGGTGAGATTCGAACTGCCAAACTATAGTAGCCAACAGAAGTAGCCTGAAGTACTGCATTCTAACCACTGCGCCACCACGGCTCTAATGGAAATGAATGCACTATTGGAAGACCTATAAAGACAGATCATTCTGGAGAAAATCTATCTGGTTTCCAGAAGTCAACGCCAGCGGCATATAATCAATTAAAAGAACCAACTTTACCTCTCCTTTCAGATAGAGCCTTGGTGGTGCAGCAGACTAAAGTGCTGTTAACTAGCACCAGCTGCCTGCAATTACTGCAAGTTCGAATCTCACCAGGCTCAAGGTTGACTCAGCCTTCCATCCTTTTGAGGTAGGTAAAATGAGGACCCAGATTGTGGGCGCAATAAGTTGACTTTGTATATAAAAAAAAGAACACCGCTGGGGGGGGGGGAGTCTAAAGCCCTGTTATTAACATCAGCTGCCTGCAATTATTGCAGGTTCGAATCTCACCAAGGCTCAAGGTTGACTCAGCCTTCCATCCTTTCTAAGGTAGGTAAATTGAGGACCCAGTTTGTGGGGGCAATAAGCTGACTTTGTATAAATATACAAAAGTATGAAGGCTATTGCTTAGCGCATTGTAAGTCGCCCTGAGTCTCCGGAGAAGGGCGGCATATAAATCAAATTTTAAAAAAAAAAAGCCCTACTAAGCAGGTATATACAGAAGTATGAAGGTTATTGCTTAACGCATTGTAAGCCACCCTGAGTCTCTGGAGAAGGGCGGCATATAAATTGAATCAATCGATCAATCAATCGTGTCCTAAGCCACTGTTTGGACAGGGTGATAGACTGGAGGGCCAATAAACTGAAACTCAAACCAGACAAGAAATAGATACTATTATTTGATGATGCATTTCTGTCCCGGAATGGTCCGGGCTTACCCTAAAGGAACAGGTTTGCAAGTTGGGAGATGCTCCCACATCCATCACTGTCACTAAGGCCCAGGTGTGACCTTGATTGTACAGAGTAGTTTTTTTAAAAATCAAGTTTCACTTGATTTACCAACTGTGACCTTATCTGGATAGAGATAGCCTTGCAATAGTTATTCATGGTCTGGTAATTTTCCAGTTGGATTATTGCAATGTGTTTTTATGTCGGGTTGTCTTTGAAAACAGTCCAGAAAATTCAGTTAGTTCAAAACAGACTAGCTAGATTGGCTGATATGAACATTTCACCATGTATACTGACTGTCGGTCCATTTCCAAACTCAGTTCAAAGTGTTAGTTTTGACCTTTAAATCCCTAATTGGTTTAGGACCAAGTTACTTGAAGAAATACCTTTTCCTATACTATATGTATCTACCTGGACTTGCGTTAGTTTTGACCTTTAAAGCCCTAAACCCTAAAAGGGATGGGCAATTCATTTTCCCAAGGCGCCAGATGAGAAACTGGGACTGTTGAGGAGAGCTGAACCAATACAGCTGTGAAGGTGTGTACATACGTAAGCACATACGTAAATGTAAAAAAAAAAAAGATAGCAATCGCCTTCAAAATGAAAGCAATCCACATGGGCCAGACAGGGGCAGCCAAAGGGCTGGATATGGTCCACAGGCCATAAAATGCCGATCTGCCCAGATCTGCCCTGAACAATTAAGGGCCAGATTACCTGAAGGAACACCTTTCCTCATACTACCTGAACTTTAAGCTTGTCTAACGAGGCCTTCCTCCAGATCCTCTCACCAAAGAAGGTGAGCTGGACCTCTACAAAGGGGAAATCTTTTTGTGTAGCGGTAGCACCTCATTTATGAAATTCCCTCCTCAGAGAGGCTTGTCACATTAATTCACATTAGCATCATTCTGTTGCCAGGTCAAGAACTATTTGTCCTGGCTTCTTAACTGATTTTTATTTGTATTTTAATTCATACCGCGTTTCCCCGAAAATAAGACCTGGTCTTATTTTCTTTTGGGCTTGAAAATAAGCACTCGGGCTTATTTTCAGGGCGGTCTTGTTTTTGGGGAAACACTATTATTTTAGCTTTTGAATGACTGTCTTTCAGCTGCCTAGTTTTCAAGTTTTTATCTTGCATTTTATTGTACATGTTTGTATTCAAAAACTGCATCTTTTAATGTATTTATTATAAACCACCCAGAAAGCTTTGAGTACTGGGCAATTTAAACATTTTCCTCCATAAAATAAACCCAGCCTTTGGGGGGAAAAATCTATCCTCCTTTGCAACTGATTTCGCCCGCCCCCCCTGCACCTCATCATTATTTACAATTTTGTATCTTTCTTGTTGTGGACTGTGTTTGTTAATTTGTTTTGTCATAAGCCATCTGGAAGACCTGGGAGTCAAAGTGGAATAGACGTATTTTCAAATAAATGCAGAACATAAATACAGAGCCTAATTCTGGATAAAACTAAGTCCAAAAACTTTTCCACCTTTCTAGAGTATCCACATGCAAATAAGCAGAATAATTATTTCCATGTGGATAATAATGATAATAATAATTAGATAATTAGAATTGCAGAAAAAACAATTGCTACCAACCTGCCTTCCACTGAGGACCTGTATACTGCACAAGTCAAAAAGGGGGCTGTGAAAATATCTACAGACCCCTCGTATCCTGGACATAAATTGTTTCAACGTCTACCCTCAAAACGTTATAGAGCACTGCACACCAGAACTAGACACTAGGACAGTCCGTCCGTCCATCCCTCCTCCCATGCCATCACTCTGCTAAACAACTAATTTCCATAACATTGTCAAACTATCTAGTAAGGCTTTATTACTATTATTCTCATCTTTCCTGTTACCTATCTCCTTATCTTCTTATGACTATAACTTTGTTGCTTGTATCTTATGATTTATATTGTTTATTTAGTATCCTAGTATGATTTATGTTGATTGCTTATTTAGTATCCTATGACTATCACTAAGCGTTGTATCTTATGATTTTGATGAATGTATTTTTACGATAACCATGATCATGATTTATCACTTATTGCTTGTATGTACACTGAGAGCTTATGCACCGAAGACAAATTGTGTGTCCAATTACACTTGGCCAATAAAGAATTCTGTTCCATTCTATTCCATTCTTTACTCAAAGGAAAATCTCCTTGTGTTACATGGAGCTTATACCGACGTACATAAATGAGGAATTGTAGCCTTCATTCATCTGTGGCTCTTTGAATGGGATTACGTTGCCCTGACAATGAAACCCATTGAACTCAAAGGAACATTTACAGGATGAGCCTGTGAAGAAGAAAAGGAAGCGCAATAACCACATAAAAACATCACAAGAGAGGCTTCATTTTAAAGCCACATAAAATGGCAATGATTTATTTGATTAATTTGTACAAACAACCATCTAAAAACAACTGCTGTAAGGAAATAAAAAGTCCCCAAACATTTATTTGTTTCACCAGCAGTTGTTAATAAATATTTTATTAAATAAAGAAACAACATGTTTTCAAATGAGAGATGATTTTTTTTTTGTTGATTGCTTGGTTGGTTTTGTTTTTCCCAAATTGACTGAGAAAAGAAATACAGAGGCTGAAATAAATAATTTTTTTTTTTTGGCTTTTGTGAAAACTATTTACAAAAACATGTACAAAGAATGGAACTTAAACAGAAATTAACCCAAAGAAAAAGGCCACTTATTTTTAAAGGTTGGGAAGGGAAATGACCCTAGGAATATTATTCCCCTAATACACATAAAGAGGCTGAACTCATTCGTGAAGGTTTTCTTCCAGAATATTTACCAACATAATCTGGAAGAGAAGACACTATAGATCACCCATATATTATATACATACTCATAGGGCAGATTCCCCTAAGCTGGTGTCCTCTGTATAAACTAGGACTACAATGTTCAGAATGATGATCACATGATGGCTAGGAATCCTGCTTCTGTTGTCCCAACACACCCTGAAGGTAAAGGGCGCAGGAAGAACACATTTTTTTAAAAAAAATCTAGTACAACATTAAAAAAAGAGTTCCCTGAAGGAGGTTCATCAAACCCTAGAACAGCGCTGTCAAACTCGCAGCCCGTGGGCCAGATGCGTCACACGCTGGCCACACCCACGCCCCATTTAGTGAAGGGGGGGAAGCTGTGATACGTCATGTGACGACGCGAGTTTGACACCCCTGCCTAGAAAGACATATGAAGCTGGTGTAAGCAACTATATAAAAATATGCTAGGACTCTGACCTCCTGACTTAATCAGCAGGTGAAGGGAAGTTAATCTGATCCAAAAATATACTGACTGAGAGAAAAGGTAAGGATTAGAATCAGCTCTAATTGGAGGGATGCTTGAAAATCACTCTAGTCCCTTTACTTTCTCATTGGGATCTACCTCCACAATCATTCTACCTACTGGTATATGAAACAAGCTGGTTTCAAAATCCTCCTATTTTAAAAACCAGCAATTCATCATGCGGGAACAAATCTTAGAAATTACTTAGGCACTGTGTGATAAAATACTTTCTGTGTTCTATTGCGGCAAATTAACTTCATTAATTAAGCCTTATTAGCAGGAAGAAGGGAAGAAACATCTCTCTCGTATTCAGGGAGACCAGAAAACAAAACAAAACAGGTAGTCCTCGATTTATGACCGCTCACTTAGCAACCATTGGAAGTTATGACAGACCCCAAAAATGCTATGGTGGCTAGAGAATTCTGGGAGCTGAAGTCCAAATATCTTCAAGTTGCCAAGATTGAGAAGCACTGGTATATAAGGCATGCACAGGTTTGTTGGTTTCTATTCTTTGGGCGGTATACAATGAGGTAAAATTTAAGGTTGATAAATTAGCATCATAATTTTATGACATTTTAAAACCAGGTAAAGACCCACAAAAATGTGGACACCAAGATGTTATCTATCCTACTGGCTAGATGCTTGCAAAAGATCTTACCGGACATAATTCATCCTTCCCAGTTGGGGTTTATCAAAAATTTTCAGGCATCAGATAATTTGCATATATTATATAAGTGACATCCTGCATATAGCCGAGGATAAAACAGATTCTGCTACATTAGTATCTTTAGATACAGAAAAAGCCTTTGAATTTTTTTTGGAAGCAAGTGATAGATATGGCTTTCTATGGGACTTTGTCCAGTGATTGAGAGTTATTATCTGCAACCTTGCACCAGTTATAACAAACTGAATGGCTTCAGTCACTTGTTAGCCGCAACATCCTTTTTTGAACTAGGACCTCCACCCAGTATTACAAGTGCAGTATTTATGTAGCTTTAGCTGATGGCATATTACACTTGCGGCTTGAAATTCAACACTTTTGTGAGTTCAGCTCCTTTAGGCTTCCTATGTAGGTTCTTATCTTGGTATCTTCTCCTATGAAACTTTCCTGAATTGTCAAAATTCTTTTTGAAACAACATACAACCCAACCAAAAGTCATATCGCCGTACATGGGCATCTTCAAGCTAATTGAGGATGAGCAATAACATTCTCAAGTTTTGGAAACATTTCTACTTGATGATAGAACCTGGATTATTTACCTTGGTATCAAGTTATTGATTAATGTTTGTTCCCCGTAATGGTCCTCTCTATCCAATCTTTACCCTTGTACCTTTCTCCCAACAACTTTATCCAGTGAATAATTTTGTGCGCACGATCTGTGCAGAAATAGGTAACACATGGATCTACAGATGTTGAATTCCAGCTTCTGAGCCACAGTGACTAACAATGAAGCATGAGACTTACAATTCAGTAGCATCTGGAGATCACAAAATGTTCACCACTGTTCAACTGAGTTGCAATTCCATGTCATTTAGCATTGTGGAAATATTGACAAGCTGTCTACCTCTTCATCCAGATTAGTCTGACCAACGTGGCTTACGAATGGTAGCCTTTTAATTCAACAGCAATTATTGTATTAACTTTTTACACCTTTCTGCTCCCTTCCAGATTAGAGGAAGATTTAAATTAGCATTGCCAAAACAGAAAAGGGAGAAGGCACTTTTCAGAAACCAAAGATCTCTATGTTGGCTGAATGCATTGTTCCTGTACATTAAAGCGATTCGCTCTTCTGAATAGTTAAGACTTTTCTCTTGCCTATCAAATTGGATTAAAGCATAGGAAAAAGAAGAAATCTTGCCAAAAAAAGTGATTAAACAATTATTACAGTAAATCTACATGTTTGCTACTGTGACTTGGGAAATAAGATTGGCAAATTTTATTGTCAGTATTCTAATGAATGCTATTGTCAGCCCTGTTTTCTCAAACAGGGGAAGCTTCATTGTGCAATTCCATGAATTACACTAAACACAGCCAACTGCGACACAAATCTGTATGCCGTTTATCTTGAGGTCTCTGTGCTTGTATACGGAACACTATGCATGGCCATACAAAGGTATTATGTACAGCTCTGATTCTTGGATTTGTAATGCTGCCTGCTCGTTTTGAATGGGAAACAGGAGATCCAGCTGCAAGTACAGTACAGTATATATACATAATGCTCAGTGTCTGGAATCACTGCAAAAGTTTTATAGCTGCCTTGGCAGGGAACATCTCAAACATGTAAGGCCATGGAATTTTTGTTTTAAAAAGAAGTAAAAATTCACATCTTCCTTGTAATGCGGTCGAGATAGCCAGTGGATTCAGATAAATTCATTCATACATTTTAATTCATGTGGTGCATTTCTTTAGGAAGGAGATCTATAAACCTGTACGTAGCACTCATGGATGTGTTCCTCATTCATATACACCTCAAATAGCTTTCTTGTTTAAAAAAAAAGTAAGAAATAAAGGAAAAGTAAGAAATAAAAGAAGTCTGTTTCCTTGACAAGGCACTTTCAGGGGAAAAAAAAATCTGTTCCTAGAATTCATCCTTATTTTCATCCAAGATGCTTCTGTGCAATCTAAAGCCAACTTCATTCAAAGCAGCGCTTGCATCTCAAAAATCATTCCTGAACCTTTGGCCCATTTAGAAATGTTCTTTCTAAGATAGCTTTCCTTTTTTTTTCCTCATTTTTTTTTCTTTAAAAAAACCCTCTCTATTTTATAAAAACAATTCAGTCTGCGCATTTTGAAATCCTGATATAGCTTTCCTGACTAGGCTGTTAATGGCAGCCACAGGCTCGTACCACCATGTTTCTGTATTTCTTCAAAATGACGTTGGAGCTGTCATCGAAGTAGAGAACGGAAATGGCATTGAGTTGTGTTGGGGCACAGCAAGGCTTCGGCACGGTATCGGGGTTTATAAAGTGAACCTGGAGGCAAAGAAGTTAGCAAAGAGACATCAGGATGTTTACAAGAATTTAAGCTGAATATTAAATACAAATACAACACAACAGTACATCAGTTGGGCTACCAGAGAGACTGTAGGAATCCAAGAAACCACTAGATGGCAGGAAAGGCACTGAAAACGATGAACTCATTGCTGCCATCTAGTGGTCATTTGAATTTTGCAGCCTGAAAGACAGTTTTCCAGAAATGGACTATGGTTCTTTCCCCCTCCATATCTGCTTCTCTGTTTCTACCACACTGATGTTATAACCACTGCCACTTATACTTGAAAGATATATGCTTTTCTACAAATTTTGTGATCCCCGTGCAAGAATTAACAAGGCATTTTTGAACTTTGAATTGAGCAAGCTTGAAGGGAAAGGAATGTTGAAAGGAACAAGGTTTTTCAACGATGTTACCACCAAGTTCTATTGGAACTAGAGCCAGGAGAGCTGACACCTTGACTTCTGTACTGAGAAGACTATGATTACTGGGCTTAGTAGAAACAGATCTTGCAGAAGATCAACAAGAGTTGTTCCATAAGAAAGTCATGAAAGAGCAGTGAGCAAGAAGGGTGAGGATAAAAGGCTTTCTGGGTAAATGTTTAGAGTAAATAATATTATTTGCAATATATGTGTGTTTGTGGGTATTGTGGGTATGTGGTGTATGCACACAACTCACACCCTACTATCATTAATGCAACTCTCATAGCCATAGAAAACACTTGTCTCTGTGAATTTGTGACTGTTCTTTAGATATTCTTCCTGGTCTTGGGAACTGGTGATATGAAGACATTATTGATATGAATACAATAATCTTTCTCTTCCACTTTTTACTCCTTTCTCTCCTCCTCTCTTTTGTGGGGAAAGCTTTCACTGGATCATTTTGTATCCAAGAGATACAGCATTTGGTTTCTCAAATATCTGAATTATTTTCTTAGTACTTTTCAAATTCTCATTCTTGGTGAAAATATAATTAAAAAGGTAAAATAATTCACTTTTATTCACTTTTTATTCTTATAGTGAATTATAAATACATATAGACACATGTTAATTGGTTGAGCTTCACAATGTTTCAATGTTTCCTCCCATTATTCAACTAGAAGATCCAGTTTTGGCACCTATTATTACCAACACTTGATTTCCTCTGATTGCATGGCAACTTTGGGTGTTGCCCAAAGAAGACAGGTTACCACCATCGAAGTAGCTGAACTAGCTATTCCTGAACTGTCAATGTAGCTGCAAGGTCTTTATTCATAGTGTCAATTAATAATTAGATCTAGTTTATAATCTCAGAGTAACCCAATATCCTCTCCCATGGAATTTTAGCTCCTGATAATCTGTGATGATGGAAAATATCACTCAAATTTTTCTTATGTCAAGTTTTTTGAGGAAATATGAGAAGTATATTGCTACTAGAAAAATGTGTCTAGTAAGATATATGTGCTTAGCATGAATAAAAACAGTTAGCATACCCAACAGGGAAAGGAGGAGAGGAGAGAAACTGCCATCCTATCTAACAATGGCAAATTTCGGATACATGATTTAAATTTGATGATGTTACCAAGTTTGGTAATGAAAGGCCTGCAAGCAAACACCTTGGTGGCGCAGCGGACTAAAGTGCTGTTAAGTAGCACTTAGCTGCCAGCTGCCTGCAATTACGGTGAGTTCAAATCTCACCAGGCTCAAGGTTGACTCAGCCTTCCATCCTTCCGAGGTAGGTAAAATGAGGACCTGAATTGTGGGGGTAATAAGCTGACTTTGTATAAAAAAGAACACCGCTGGGGAGTGGGGGGAGGGGGAGGCAAAAGCCCTACTAAGCAGGTATATACAAAAGTATGAAGGGTATTGCTTAATGCATTGTAAGACACCCTGAGTCTCCGGAGAAGGGTGGCATATAACTCGAACCAATAAAATAAATAAATAACCTCAGAGAGCACCAAGGATTCCAGAGAGTTCACCAAATACCGTCTACCCTGATATCAGACAAATTACCAAATTGAAGATATAAGAAATGCTAATGTGTAGTTAATGATTATTTTACTTTCCTGAAATCCATATAGTTCACCTCTCTTGTACCTTCTCTTTTAATGGAATGACACTGATCAGGCTACAGAACTGTTGCGAAAGACGCTGAAGATAAACTTACCAGTGTCTGTACAATAGCATGATTTGTTGCATTCATGTAAGAGTTCAATGGAAAAGCACATTCTCCTTCGCAGTAATAAGCAGCATAGCCTTCCGGAGCGATGATCCAGTCCTGGGTTAGGTGAGGCAGAGAGATGGAGAGGACTTAATAAGCTAAACAACATCATTTCACCCCCCCCCCCCAAAAAAAACCCTTGAAATTCATCTGTATACATATAGGACTTTCACTTAAATGGGGATTTAAAACTGAATTGGTTAGATAATATTGTTTTTATTTTGATTTATTTCTGTAGATTGTTTCCCCCCACCCTGTGTTTCTCTTTTAAAAGTTGCAATAAAAGAACGATGATAAAAAGGATGGGGGTTAGGAGAGGTTTACTTTAGCTTAAAACAGTTTGGGGATTATGTAGGCCTACATTAATGTCTCTGGTCTGTGCTATCATCTAAAGATCAAAGAGAGGGTTAACAAAGCTTAAGCTTCATTTCCTGCCACAGGCACATTCATTTATCCCTAGACCCAGTACAAGGGTATCAACTCCGATGGGGTTGCTGTGGATTTTTTCCGGTTTCCCCTCAAGCAGTGTTAATTTTAATTGCTTCTCCTAATGCTGAACCGGGAATTCTGGGAGTTGAAGTCCACACCTCTTAAAGTTGCTGAGGTGGAGACACATTGGATTAGAATGACTTTTTTTTACTTTTTTTTTTTTAAAAAAACACCCTATTATTAGATTTGTATCCATTCCTTATCAGTGGTTAAGGTACCAAACTGGGAGACTGTGAGTTCTAGTTCCATTTTAGGCATGAGAAACACCTGGTTGACTTTGAGCCAATCCTGTTCTCTCAGCCCTACCCACTAAAGGTGGCTTTAAAATTATTGATTCTTTTGGTTTATAAAGAAATTAAAAGTTCTAGCATGGTTCAGGAAGAGAGCCTTCTCTCACATCACTCATGCCCTTTGGAATCCCCTCACCCCCAAAAACGACACAGGCCCCCTGGCATGGCATTTCCCCGCAAAAAAACATGGCATTTCCCCCCAAAAATTTGAAGACTTGGCTCTGCCGATTCACTTGGGGTTCACAGAGGAACACAAAACTTTGGTATTGTTCAAAGAAAACCAACTGAGACTCTCCATAGTCACAGAACTTTGGCGTTCATCAGTGCCTCGAAGGCCCTTCCTCTGTCTTTTTAACTTTAATTATTTCATTCCCGTTTAAACTGCCTCCTATTGGACTATAACGCATATGGTTTTTACGCTATAATTGTACACCACTCAAAGTGGCTCTTCAAGTGAGATGGGTGATCTCCAAATTTGATACAGAAATTAAAAATAAACATTTATTTATTTATTTATTTATTGGTTCGATTTATATGCCGCCTATTTAAAATGTATGATATGTATGTATGTATGATAATGTATTTATCTATTTATTCATCTATTTAAAAATAAATAGATAAATACATTAGTGGAACTGAATCTACTACCATGTTTCCCCAAAAATAAGACTGGGCCTTATTTTCTTTTGGGCCCCAAAATAAGCACTAGGGCTTATTTTTTGGGGGGTCTTATTCATTTCCCCCCATGTACGGGAGGCCCACTTCTTCTGCTTGCTTGCGGGTGGGGGGAGGTCAGGATGCTGAGCAGCGCAGCAGTGGAGCTGCCCCACATGCCCTGCACTGGCTTACTTCAGGCCCACTGCAGCCAGCCCCCCACGCCCCAACACCTGCCTCGCCTCACGGCCATGGCACCAGCACACCACTAGGCTTCCTGCTCTATTGCGGCTGTGAGCAAGCAGAAGAAATGGGCTGGCGGCCACATGGGCAACTTGTGCACATGGCTGCTCATGCTGCCGCTGAGAGGCAGGTGTCGGGTTGTGGATGGCCTGTCTGTGGGGGCCCTGAGGTAAGCTGCTGCGGGGCATGTGGAGCAGTTCCACCACCACAACACCTCGCCTCATGGCTGCAGCACCATGAGCAACCAGACAAAATGGGTGGCCAGCTGTCTGGCTGCGCAGGCTCTTAAGTAGGGCTTATTTTGGGGACCGGGCTTATATTATGCGCAAAAAAAAATGCTAGGGTTTCTTTTCGGGCAAATGGGTATAAGGAAAGAACGGCTGCCCTGGAATTATTTGCAAGCAACATGGAAACCTGCATGATCCTACCTGTCAAAACAGGTTTGGCTTTTGCTTTTCTACAATTTTGGACATAATAGGAAAAGGAAATCACGTTACCCACTTGAAAATAAGTAGACTCAAAGCACAACCTGTTATTAGGATCTCTAATTCCAAGTTAAAAAAAAAAGTAGCATTACCTGCCAGCCGAGATCCCTGAAACTGACATAGAGTTCATGTTTCTTGCACGCTTGCCTCTGATCATTGCTGCTGTTTTCTGAGATGGAGAGCGTTGGGCAGAAAAAGAAGGCAAAATAAAGTTAGACCAACTGTCTCACAGCAATCAGTCTGACAATTTTATTAATAATGCACAGACTAGCAGTGGGAATGTAGTTACATGCATACACGACTTTTTGAAATATTTTTCTAAAATCATGACAATATCTATAAACAGTGTAATAGAATCCCATGCAACCCTAGAAGGATTTATGTATCTCTCAACCACACCGCCACCCCAGCGGGTTACTGTTGTGGGGAAAATAGGAGAAGGAAGGAGTATTAGGTATATTCACCATCTTGAGTTATTTACAAAAATAATAAAAGTGGGATATAAATAAATAAATAAGAGATAAAAAGGATGCCAAAAATTAATCCATAAAACCTACATATTAATGGTTCTTAATATTCCTCCAACACATGAATGTATTGATCTGAATTCTATAAACATTTAAACAACAGATATAGTAGAAAGGTGAAAAGAGTTTGAAGAAAATTTGTGAAAGCATAGAATCTCTACAGGTGCAATTCCTAAATCCAATAACTTCCATCTTTCCCTCTCTCCCTCCCTTCTCTCTCCCCTTCCTCCCTTATTTCCTTTCTTCCTTCGTTCCTCTCTCCCTCCTTCCTTTCTTCCCAAGCACAAAATTGTGGTGATGGCCAATCACAAAACTGCCATATGTTGAAAACCAAAACTGGTAAGGTTCCTTTATGGAAGTGTGACTAGGTACATATGCTATAGCTTTCTCTTCATAATATAGACATTGTCTATATCAGAAGCCTTCAACCTTGGCAACCTGAGGACATGTGGACTTCAACTCGCAGAGTTCCTTAGCCAGCCATATTGGCTGGGGAATTCTGGGAGTGTTGTCCACAAATCTTAAAGTTGCTAAGGTTGGAGACCCCTGGTCTATATTATTGTTGCAATACTGTACGACAATAAAAATTCAGCCCCTTGGTCTAGTTTTCCACGCATCATACCTGAAGAGCCAAGGATATAGTCCTTAGCTGTAAGAAAGTGACCTCCAGATGAAACATTGGGAGCAAGATACTTTTTCTTTCCTAGAGTGAACACTGAAAGCAACATTCCTATTTTGTGCTGAATTCAAAGGGTCATTTTGTTTCAGATTTAGAATGCTCAAAATGGCTGTTCTGACCTAAGAATGTTTTACACACTCCAATTGTGCATTGGAGTTCATTGTGTTTGATAACTAGTTGGTTGCAGAGAAGCATTTCTCAACATCCAAGCATGTTCACAGCAGAGAAAGCCATGCTCGGATTTCGTTTCTTCTCAGCTAAAATAAAAAACAATTTAGGAAGGAGACAAAACTATCAGAAACAACTTCATTTTCTTAACTAAATCCCCAAGATTAATTTTATGGAAATCACAAACCTAATGTTTGCATACCTCCAAGATTTGACACTCGAAAGGCTTCTTGATTTTTAGGTGCCTTTGAACGATTTTGGTTCCGCTGTTTACCTCCTGTAGAACGGATACTTCGGAGGTGTACTTCAGTAGCTTTGAAAAAGGCCACTGTAAATGGCTGCTTGTTTTGTGGACCATGCCTTCCAATGAGACCAGCAAACTTGGGATTGATGCTTTGTCCTAAGTGGAAAGAGAAAGAAGAGAGGCAAGTTAGTTTTGCAGATGAATGTTGCCTATTTTCCAGGTATGCCAATAATAATGGAAGCCTCCAATGAACATGCATGGTGACACAATGGTTAGGATACAATACTGCTGGCTAACCAGGGGTGCTATTCAGCAGGTTCTAGCAGATTCTGGAGAACCAGTAGCGGAAATTTTGAGGAGGCTGGCCCCAGAGTGGGGTGGGAATGGAGATTTTGCAATATCTTTCCCCTGCCATGCCCGCCACGCTACACCATGCCCACCAAGCCATGCCCACAGAACCAGTAGTAAAAGAATTTGAATTCCACCACTGTGACTAACTCTGCCCACAGCCAGGAATTCGATCCTAATGGAGACCAAGATTGACTCAGCCTTCCATCCTTCCAAGGTCGGTAAATTGAGGACCCAGATTGTTGGGGGCAAGATGCTGACATTGTAAACCATTGAGTGTGTGTGCTGTAAAGCACTAAGTGCTTTTAAGTGCTATTGCTATTCCAAAGGAAATTAATGCTAGACGTTTCATACAAGAAATGGCTCAATTAAAAAAAAATCATTTTCCGTTTTGAAATTTGCCGTTGCTAAAGCAATTACCTCTATTAAAGCTATGTTACTCCAGGTCAACTTCCAATATGAATTTCTCCTACTCTTTGGTTTCTTTAAAAAAACAAGTGTGGTGGGGGAAGTTTCTTGAGTTCAACCATTTATAATTTAATGCGCTCCTGTTTTTTTGTTTTTAAAAAGAGCCATAAAACTAAGTTCAACAGACTAAATTCTGCTTGGAAAGTTATTAGTTGAAAATAAAAATGTCCTAAAATAAAAGCTGGTGTGTTTCCAGAAAACATCCATTTGAGAGATAGACAGAAACAGCTTTTTCTTATTAAAAGACATCACAAATAATATGTTTAGTCTCATGTAAACCAAAGATGATTTTGAGGACTACTGCAACGGCTTTTACATGGGGCTACTTTAATGTTGCAGTTAGCTCAGAATATAACAGCCCATTTGCTGGTTAGTACCGACATTAATGGCCCTGGCATATGTTACAAATATGTTTCTGGGTACAATTCACACTGCAGGTTGCATCAGTGGTGGGATTCAAAAATTTTTACTACCGGTTCTGTGGGTGTGGCTTGGTGGGTGTGGCATGGCTTGGTGGGCGTGGCAGGGGAAGGATACTGTAAGATCTCCATTCCCTCCGCATTCGAGGGGAAGGTTACTGAAAAATCCCCATTTCCTCCCGATCAACTGGGACTCGGGAGGTTTGAGGTTTATTTGATTTGTATACCGCCCTATCTCCCGAGGGACTCAGGGCGGTGAACAGCCATATAGTAAAACAATATGCATACAAAATTTAAAACAATTAAAATCCGATTAAATAATTTGGCCGTAATATTTAAAACCCTAATAATTTAAAACAAGTTAAAATTACAAAATTACATAATTATTAAAAGAGGAGAAATTAGGCCAGGCCAGCCTGGTTAAATAAAAAGGTCTTAAGAGCGCGGCGGAAGGTGCGTAGGTCCGGGATCCTTCGTATCTCTGGGGGGAGCTCATTCCAGATGGTAGGTGCCCCCACAGAGAAGGCTCTCCCCCTGGGGGTTGCCAACTGACATTGTTTGGTTGACAGCACCCTGAAGAGACCCTCTCTGTGAGAGCGAACCGGCCGGTGGGAGGCTACTGGTGGCAGCAGGCGGTCTCGTAAATAGCCAGGTCCTAAGCCATGAAGCGCTCTAAAGGTGGCAGAGAATAGATGGGGGCAAGGCCAGTCAGAGGTGTATTTACCGGTTCTCTGAACTACTCAAAATTTCCACTACCGGTTCTCCAGAACTGGTCAGAACCTGCTGAATATAACCTCTGGGTTTCATCCTATGAAGCCCTTTGGGGCTCAGCTCCAAGTGTTATTGGAATCTGTCCAATATGAGTACCCCAAAAGAAGGGGCTAATGGTGGTCCATTTTGGGGAAGTAAAGTTGAGGCCTGAAGATCTGTGATGGCTCCTGTTCATGGAACAACCTCACCTTGGAAGCTAGATTAGACCCCTGTCTAGTAGCCTTCCAGAGATTGGTGAAAGTAGAGTGTATTGAGGGACTTAGGATTTGTTGAAAATCAGACAGTCTATCTTAATAATCAGACAATTTGATGTGGAACAGGATACATGAATGCTCTTAAATGCTTTAGAAATCTAGCCCCCAAGTTTGTAATGCAAAGGAACTTATCAGCACTTTGTGAGACCATCTCACCATCATTTAACTGCCAGGATAGAAGACCGGAGAACAGACGGATTTTTCAGAGGAAATTTATTCATACCAATTCCAAATAATACCAGTGGATTTCTGGGGCACACGGTGGTCGCCAGAAATATGGCAATTTTTAAAGCTCCCTAGCATACCCATTTAGTCAGTAATGCTTATAATATCAATAGTATTTAATCTATTCAATTGTTCAGTAATGCTGGGCCAAATCATTCATTCTTAAATACCGGAAGTATAGATTTGGAAAATTTGACACAGGATTTAGCAGTCACCGTTTTCTTTCTTAAACGGTATTTTATAGATAATTTAAGAAATAGATTTAATTTAATTTAATAAATCTTTTAAGTCAGAAGTCCACAATCTTTGCGGCTTGGCAGCTCGGGAAGAGGGGAACTGAGCTGCACGAACAGTGGGCTAGCGCCAGTGGTGGGTTGCCCCCGGTTTGCACCGGTTCTATAGAACCGGTAGTAAAACTGACGGGAGGCTCTGCTCACTGACCCTGACATCATGAAAATGCTTCTGTGCATGCGCAGAAGAGTGCACGCGTGCGTGAACGAAGGGAACGCACACGGCCCTGTTGCAAACCGGTAGTAAAGGTAAGTAGAACCCACCCCTGGCTAGCGCACATGTCTGCGCAGTGGCCCACTTGTCACGCAGCCTGATTCCGACTAGGCCACAGCCCAGTAGTGGGCTGTGGCCCAGCGGTTGGGGACCCCTGTTTTAAGTAAAAAAAAAAAAAGCTCTCATTTCTATCTGTAGTAACTCCCTATCTTGGGCTCTAATTTCATTATAATGGAAGTTTGTTTGCAGTCACTCTGATGATTTCTCACGAAGTCTTTAGACAAGAATATATTTATATTACCGTATATACTCGAGTATAAGCCAAGTTTTTCAGCACATTTTTTATGCTGAAAAAAGCCCCCCTCGGCTTATACTTGAGTGAGGAAAAAATGCCCTTTTTCCTGCAACCATTTTGGCTGCAGGGAGGCTTGCTAAAGGTAAAATGGAGCATGGGGAGGGTCCACTAATCCAATTAGTGCCATGTAAATTCTGGAATCCCCAAAGACCTTTCCCATTGTATTTATTAAAGAAATTTATATAGCTACCCAACTCATATACAGTACTTTTAAAGTTATTGTTGATACTATATTGTTTTTGTTGATCCTCTTTTCCACTTACAAGGCTAGTTTACTGTTTTTCTTTGAAATCAAAGACATTTAACCTTTGAAATCAAAGACATTAATTGATGCCTCAATTAATGTAATTTTATTGGTATCTATTTTTATTTTGAAATTTACCAGTAGCTGCTGCATTTCCCACCCTAGGCTTATAGTCAAGTCAATAAGTTTTCCCAGTTTTTTGTGGTAAAATTAGGTGCCTTGGCTTATATTCGGGTTGGCTTATACTCGAGTATATACGGTAATTTTAAAGCAATACCCTTCATTCAGATGACAAGATGCAAATATGCTTTAAACTAGCTATGGCTCTGTGTCTACATTCATTGGACATTTCCTTAGTTAGGGAGGCCAATAAATTGCACAGGATTTACTGCCCAGCATGTATGTCTAGAATCAAGCTGCATAAGAGTTTGCTTCAACTTGCCACCGCAATGAGACAAACAGGATATGAACGAGTATGTAAGAAATCAAGTTAACTTTACAAAGTCAGCTATTGCTCCAATATAATGTCAGGAAGGAAAGCATTCATGAACTTAGAAGATAACAGAATGCCCAAGGCTAATGGATTACTTTAGCCTTTCTTGCATTGCTTCATTTAACCAAACTTTTTAAGAATAAACAAAAACTCACTAAAATTCCCTCTTTCCCCTCTCTCTTCTTTCTTTCTTTCTTTCTTTCTTTCTTTCTTTCCTCCCTTCTTTATTTTTCTTCCTTCCTTCCTTCTACCATTGTTCCTTCCTTCCTTCCATCTACCATTGTTGGATTTAACTATCAAAGAATACCATGTTTCCCTGAAAATAACACCCTGTCTTATATTTTTTTGAACTCCGAAATAAGCGCTTGGCCTTATTTTTAGGGAGGTCTTATTTTGGGGCGCATGGAGCAAGATCAAATCAAATCAAATAAACTTTATTGTCATTGTATATGTATACACAGTATACACATACAACGAAATTTACTTGACACCCAAAGACCAGGTCCCACACACATAATCCCCAAACACACTCCCACCCACCACAATTCCCCACTCCTAAAACCACCCAAACATCCACACAACAGACCAAGTAATACTGTCCAACAGTTCACTGATGGTGGTCATTGTTGAGTACAATTATAGCTCTGGGATAAAAACTATTCAGAAAACGTATGGTCTGAGTTTTGATGGGGCTCCTCTTGCCATCTTACCTGAATTCCAGTTGTGTTTAAATATTTTCGGGGAGGGCTTATTTTCAGGGGGAGGCTTATTTTAGCGCATGCCCTCAAAAGCCCGATTGGGCTTATTATCAGGGGATGTCTTATTTTAGGGGAAACAGGGTAGAATTTGTGATCTATATACTATGTCTATAACCTAACCTGGGTGAAACAGTGCATTATAGGGTGACAATTTTTGAACCAATTTGACTATCTTAAGAATGTGTCCAAAATCCCATGGAATTAAAATCTGGTAAAATTATGGTAGCTTCAGTGCTGACATACTGCCATCCAGAAGTTCAATAGACCATTCCCATCCAAGCTTTCTGGAGACTGGGTACATCAGTCCTATCAGTGGCTGCCAAAGGTAGTCAACCATGAGCAAGCTATCAGGAAGTCAGAAGTCATTTCCACTCTCACTGATTTTCTGCCTTGGTTATTCTGTTTCCCTGTTTAAGTAAGAAAATATCTCCGAAATGATGACCAAGTAGGTCATGAGTTGTCTAGTTACTATTGAATGTGAGCTTATGTTTCAGTTAGAACTTCAAAATGCCTTCAAAACCATCCCATCTAGATTCAAATCTCCATGGGGTGAATGAAATGGTCATAAGACTCAAGTCAACGCCCACATGTACTTTTCTTACATTAACAAATTTAGCTTGTTCTTATTATTAGTCTTCATTCAGTCTAAGGAGGAAGATGTCAGATTCTGGTAGTTTCTTTGTATCACCAGAGGCAAAAACAAAACAAGAAATTACTTGATCTAAAGGGTTTAGCTAAGATGACTTCCAGGTGCACGTAATAATCTTTGGAGAGCCAATGGAAAGTCTAAACCAGGTTTGAAAACCATTTTGGGAGAGATAAAGGAGAATAATTGAAGCTAAATCAGTGAAGAAGACAATAACTAACCAAGGACCTTGTCCTCCTTTTTATGAATCTTCATCCAGATATAGGTCAGGCAGCCTTACAACAGAGGGCACCTTTGAATAAACAACCATCCTCTCTACCAGGGGGACACATGAAAGTAACACTATCTCTAAATACAACTGGTTATTATCCCAAGCACAAATTGTAAAATATTTGCCAAAATGTTATTTTCTTATACTCACCATCTATACTCTCCACTGATAGCTGCAGGCCAAGATTGTGCTGCGGATTTACCACCCAGTGATTACTAGTTGCTGTAATATCAAATACCAGCCAACCGTCTTCTTCAGCCCAAATTGTACGAGTATCAAGTAAGAACAAATCTGAATCCCTAGAGACACAAAATAAAAGGAAAATGGGAGAGAACAGCTTTCAAAATTTCTAGAATTAAAATTAAGATTGTGTGTGTGTGTGTGTGTGTGTGTGTGTGTGTGTGTGTCTGTTGCGATGGCTCAGTGGTCAAAGGCACTAAACATGTCAGCCAGAGAGCTGACAGCCTGAGTTTGAGACCCGAGCACCATGCAAAAGGAATGTGAGTTCCCATTCCTTGCTCCAGCTCCTGCCCGCCTAGTGGTTTGAAAGGATGCAAATGCAAGTAGATTAATAGGTGCCACTTTGGTGAGAAGGTAACAGCATTCGAGTATTTTTGGCATATCGCCATGCTGGCCACATGACCACAGAAATTATCTTTGGACAATATTGGTTCACTTGGCCAAGAAATGGAGATGAGTACTTTGCCCAAAAGTTGGACATGAATTGACAGGGAAACCTGTACATACATACATACATACATACATACATACATACATACATACATATCCATATTTTAAAGAACAAGTATGTTTAGATCACAATGTGTAAAGATTTTTGCTTAAAAATATAATTTTCAATGAACTGGAACTATAATGCAGGAAATGTAGTTCTCAAACTGGCTGAGGAACTCTGGGAGTTGAAGTCCAAAAGTCTTAAAGTTGCCAAGGTTGGAGACCCCTGTTCTAGAATTCCATGTAGGAGTTGCTAAAGCTCTTATTTCACCATAAAATCTGGTGACCATCTTCTACAACAGCAGAAGCTTCCAGGTAGATTTGAGATGCAGTTCTACTTCAAGCAGTTATATATGATGAAGGCTTCACTTAAAGCTTTGTACAGGTAATCCTTAACTTACAACCAATTTACATTACAATTTAGTGACTATTCAAAGTTACTATTCAAAGCATGAAAAAGTGACTTGTATCCAGTTCTCACACTAATGACCAGTGCATCATACCCACAGTCACATGATCAATTTGGGGGCATTTGGCAACTTGTTTGCCTCTATGACATTTACAGCATCCTGGGGTCATGTGATCACCACTTGCAACCTTCCCTACTGGCCTCCAGCAAGCAAAGTCGATGGGAAAAGCCAGGTGTGTTTAACTATCACATAATTCACTTAACTGTAGTGATTTGCTTACAACTGTGGCAAAAAAATTGTAAAATTGGGTGTGATTCATTTAACAATAGCCTTGCTAGCAATGTAAATTCTGGTCTCAACTGTTGTCGTAAGGTGAGGTCTACTTGTAGAATGCACCACGCAAGGTACATGTACAATGCTTTAGTCTATCCTACCATCCTGGCGCAAGATTGATAATTGGATCCACCAACATGCCGGCTTCATTTACAAGCCCGTTTTGCTGACTTGCATGCACTATCTTGCCAAACATCCTGTGAACACGTTTGCATAGATATTTGCATAACTAAATTACTTTGTGTGGGTTCCAACTGAAGCAAAGATAAGCCCATCTGTGTGGTTATGAAAATCTTAGGGCGCTTTATAAATTCTTGAACGACTACTGCTACTATCAGTAGAATGATCGTTGATAGATAAAAGAAGATCAAGCCACAAAGCATACTCATAAAAAAAAAAAAGGCAGAGGTGTGGAATTTAACATTCAACAAAGGACTAGAGCAACCTCAAGAGTAAGCACAAAGATCAAGCAAGAAAATCATGAGGTCTGAGACAGAAGCAATATCTAAGTTACTTCTTTCTGATCTGCGCAGTTACGTATGTGTGTTCCATTGCTTGAACAGAACAACTTCTGGACCATCTACAACAAACCTAAAGTCTCACATCTGGGACTGCCTCAAGACCAGATGAAGGAGAGTATGCGACGTGACGGTAAGCACTTTCTCTTGCAAGTTTTCAACAACAGGAATATATTAAGCAAATTCAACTGTGATCAACAGTTTACCCTTCGAAATTAAGTCTAGGTGAAGCGTTACTAAATTCAACTGAGTTTTCCTAAACCGGCTGGTAAGCTCTCTCGTTTCAGCCTTTTAAATGAAAACTAATGAGGCAATTATCATCAAGATTTTATGGGTGGCACACCAATACTCAACCATCTGGCAGAGCAGAAGTATTCATACTTTTTTTGTGCTGGTAGATTCTGAAAGCACTTTATGGGCATTTTCAGAAATTATCAGGTGTTGTAGATGGGATTTACCAGAAGGCAAACAAATTAGAATATTCCCAATCACCTGCTTTAGTTTTCTTGCATGCTCTTTACCACTTCTGCTGACCTTGTCCTATTCTGGGAAGATCAAGTATTGGGTTGCAAACTCCTTATCATTTTATTTCATAAGAATGTTTCCACAGTATAGCATATAAAGAGTCGGGAAGCATTCTTTAAATGGGGCTAGAGGCTTGGGCTTGGCTTTACAGCATGGTATTTTTACATGTGATTTTTAATTAAAAGTAATTGAGCTAAGCATGGAATCTGCCAAACACCAAAAACAGACCATCTGACATATGGGAAGACCAAAATAATGGAGGGATAAAGTTTTTATCTCATCAGTTCCATCCTAGTTTCTTGCTGGCCCACCTGAAACTCATCTAAATATTCAGGTTTCTAAGTGTAATAGAAAGTCCATAGGATTCTTTAGGAATTAGCAGAGTATTTGGCTGTGTAAGGAAGAGATGCACAATAATGTCCTTCTGAGTATTTTTTTAAATAAAATAATACACAATAAGTTGTGAAAATATAGAATCAGAAGATGGAACCCTATGTCTACCATAATGAGGTTATTTGGACCTGAATGAAGGTCCTATTCTGAAAACATCTTCATGGCTTTAACAAATCAAACCCAACAACATCAGGAATTTTAGACATCAATTCATCTTTTAACAGCTTCCTAGATTTTAACAGACAAGGAAGAAAAAGAAATCACTGCAGTATCTTCCTTATGCCATTCTGATGATACCACAATGCATCACTCAATTTGGCAGGAAAGAAACCACTTGACGAGAAAGCCAAAAGTAAGATACTGCTAGAGTGATTTCCCTTGCTGTTCTAACTGCTAAAGCAGGGGTCTCCAACCTTGGCAACTTTAAGACTTGTGGACTTCAACTCCAAGAATTCCTCAGCCAGCAAAGTTGAAGTCCACAAGTCTTAAAGTTGCCAAGGTTGGAGACCCCTGTGCTAAAGCATACCTGACCTTAATCTTGGGGGAATGATTATTTTCGACTTAATTTGACTTTTGGACAGGTTATAATAATATAAATACATGCAATGATAGTCTGATGGTCCCTTTGGAACAAATAAAGGCCAATTACAGTTGTGTTGCAAGGCAATATATTTTTCTAAAAGCGCTATTCTGGATCAGACTAACAATCAGACGAGCTTTCTCTATCCTGTGAAGCCAGTCCAGATATCAAGACATTAATTCCCAGAATTTTCAACTAGTCTAGTCATTGTTGATTGCTGCAGGGTGGATGATTACTCTAAATATTTTGTAATACTTAAAGCCCATTATTCTTTACCAATGGCAGGAGGTAGGGCTTAGGGAAATTTGGACTGAAAATGACAATCTGATTTTTTTTAACCCTCTGTCCAGTAGGGCAGTAATCTCTAAAAGCAGCTAAAAGGTTTTCTGAATGGGATCAGGCCCTTTGCTTCAAAACCCCAAGAGAAAACTAAATTTAATAGGGAAAGAAGCATCAGGATGTTTTTTTTTAAAAAAATTACTTTCAGTGTCATACGGTACTCTGTGTAGAGATTACTAGCACCATGAACTAGTTGGGCCTGAATAAGAGAGACTTATTTTAAAACTGAGACTTATTTTAGAACTGAGAAATAGATCTCCTGCTCTACTTAATTCAGGTTCCAGCTGAATGAGGGGGCATCTCATCTGGACAAAAAAAAAATCTGGACAGTCACAAGATGGCAGCAGAGGTGCTTTTCTGTGCTTCTGCTCCATGTCATGTATGCAGTCCAGATCAAGAACAGGAGATGATAATTTAATTTATAATGCAGTATACATTAATGATAATGTATACTGCATGAGTCAAAAAGAGGGCTGTGAAAATATCTACAGACCCCTCACATCCTGGACAACAACTTCTATCCTCAAAACGACGCTATAGAGCTGTGATGGCGAACCTATGGCACGCGTGCCACAGGTGGCACGCGGAACCATATCTGTGGGCACGTGAGCGTTGCCCTAGCTCAGCTCCAGTGTGCATGCGTACGCCAGCCAGCTGATTTTCGGGCCTTTTGGGCCCACCAGAAATTGGGAAACGGGCCATTTCTGGCCTCCGGGAGGGGTGGGGAAGACCGTTTTCGCCCTCCCCATGCTCCTAGAAAACCTTTGGAGCCTGGGGAGGGCAAAAAACAGGCCTACCAGCCTCACTGTGCCATCGCATGCCAAAAGCAGAGGGAGTGCGTGGGGGGGGGGGGTATCGCGCGTGCATGCATTGAATTATGGGTCTCGGCACATGCGAACTCGACCCACGCACTCCCCCGCGCTTTTGGCACGCAATGGCAAAAAGGTTAGCCATCACTGCTATAGAACACTGCACACCAGAACAACTAGACACAAGAACAGTTTTTCCCTGAATGCCATCACTCCGCTAAACAACTAATCCCACAACACTGTCAAATTAATTACTAAGACTGTATTACTATTCTTCTTCTCATCCTTACTAGTACCTATCTCTTCCTACTTATGGCTATATCCATGTTGCTGGTATCTTTACAACCTATATTGTTTTTATTGTTTCTTAGTATGATTTGATTGCTTATTAGTATCCTATGACTATTACTAAGTGTTGCATCTTATGATTCTTGATGAATATATTTTATTTTTTTCTTTATGTACATTGAGAGCATATGCACCAAAGACAAATTCCTTGTGTGTCCAAGCACACTTGGCCAATAAAGAATTCTATTCTATTCTATATCCAGGCTCCCTAGGACTCAGATTTGTCTGTCTTTCTATCTATCTGTCCATCCATCTTTAGAACTGCCCATCGCTCTCACAACTCTGGATAATTAGGGCAGAGATGCCAAGCTGATCTCTGAGAAGCTTTTGTTCTGTTTTCTGACATTCATCCTCATATAACAGCCAGCCACCAGAAGATAAAGTAATGTGATGTAATCAATTTGATCAGCAAATCTGATCAAGGTGGAAACACTTAACTATTTTAAAAGTACTTTCCCTAATACAGTCCTAATCCTATCTATCCTCAATGAATTGCACACTTTTTATCTTCAGAGAATTTTTTCTACATCTGACAGTTACTTCTCCATTTTCAAAAGAATCCTAGTGTACTATATAGAGATATTACGTACACTGCAGAATGCATATTCAGGTAGTTTGGAGGACAAGGACTAACTCTTGATTTAATAAAAAGCATATCTTAAGACAAGATCTTAAGATCATAACCTTGTGGGCCTTGTGGACAAATCTGAAATTATGAAAGAGATAAATGGCTGCGCCATGGTTGCTCATTACTTTATAACAGTTTTATTATATATGTGGGGCTCAGCAACATTCCTGGAAATTAATTGTGCTTCAGGCTGGCAATCTCCTTTACGGTGTGCTATCATTTCACTCTCTTTTTAAATTAAAATCATATTTTAGACAAATCAGATTGCATAGGCAGCCTTGGGAGCCCCAAAGTCTGTAAGCACCATGTATTGGACCCAGGCACAGCTGCATCTTAGAAAGACTGGTTACGGTATCTCAGCCAGTCACTTTTCAAGCAAATGTGGCAACTATTTCTGATCATCTCATCAGGGTGTCCCTACTAAAGCAGTTGTTGGCTGCTAGAGTCTTTCTGAAGATTTACAGTTTTGAGAAGATTTTGTATTGCAAATGGAACAAAAAAGTGCCCTGTATATTCTTAAAATAAATACACACATGAGCAAGGAACTTCATGTCAGCCCTTCAAGGCAGGCCACCCTAAGAAATAGACACCACAAGAAAGATTAGAATTCTATTTTATTATAGTAACAGAATCTAAAAAGGTAAAGGTTCCCCTCGCACATATGTGCTAGTCGTTCCAGACTCTAGGGGGTGGTGCGCATCTCCGTTTCAAAACCAAAGAGCCAGCGCTGTCCGAAGACATCTTCATGATCATGTGGCTGGCATGACTAAATGCCAAAGGAACACAGAATGCTGTTACCTTCCCACCAAAGGTGGTCCCTATTTTTCTACTTGCATTTTTTACGCGCTTTCGAACTGCTAGGTTGGCAGAAGCTGGGACAAGTAACAGGAGCTCACCCCGTTATGCAGCACTAGGGATTCGAACTATGAACTGCCGACCTTTCGACTGACAAGCTCAGTGTCTTAGCCACTGAGCCACCGTGTCCCTTTAACAGAATCTACACCCCCAGATTTAAGAGTAACAGTAGTTAGTGATAAAGGTAAAACCCCCAATTCTACCCAATCTCATCTGGCCTCTTCATAAATTACCCGTAAGGTAACAAGAAAGATATTTGAATGAATTCTGGTAGCAGTCGGTGTTCAGCTTAATTGATCAAGGACGTTCTTCCATATTCCTTGGGTGGCCCTTTGAAAATTGGGGCATCAAACCAGTGGTTCCAACCAGTGTTACCACCGGTTCTCTTCGTACACACGCTTTGCGTGCGATCGCGCAAGCGCATTAGGTTTCTGGCCAGCTGAGGTGCGGCAATCCACTCTGCCGTACCTATCATCTGGGCTAAAAAACAAGAAATGAAGGTAGGAATAAAGCGGGGGCGGGGGGGATGGCCCAGCTCCCAGTCAAAGAGAACTGGTTCGGTGATGTCACATCGTCACCACTACCGGCTCGGCCGAACCGGGCCGAACTGGGAGCAACCCACCACTGCATCAAACTCTCCCCTTCCCCTTTGACAGAGTTAACTTAGAAACAGACAAAAGCTTTTTGGCCAATTTGTGCCAAGACCTCATTGCTCGTCAGCTAGGCTCTAATGTTGAATTCTATTGGTGAGCTTTTAAATCAAGGAGCAATAACAGGAAATATGGATGACGAAGCACTACACTCAGCCTTAAATGTTGAGATCTGATGTGGAATTTCCAGGATTTCACTTGACTTGACTTCCTTGATTCAACCATCTTCTATTACTCACAAACCTACTTCATGGATGTTTACTTTTGGGGGAATGGATCAAACAGACAATTCTTGAAAATTACTACTTGGGTTAACCTTATATGGGGAAAAGCTACCCCTCCTCTTTTTTTCATTTCCATTCCCTTGTTAAAATGAAGGCATGATATGGCTCAGTGCAGGTCATGAGTCAGCTGGGAAGCTGTAGAATGCATCTGTTTTCCTACAGTTACTTAGATTCCTGCGTACGCAGTGAGTCTGGAAGGAAACCCCCTCAGGAATAGAGATCAAAGGGAATCATCTTTCCCACACTTATTTAGAACTTTTCTGTCCTGGTATCTCATAATATACTCAGCAGCAATAATGGATTAGCAGTCTTGGAAGAAGAGCGTCCATTTTATGGAAGTCATTTCAAATTAAATAATTTGTTTGCTTCATCTCCTATTTTTAACCCCAAAATTACATGATGTATTGTTTATTCGGGAGACTTAAAACAAAGGTAAATTACAAAGGTATGCCAATTAATACATTGAATATCTATCTATCTACCTACCTACCTACCTACCTACCTACCTACCTACTGTGGTGACACAGTGGTTAGAATGCAGTATTGCAGACCAGTTCTGCTGACTGCCAGCAGTTCGATTCTCACTGGCTCAGGATTGACTCAGCCTTCCATCCTTCCAAGATCAGTAAAAAGAGGACCCAGAGTGTTAAGGACAATATGCTGACTCTGTAAAACCGCTTAGAGCAGACTGTAAAGCACTGTGAAGCAGTGTCTAAGTGCTACTGATATCTATCTATTGATTTACAGAAGAAGACTTTGTCTTTGTTTAGAAGTAAACCATAGGAAGGTTTGAGCAGCATAGTATACTCTTACCTCAAAGGATTTCTCTTTGGAGGAAGTTTAGAAGCTCCTGAGATACCTTCACTATGACCCCCTAAGTAGGCAGCTCCTCTTTACTTAGGAGTAGGAGTAGGCAGTAGGAGTAGGCAGTTCCTATTTATTCAGAGGAGATCCTTCATCTTTGTTTCCTGAGACAGGGCTCTTTTGTTGGGATAAAATCAATGGGATGATGGGCAGCAAAAAGATGGTAATAGCTAGGCAAAGGAAAGCTCTCTGTGTTACCTAGTTTGGTAATGAAACATCTACAAGAAAACCACCAATGAAGGCAAATATACCTGTCCCAGGATAATGTTGCAGGATCCAATTTGGGTCAGTCACAGGAACCAGAAGTTTAGTCTTCTGAACTTTCAAACTTGTGCTACAGCTGGATGAGGATGGGCTCCAGCATGAGTCCAAAAGCTTGGAAGATTAAACCTTTGGTCCCTGGTGACCGACCAGATTGAAGCCTGCAAAACCACCAAGCTCAGAGAGCACCAAGGACTTCAAAGGAATGCTCTCTTGAGAAACAGATCGGCATGAGAGTAAAGGCTTACTCATCAGTGGGAACTCTACAAAAGTTTCTCTTCAGATCTTCAGTTGTGCATCCTAGTTGCTGATACACTGGTGTTGACCTTTGGCTTAGCATTAGAGTCTGCTTACAGCTAGACCCTTTGTTTGAACTCCTGAATGAACTTTAGATTGCTTACTGGCTCTGATATAAGTAACTGATCTGAAAACCTGACCTGGTTACAACAAATAGCTAAAGTTTCCATCCATATTTTACATGCCACCAACCACATCATTATTAGAATGTCTTACAGGCATTGCAACACTTCAAGTAAACAGAATCATAGAATCAGATGAGACTGTTGTTTTCAGCCAGTCTAGAGAAAAGAAGGACTAGAGGTCACGTGATAGCAGTATTCCAGTATTTGAGGGGCTGCCACAAAGAGAAGGGGGTCAACTTATTTTCCAAAACACTAGAAGGCAAGGCAAGAAACAATGGATGGAAACTAATCAAGGAGAGAAGCAACCAGGAATTAAGGAGAAACTTCCTAACAGTGAGGACAATTAACCAGAGGAATAGCTTACCTTCAGATGTTGTGGGTGCTTCATCACTGGGGGGTTTTAAGAAAAGACTAGACAGCTATCTGTCTGAAATGGTATAGAGTCTTCTGCTTCAGCAGAGGGTTAGACTAGAAGACCTCCAAGGTCCCTTCCAGCTCTATTCTGACTCCTCAGTGAAGGATACGCTGTTGGATCCTATGCTCAAAGAGTGATGGGGAATCTAGCACCTATCTTAATAATTCATTCCACTATCCAGTATCCATTGCTCTATTACTATTTTTGAACTTTCAATTGGAATTTCCTTTCCTATTATTTAAATTTGCCTTTGGAGTTTCACTGCTAAAGTCTGTCATATTAAGCCATCCTCAAGAAGGGTAAGGGCCTCCAACACGATTCAGATAGGAGGAGATCCTGCAACTCTGACCATTCTGAAAGTTTAGCAAAATGAGTCCTGTATGGCTAGCCGGTTGAAGCAACGGAGCCACCAAGCAGTCTTTTACTCCGCATGGAATGGGCCTAATCTTCCTACCTGTTTCATAAGCAAGTTCTACATTAATTAAACCAACTGCTCTTCAAAGGCTTACACCTCAATTCTTGATTATCACTTCAAAGCTAAATTCATTAAATACACAAGTGTAGTTGCATTTTAAGGGGGATAATTAAGCTGAACAGAAACAGCCTCTGGAGGTCAAGGGCTAAACACAGAGTTTCCATATCATCTCAACAAAGGAAGTTTCAGAAGATCACCTCACACATTCAGCCCCGAGTCTTTAGATGAGGAGATACTAAATAAGAAGCATCATAGACTCTCTCCCTCTCTCCTTCTCCCTCTCTCTCACACACACATTGTTACAGGCATCACTGAATTATATTTCATTCTACAGTCTCTTGGGTTTCCAGCACCAACACAAATGAGGTCTTTTAGTCACTCACCTTCCTGGATGTTCTTGGAGGACCTGATAGACGCTGATTTGGAATGTTTCATTATCAAAACGTTCTCTAATGTAATCCTTGTAAATTCGAAACTCAGCTGCAGTTACTGCTTCACCCTCGGGGATCCTAGAGAGGTCAAATCGGAACTCGCGACGATGACTGCGCTGATGATAGAACTCCTTGTCATGTTCCACTACAGAAAGAAAAGCAAATTATTGGCTCCAATAATTTTTCAATGACACGTACATTGTCCAATGGCAGAATTAACATCTATGCATTATCAAAGAAAATGTCTGATAGAAAAGAAAATGTATCCACGGGATAGGAAGATATTACTACTCACAACACATTTTAAACCTTTGCAGAAACTTTGTGAAGTGGGTGTCTGTTGGTTATTCAAATTAGATGGACATGCCAGATATTGGGAAGGATCTGTTCACTTTTGCTCCCTGACTGAGAAACCAAGCCAATCCAGTCTGAATTTCAGATTCACAAACCCTAACTAAACTAAAAAATATACAGTATATAATACAAAGTACAATATGGATGATAAACCAGATGTACATTACTGATCATCTCTGGATCTCCTGTAGACTTTAGAATATTGCTATTCCCATATACACAGTTTCCCCCAAAATAAGACATCCCCTGATAATAAGCCCAATCGGGCTTTTGAGCGCATGGCAATAAGGCCAACCGCTTACTTCAGGGTTCAAAAAAATATAAGACAGGGTCTTATTTTTGGGGAAACACAATAGTGGGCAGGCAGAAATGGGTTTATTGGTCCATCTTAGAAAGTTGTTTAGTATCTGCTCTCATTGCAGTTTATGGGAGGGCATATAGCAAGGGTGTCAAAGGCCCGGGGGCTGGATCTGGTCCACTTGCTTAGATTTGGCCCACAGGGCCACCCTAAAAACAGCAAAGAATCGGCCCGTGGTTCCTCTGCCAGTGAAAGCAGAGCTAGGAGGGTCGCGGGGGACCCTCCCAAGCTCTGTTTTTGCTGGCAGAGGGTTGCAGAAGGCCGTTGCAGCCGAAAATGGAGCTCAGGAGCCCATTATAGCTGGCAGAGAGCTCGCGCCCCCACAGGCACACCAACATGAGTACATCAAGCTGGCCACACCCACCCTGGCCATGCCCCCCCCCAGCCGCCCAAGGTCAAACACAATCCTGATACGGCCCTCAATGAAATTGAGTTTGACACCCCTGGCATTTAGGGTACACCAGCCTTTCTAGTTAAGATTTTTTTTCTTTCAACCACCAGATAGAATGCAAAGGAATTCTGGATGAATATTTTTTTTATCAACATTGGGAGAATGGGGCAGAATCACAACTGATGATGGTACCTAACTAGCTGTGGCTGATCTCAACAAAACTAAACAGGGTCAGCCCTACTTGGAGAAAAGGACTATGAGAAATCTCAAGAGTAGAGTTGGGGGGGAAAAACATACTGGAAAAAGGAGGGGAAGGAACACACCACTTCATTCTTTTTGCCAAGAAATATTTCTTCAGGCAACTCATGCTTAAACTATGGAATTTGCTTCTAGAAGATATATAGGCCGTGGCCATTAACGCAGATGGCTTTAAAATGTGGAATTACTCTATAAACACTCTTATGTTATTCTCCATAAATTTGTCTCTCAACAGTTGTCCGATGACGGATGAATCATATGTATTGGAAAAAGTAATAGAAACAATAACCAAAGAATTTCAACAATTGCTACGATTCCAAAACAACCTCTCTATAAGGAACAGTATTCAAATTATCTTGCATGTTCTTCTCCTTCTTGGGCTAGGTAACTACTTGGCAACAAGCCATGTTGTTTCTATCCATCCTTTATTTGTGCAATCAACAGATCTGTTATCATAGTTTCTTTTTGACTGGGTGAGAACTAACTTTCATACTAGCTACTAATCATGAGAGCTATGCATTACCCCCCAATTATCATTTCCCTCAATCTGAACTCAACTTCTGAGAACTTCATGGATCTCTCCATAAAGTTTTCTTAGCAACAGTAAGGAAATGAGGATTTTGCAGTATCCTTCCCCTGGAGTGGGATGGGAATGGAGATTTTGCAGTATCCTTCCCCTGCCATGCCCACCAAGCCACACCATGCCCATCAAGCCATGCCCACAGAACCGGTAGTAAAAAAAATTTGAATTTCACCACTGATGTTCAGAGTGATGGGAATAGGCAACTAGACTTTATTGAGAAGACTGGATATCATCCATTTATATTGCTGCAGTTGTGGTGATATTGGATCACAACTTTAAAAAATATAGATATTTTCTGTTTTTATTGTGAGCTACACAGTCATTTGAATTGAGTGGTTCAACATATTTGATAAAAAAGTGTCAGAATTCTACTCTGAAGTACATTCAGCTTAAGGAAAGGACAGAAGTTGACAACTTTATTATTTTCTTGATTTCTCAAGACATTAGATGTTAGCTAAATTTTATAAAACAAATACCACAGTTTGTGTTTTGAATTCCAAGGACACATGTCATTGCTGGAATTAATAGTTTTCTCTGGTGTTTTCTCTGCTTGCTTTGTAACTATTTAGCTTTTCTGGATCCTAGCCTCTATATATAAGAAAAATGTTTGTAATCTGAATACTTCCATTTTAATGGCTATAGTCTTTAAATAATTAAAACAGAGAACTAAAATGTGTGAAATCAAAGCATAAGCACGAAGCACTTAAGTACAGGCGCTATTATGGTACAGGAAATAATCTTACTAATTGTGGTTCATAGTGGGATGACATAATATCCAAATCTGTAGTTTAAAATCTAAAATTTTCCAAATGATGAAGAGAGCAGAAGAGGTTTAGGTGAGTAATTTCAGAATAGAATTATGATATTAGAAGAATGTTAAGTGATTGCACTGTGTATGCATTTAAATTATATCCTCCCCTCTCTTTTTTAGTTTGGTTTTTAACTGTTTTTCATTGATATTAATGGTTAAATTTTGTGGTTGTTAATTTGAATTCTAAATGTGATTGTTAATTTGAATTCTAAATGACTGAGCACTTTGCTCAGGGTCACATGGAAGTGAGATGGGGGCATATAAATTCAGTCAATCGATTCTCTTCAATAATCAATATAACAGTATATTTTTCTTTCTTTCTTTTTTCTTGTACGTTTTGAGGCTTTTTTCCTGATGCGCTTCAGACAGTACAATTAGAACATACTGCCGTTAGGAAACTACACAGACAAGCGTGAGGTGGGATAATGCCCCCACAAGGTTCACTTGGTATCTATGACATGTAACTACCATACATTCTAGTCATGATCATTGTGCCTAGATGCTGGCATGGGAAGAAAGCTGCATCATCTCATGACAAAACATTGTGGTGAGCTTGGAAAAATGTGATCCAATACAACTCAGACAAAGAACATCTGGATTACACCCCGCCACACACACACACACACACAGCAAATGACTAACAGGCAGCTCTGCTGCATCAAATGGATTGCTTTGAAAAGCTCAGAATGAGATTTCTCTCAATTTCTGCTTCTTGTGTAAAAGAGAGCACATGCTGACCATCTTTTATTTTGATGCAACGTGGAGATGCTTGTGAGTTGAAAGCTGTTTTTGCTGGGTTGGTTTTTTAAAAAATTAAAATAGTGGGAATCGGAACATTTGGTCAAAGTTTCCAGAAAAGATGATTTAGCGGACAAAGCGAAAGCGGGGGAGAAAGTGATCCAGAATTGGAATTCTTAGTGTGATGGGAAACTTAAGCTGAGTGTAATCAAATTCATGTTTTGGGTTTCGAGAAACCACTTTTTTTTTTTTTAATAAACTCCAAAAGAACAGAAAGAATTCCATGGCAGGGGAAACCCATAGGGAAAGAAGGCCAAGGTGGGTAGGAGTTCCTTTAAAAGAAACCATTGAAACAGTTACAAAAAACATGGTGTAAAAAATGGGACAGTAGAGAAAGATAGTACGTGTATACAAAAAAATGGAAGACAGGAGAAATAAAGGGGATGGAAGGAAGAGCAAGTTGTCATGAAGGAGGATATACAAGTAGTCCAGATTTGTTGACATGATACCAGGAAGATTAACGCTTCAAGAGACTGGGGTTGCTAACCAATGATAAGACTAATCAAAAAGACCTTTTCTAAATGAAAGAAAGAAAGAAAGAAAGAAAGAAAGAAAGAAAGAAAGAAAGAAAGAAAGAAAGAAGGAAGGAAGGAAGGAAGGAAGGAAGGAAGGAAGGAAGGAAGGAAGGAAGGAAGGAAGGAAGGAAAGAAAGAAAGAAAGAAAGAAAGAAAGAAAGAAAGAAAGAAAGAA
>WNWU01000033.1:13110915-13127863 GCA_012654045.1 Ptyas mucosa | reverse complement strand
GAAAGAAAGAAAGAAAGAAAGAAAGAAAGAAAGAAAGAAAGAAAGAAAGAAAGGACTGTTGCCAAATGGAAAGGAGCTAGAACATTAAGAAAAGACAGAACTACTTTAATCCTATTAAAGCTCAGTCTTCTCCTAAAAGTGTACATGTCCCTGGCAATTAGGAAAAAGCAAGATTCAAGCTTAAAGTTGATATCCTTCCTTCCAGAATACCTAGTAACCTGGATTCAGAACTTCAGGATTTTATTCTAAGATAAAAGGACTTGCTCAGTTTGTTTTTAATCAAATATTAAATCTGCCCATCTCCCTCTCAGAGAGACTCTTGGCAGTGTACAAATAAAACAGTACAGGTAGTCCTTGACCTATGATCCCAATTAAGCCCAAAGTTTCTGTTCTTAAGTAAGACATCTATTAAGTGATTTCTGCTCTATTTTACGACCTTTCTTGCCTCAGTTGATAAGTAAATCTGGCATTCTGATTGACATCGCTTGTCTGAAGGTCGCAAAAAGTGATCACATGACTTTAGGACTCAGCAACAGTCATAAGTATGAACCGATTGCCAAGCGTCTGAATTTTGGTCATGTGACCATGAGGCTGCTGCTAAAGTCATAACTGTGAAAAACGGTCATAAGTCACTTTTTTTCAGTGCCGTTGCAACTTTGAATGGTCACTAAACGAACTGTTGTAAGTTGAGGACTACCTATATATAAAATTTCAAAAGGATGATTAAAATTTAATGTTAAAAACTAATTCACAGGCAGGGAGAGGGCTTTCAGGGTGCTAAGAGCCGAAGTGGCGCAGTGGTTAGAGTGCAGTACTGCAGCTACTTCAGCTGACTGCTAGTTCAGCAGAGCAGCGGATCAAATCTCACCGGCTCAAGGTTGACTCAACCTTCCATCCTTCTGAGGTGGGTAAAATGAGGACCCAGATTGTTGGGGGCAATATGCTATTTAGTATACTGTCTTTAGTGTAAGCCGTCCAGAGTCCTCGGAGAGTGGGCGGCATAGAAATATGACTAATAAATAAATAAATAAAATGCTTCTCTGTGTGCCCCACGTAAGGCTGCAGAGAAATGGTTTTGTTTTTCCCTTTTCCAAAAGGCCAGGAGAATGATGGCTCTTCTTAACCTCTGAGAGGAGAATCTTCAGAGGATGGGGGAAATGGCAGAGAAAGCTCTCTTCCTGGACCCACCAGTTGGAATTTTGGGACTGATGAATTCCAGAACATACCGTATTTTTCAGAATATAAGATGCACCTTAGTTTTTGGGGAGGAGAATATGAAAAAAGCTGATTGGCAGGTGGATCGGCCTCCCAGAATACCCCCAATCAGCTGTTCCCAGAGGTGAATTTTAGCAACAGGTTCCTTGGTTGTGAGCTCTGTGCCTTGCTTTTTTTTTTTTTTTTTTGCTTTTTTTTTCTGCCTCTGAAATTTCTGAAACTCTGTTTTGGAAAAAACTTTTTTTTCTGCCTCTGAAAGCCTCCGAAACAGAGCTTCAGAAAAAAAGCCTCTGAAGCTCTGTTTGGGAGCTTCTTTTCTGATGCTTTTTTTTCAGCCTCTGAAACCTCTGTTTGAGAAGCTGGGTGGGGCTACATTCGGAGTATAAAATGCACCTAGATTTTCACCCTCTTTTTTGGGGGGGAAAAGTGCGTCTTATACTCTGAAAAATACAGTACCTTCCCTACCTACAGAAGTGGCCAAAATTGTGGAAACCTTTTGGGAAAAGTATATTTTCTAAAACTAGCTAATAACACCACTTTTTTTTTTTGGAGTAGTACCATAAAATTATATATCAATGGAAAGATAATTTAATCAAGAATGTAATGCAATAACTTTTATGAAGGATTTGCTATTAAGTTACAGTATAAAGAAGAAAAGTGAAACACATAGAAAAAACTAGATACTGTATACAAAAATTATCACCATGTCAGTTAATACTTAGTTGGGTAACCTTTAGCATAAATTACGGCCTTACAACATCTTCCCATGGAGTGAACCAAGTCTTTTAGTTCTGCAGCTGTTATAATGTGAAACCAAGATTGAATGATTGCTTCTATTAACTGGGTTTTATTGCTGGGTTGCTTCTGACTAACAAGTTTCTTTAGTCGGCTCCATAGATTTTCAGTTGGGTTAAGGTCTGGGCTATTCCCAGGCCATTCTAGCAGTGGAATATGATTATCTTGAAACTGCAAAAAAAAAAAGTGGTGTTATTAGCCATCAAACCTGAAAAATACACTTTTCCCAAAAGGTTTCCACAATTTTGGCCACTACTGTAGCCTGATGGGATGGGCTAATGTAATAGAATGAAGACATTTCTGTAGTTAACCTGGCTCCATGTAGAGCCTTTTTTTTTTTAATTTGATTTATATGCCGCCCTTCTCCGGAGACTCAGGGTGGCTTACAATGTGCTAAGCAATAGCCTTCATACTTTTGTATATTTATACAAAGTCAGCTTATTGCCCCCACAAACTGGGTCATAACACCTTGAACTGGAGCCAGAAGCAGACTATTCGTTTTATCTTTGGGGAAATCCTAATGAATGAAGAAAGTTTTGGAGTGATTTTTGTCTCTGTCTTCTAAAAGATAACACAGACCAGTCAGTCCGATATCAATAACCTAAGTCAGATCATTAAATGATAGATCTGGAAGTATCTTGAAAAAGGGCCCTGTGACATTTTAATGGTCAAGGTGGTTAAAAGTTGAGAATCCCTTTCTGCAATTTAGAAAGTCAGATTGTGTAGGATTCTTTTTGTTGTTAAGCATTCGGAGTAGGAATAATTCCACAGCAGTCAAACTTTATAGATAATAAATCTAATTGATAATAATTGTATTCAAATCTGGAATACCCAGAAGGGATAGAGATGATTATTGTGGAAAGCCTATCAGTTATTGCGGTGCAGAGCAATTTATATATACGATACTGTATTTAAAGAAGATTGCTGGTAAATAACAGGGTTTTGGGTTTTTGTTTACAAACAATACCATGTAAATGTATTGAAGTCCAAACCTACCATCTCCTGCATTTTTTGTACTAACTACACTGATATGCTTCTTGTCCAAAGTGTTGGAGGATACCAAATTGGGCAAGGCTGACATAGAATAATGAGGGGGAAAAAAACCCCATTAAAGATTGACAACTGCAATGTATTGTCATGGATCACATCTTGTGGCCTATTTTCCTTTGCATACCTAGATTTGGGTTTTGATGAGCAAGTTCATTGCTCATAAATGCATTTTTTAAAGATAACTATCCTTTGTGTAAGGTAGGAAGTGGAAAACCACAGAGAGAGCTTCAGATGAAACAAAAATATTAAAATCAACATGACCTTCGGGTTTACCGCTATTAATTTCTGATTCAAGCAGTATAAGATCATGGGAAGCAATGGACAATATTATACTAGTCACATCGTTCATAGAGTTAGCTGGAGCAATAGCAATAGGACTTAGATATATATACCACTTGACAATGCTTTTCAGCCCTCTCTAAGCAGAAATCAGCCTATTGCCCCCAACAATTTGGCTCCTCATTTTACCCACCTCGGAAGGATGGAAGGCTGAGTCAATCTTGAGTCTGGTGAGATTTGAATTGCCAAATTGCAGGCAGCCGGCAGGCAGCAGAAGTAGCCTGCAGTACTGCACTCTAACCACTGCGCCACCAAGGCTCTTACTAAATGAAAATAGTATTAAATATGTCTGTTTATACTTTCCTTACATTGGTGCACTGTCTAGTGAACCATACTTGATTACCTGAGAGCTGTGGTGGTGCAGTGGTTAGAATGCAGTACTGCAGGCCAATTCTGCTGACTGCAGGCTGCCAGCAGTTTGAGTCTCACCAGCTCAAGGTTGACTCAGCCTTTTATCCTTCTGAGGTCAGTAAAATGAGGACCCAGATTGTTGGGTCTGTAAACTGCTTAGAGAAGGCTGTAAAGCACTGTCAATCGATATATAAGTCTAAGTGCTATTGCTATTGCTAAGTGCTATCTCGCTAGTGCCTCATCAGAGATTGCTAAGTGATTCTTACTTACAAGTACCTGGGGTTACCAGTATGCTAGATGAAGCTAATAGTCTAAAACTTATTTCAATCTTTTCTTGATGAAAGGGCTGTTGAGCCTCCTACTGATTGGACTGAGATCCGTCTCTGTGTTTAGTTTAAGCATAGAGATTGTTGGTAAATGCATTCCTGAATGTGGAGTATCTTCTGTGCCTAACAGTGCTTTTCAACAACTCTGGTTGATGTATACAGGTAATCCTTGACTTATGACCACAATTGAGCCCAACAGTTCTGTTGCTAAGTGAAACATTTGTTAAGTGAATTTTGTTCCATTTTTACGACCCTTCTTGCCACAGTTGTTAAGTGAATCACTGCAGATGTTAAGTTAATAACACAGTTGTTAAGTGAATCTGGTTTCCCCATTGACTTTGCTTGTCAAAAGTTTGCAAAAAACTGATCACATGACCCTGGGACACTGCAAGCTTCATAAATATGAGACAGTTGCCAAGTGTCCAAATTTTGATCACATGACCATGGAGATGCTATAAAGGTCGTAAGAGTGAAAAATAGTCATAAATCACTTTTTAAAGTGGCATTGTAACTTTGAACAGTCACGAAATGGACTGTTGTAAGTCGAGGACTACCTGTATAACCATATTAGATGAGTTTAAAGGCCTATGTAGTCAAGCATCTTGGTTTTTAACAGAGGGCTGCCAGTTACGGATGGGAATGTTTGTAGATTCTTTTCTCATTGTATAACCACAACTGTATTTTTATTGTGTTGCAGTTGTTTGTATTCCACTAATAATCATAAATAAATTAAAAGATGCTTGCTTCTGGGGAGGAAAGCTATGGCAAATCTAGATAGCTTACTAAAAAGCAGAGACATCACCCTGCCAACAAAAGTGTGTATAGTCAAGGCGATGGTTTTCCCAGTTGCAATGTAGGGCTGTGAAAGCTGGACCATAAGAAAGGCTGAGCGCCAAAGAATTGAGGCCTCTGAACTATAATGTTGGAGAAGACTCCTGCGAGTCCCTTGGACTGCAAGGCACTCAAACCGGTCAGTCCTACAGGAGATCAACCCTGACTGCTCTTTAGAAGGCCAGGTCCTGAAGATGAAACTCAAATACTTTGGCCACCTAATGAGAAGGAGAGGACTCACTGGAGAAAAGCCTAATGCTGGAGAAGATTGAGGGCAAAAGAAGAAGGGGACGACAGGGAATGAGGTGGCTGGATGGAATCACTGAAGCAGTAGGCGTGAGCTTAAATGGACTCCGGGGGATGGTAGAGGACAGGAAGGCCTGGAGGAACGTTGTCCATGGGGTCGCGATGGGTCAGACACGACTTTGCAACTAACAACAACAACAATCGTCATCATCATCTTAGAGAAAGAACTGGGAAAAAAATACAAAATGCAAAGCCTAGCAAACAGAAGTAGAACAACTGTGGTAAAAGAAAGCAAAGATAGTACCAACAGTAATAGGTGCCTTGGGTGCAATCCCAAAATATCTGAAGCACCACTTGAATACCATCAACATTGACAAAATCACCATCAGTCAATTGCAAAAGGCAGCTTTACCTTGGAGTAGCTTACATCCTATGACAATATGTTTGACAATATCAAACAACAACACCTGCTTATCCCAAGTCCTTGGGAAGACTGATAGGTGGATAAAAATTCCAAATTCAGTCTAAATATCTGGCTGCCTGTGCCACCAACCATAATAATAAATATTGATGTGGCATTCACAAGGAAATTCAATTCTCACTCCCAACAACCCTATGGAGAGCCATACTGTCTTCACTGCCTCAGCCGGTGGCAGCACCTGGTTGATCTTGTCTGAGCTCACAATATTAGCAGGATCAGGCTTGATTAGGCCTGAACAAGAAATCATCCTGAGAATACAAAGATTACTCTGGGTAATCCCAGAAAAAGCAACGGGAAACTATTCCCTCCCCACTCCTGGGGGAAGGAGATTGCAAAATCTCCATTCCCACCCCACTCTGCGGCCAGACAGAGGTGATATTTGCCGCTTCTCCAAACTACTCAAAATTTCCGCTACCGGTTCTCCAGAACCTGCTGGATTTCACCCCGGCTGAACATGATTAGTTGCCTGTATGGAAAAAGTATGATAAATGAAACTATGGGATTTCATTTATTCCTACAAATGGTTATTACACTAGCTGTCCTTTTTTTCAAGCAAGGTGAGCAAGAATATATGCTGTCCTAAAAGAATCCTGATGCAATTCACTAAGGATATGTTCAGAGCTATTATTTTTTTTTTTGGAATATCTGCCCTTAAGAGTAGAATTTACACTACTGTCCAAGTCCTAGTTTCAGTTTAGTTAATGAGTCCACAGCAGATGGCAGCAAGTGGTCAATTGTTTCTATCTGGATTGAGAAGCTAAGCAGGATCTCCGCCTACTGGATGGTACTGGAGGGGTGACACGCAATACAAAGGCTGTTGACTAGAGCAGGAATTAAAAATCCTGAAAAAGTTAGTTGCAAACTACTTCCTTACTGTTTCCAAGACAACTGCACGGTGTCAAGTTCAACCCGAAGGAGATGACTTTACACAGATGCCTCACGACACCAACACAGCTTTAAATAAGCCAATCATTTATTGAAATGATGCAAGCATCCGCCTGAATGAGGCAAATAGCATTAGGAGGGAAGATAGCTTAGACTTGAGAAAATATTTTCATTAATATTTCTGTTCCTCCCTTCCTCAGTTCAGACTTACTGCTCCAAGTCCATGATCCAGCCCTGACTGCAACACTCAGAGGCATCCATGGGAAAGCTCTTCATCAACCTTTTGCCAGCTTTCTCATCTGCTAAGGCAGCAGTCCCTCTCTATGGGCTGGGCTGGAAGAATTCATTATTAAACCCTTTGAAGATTAAATGAGCTCTGTATTATGCAAAAGCATATTCAAAGTGAAATGACCTAACAAGGAAAAATAAATGAATATCCCAGAGACAAATTGACATGGAAGTGGCCTTATATCAAGTAAGACTATTGGACTACGAAGCCGAGTGTTGTCTAATGTGATTGGGGGAGACATTCTGGGGTCTTATAGAGATTTCAGCCCTATCCTTGTACCTGAATTGAACTCAAGACTTTCCCTTTGCAAAGAAGTATTCTACCACTGAACTGTGCTCTTAATAAATGGGGTTGAAGAGCTAATTAAGTTGCTTGTGGATCAACCATATGGAAAGGAGAGAAGAAAAGAGTTCTAGAATTTTTAAAAAAATCTAATATTTCACAAAGACTTTCAAATCAAATAATTACTATGCATGCTATAATTCTGAAAACTCTCCCTGTTTCCCTCTGGGAATAGCCAAGAATTCACAAACATTGGCTTAGTTTACTGGCTTTTGAAAAAGAGATGGAACTGGCTCAGTGGCTAAGACGCTGAGCTTGTCGATCAGAAAGGTTGGTGGTTCGAATCCCTAGATCTCCTGCATGAGCAGGGGTTGAATTAGATGACCTCCAAAGTCCCTTCCAACTCTGTTACTGTTACTTCGAGAATACTTTAGAAGCAGGGATATTGCTTGGGGCCAATTAGCAGGAACTTGCTATTAACAGTTTCACCACCTACTATATTATGTCACCATTCAAATGCTAAATGTGACCAATAAAATTCTACAGGACTCAAGATCAGGCATTTTGAAAGAATGCATTTTCTTTGTGAGTTTGCCCACTTTGTAAGACCTTCAAGGGAAGTCTTTCTCTCTATCTCATTCATTCGTCTGGCAAAAATACAAGAAGGCAGTTTTCTAAGCGACTGGCACTTAATCTCAACAATTGTTCTCTTGTTTGTGGATTTCCTATCTTGGCTTGGGTTCTAGCCCTGCTTGTTACTACCTTGAGTCTCAACTGCAGATTATATATCTGTTTTTGACTCCCTTGGACTTGGCCTGCTTTCCACTGTCGTCTGATCCACTTCACCTAACAACCAGCTTCTTACGCTCAACCTAAAAAGAAGCTGCCTTCCTGGAACACACAGTAAGCCAGAGTGAAGTTTGTGATGAATTTTGGTTTCCTAATATTAAGCCAAAGAAATATATTCTTTGTTAGTAGGCTGATTTTAGAATAGTAGACTAAGGGATGCACATAAAAAAAGCACAGCACAAGGCCACATCAAATTAATTTAAAAGTGATGGGGGCAGCAAATTTAAATTAAGTAAATAATATCTATTAGAAGTTATCATACAAACATGCTTACAGGTAGTTTCCGAATAGAATAGAATAACAGAAGGCATCTTGGAGATCTTCTAGTGCAAACCCCACCCCCCACCCCGCTCCCATATACCATTTCAGACAAATGGTTGTTCAATCTCTTCTTAAAAACTTCCAGTGTTGGAGCACCCACAACTTCTGGAGGCAAGTTGTTCCACTGATAAAATTGTTCTAACTGTCAGGAAATTTCTCCTTAGTTCTAAGTTGCTTCTCTCCTTGATTAGTCTCCACCCATTGCTTCTTGTCCTAACTTCTGGTCCTTTGGAGAATAGCGTGACTCCCTCTTCTTTGTGGCAACCTCTGAGATATTGGAACATTGCTATCATGTCTCCCCTAGTCCTTCTTTTCATTACTTTAAGGGAAGCCCAGCTCCTCCAACTGTTAAAGCACCCTTGTCCTTATGCAGCTGCTTTGGAGATCATCCCATGTTCTCTGCACAGATAACACATTAATCAAAACTGTCAACAAAGCAGTTGGGGATGCACAGATCCATGCAGTAAGCTGTGAATAAGATTTGTGCAAGTTGTAAAGGTGCAATTCATTCATTTGATTTATATCAGATATGTGTGTGTGTGTGTGTGTGTTATATATATATATATATATATATATATATATATATATATATATATATATGACCTTTTCTTCAGAACTCAAGGTGGGATACGTTCTTCTCCTCCAATTTCTGCCTACAGAATCCTGTTAGCAATGGTATACAGCAGGGGTGTCAAACTCAAGGCCCACAGGATGCTTAGATGTCACCTGCAGGGCCGCCCTGGAAACAGTGAAGGACTGGCCCACGGTGCCTCTGCCAGTGAAAACGGAGCTCAGGAGGCTGCGACGGCCTCCCGCAACCCTCTGCCAGCGAAAATGGAGCACGCGGCCCTCCCAAACTCCATTTTCACTGGCAGAGGGTGGCAGGAGGCTGTCGCAGCCTCCCAAGCTCCGTTTTCACTGGCAGAGTGCTTAGGCCGTCACAGGCACCCCCGACCTGAGTGACGTCGAGCTGGCCATGCCCATCCCGCCCCCAATGTCAAACACAACCCTGATGCGGCCCTCAATGAAATCGAATTTGACACCCCGGTATACAGGAATGCGAAGATAGCCTTGAAGAAAATATGCTGCAGCAGCAGCTGAAGGAGAGGATGATATTCAAGGTGGGCTCACCTTCGTGCTCTTGGTTATAAGAGGACGAGAAAAGAAACTCTATCAGGCTTTCAAGATTCTGTTATTGATGACTATTATGTGCTATTAATTTGCTGTTGACTCCTAGTGATGATCACATAGATAACTCTCCATTATCTTCTGTCCCTAATATGTTCCAGGTCTTCCAATACTGCATTCCAGTACTGCATACTGTAATTGGATCTATTCACCTTCCTGTTTGTTGTCCTCTTGTTGTTCTTCTTCTGCCTTTCCCAGAATAAAAGCCTTCTCCCAGGGTGTAATGACTCCAAACTATGATGATTTAAACCTGGTCATTTGTGCCTTGAGTGAGATCTTTTATTATTATAAGATAGAACAATAAACTGGAGTTATAGTACCCCCTGTAAGGTCTATTTCTTGACTTAGCTTACCTGAAACCCAATATTGACTCTGTGGTGATCAGCATAGTTATCCACTTTTTGTTAGATGCTAAAAGTTATCATTACGACATTGGAAAAATAATACAGACCTTACCTTAGATTGGGGTGTCAAACTCAAGGCCTGCAGGTTGGATCCAGCCTGCAGGGGGCTTAGATCTGGCCTGCGGGGCATCCCTGGAAACAGTGAAGGACTGGCCCGCGGTGCCTCTGCCAGTGAAAATGGGTAAGCACAGCCGGGCACTCCCTTGGGGAAGCAGGGCTGGGCTGGGCTGGGCTGTGGAGTCCGGTGCCCTGGGAGCACGAGGGCCAGGCTGGGCGCTTGCCCTCTACTGCCTAGAGCTCTGGACACCATCTGGGGGTCCTCTGCGTGGCCTGAGAGGGATGGATGGCAAGGCTCCTCTGGAAGACAAGGGTTTGGCGCTCTTCCTGGTCTTGCCTTCCTCCGCTGGAGACAATGGGTCCTCCGTAGCCCTGCCCGGGCCACCATGGGTGCCCTCAACACAAGTGATGTTGAGCTGATCACGCTCACCCTGGCCATGCCCCATGCCCCTCCCAGGTCAAACACAATCCTGATGCATCCCTCAATGAAATTGAGTTTGACACCCCTGCCTTAAATCAATGTCGTTCAGAAGTGTAGGTGATAAGTCTTAATTCTGGGATCTTATGGAAATGAGTTTTTCATTAGCCCTGTAAGGTTCGGTTGAGACATATATAGTTATTGTTGTCTACAAGCTCTCCAATTAAGTGGTAACCTGTGATCTAAGTCTTCCCAGTGTTAGTCCAACACTCTGCCACCCTAGTTTATCCATTCTTCTTCCTCCTAAATCTCCTGAATCTAATTTCCCAACATACATGGTTCAGCATCTGCAGCCAACTCTTAACAAAATGAGCCAACGGTGGGGTAGCTAAATCATAAGAGTAGATCACCACTGAACTTCATATTAATGGGAACCACTGATATCTTCTCTCCACAAATACATTAATGAAAATGAAAGTAATGTAGGAAGTTAGCACCCACCCTTTTCCTAGAAGAATGAAATATTCTAGGAAATATTAAAAAGACAGAATATTATACCTCCCTGGATGAGAAAAGGAGAAATATGGTCTTGGAAAGCAGACCCCATCTTTGTTAATAGCCCCAGAAAGACTGGTGCCAACCTATCTACAAGACAAAAGACTGGGCCATCTTGTCTACAAAAGACCTTCAGCTCCAGGGTGATAGAATTAGCCTTCACTCAAGATCCAAACCAGGACAAAGCCATTCAGCCATAATAGGAATTTGCCCAAAGCCCCCTCATTACATCACCCAGCAAGATTCAACCAAGCCTGGGACAACCTACAAAGTTACCTCTGCATGGCCTCATGGGAGGCTGACAACAAATCAGAATACATTTCTTATACAGGATCAGGAAGCTCCAAGGCGGGGCCCAAGAGAGGGTATATATCTCTGTCTCTCACTCTCACCCATGTGCTCAATTGCCCAAGACCTCAAACCATATGGTCCTGTCCACCATTAAACCATCTTTCCAAACAGCTTCCATGTTTCCAGTGTCTTTCTCCCCACTTGGAACTGAACCCAGATGGACATTTCTTCCAACAATTGGATACAATTAAATGCTTCCAAAATTATTGTACGGGAACAACGGTTTGCTGTGACGATGGCCATGAATGACGCTCTTACCAACACCGTACCCCTTTGAGACGGTCAATTCCTATGAGAATAACTAACACAATGCAGTTGGATTTTATTCAAATGAGGGCTGAGGTATGCATGGAATGCTTACATGGCCACCATCGTATCTATTTTGGTCTCAGACCTGAAAGCTAAGACGAGAGAAGAGAGATCTTGATTGCGGTTGAGTGCTTTCATAAATCTCCCAACAATTAATCACCCATTTGTGGCTACATTGTGTACTTAACTCACTCTGTGTGTTTGCTTGGCTTAAGCTTGTATCTGCTGATCTCATTTACACTTCCTGTGCTACCCAATTAACAATTAACTCTGGGAAGTTACACATACATTATCAACAAATCCCCACTTGACCTTCTTGTTTGATTACTTAAACCAAAAACAGCTTCTGAGAACCTGTTCACAGTTTGCATCTTCTCTAGTCAAACCCAGTTTTTATTTATTTATTTATTTATTTATTTATTTATTAGCAGGAAGTATCAATGGGAAGTAATCACACGCACTTTCTTGAAAAAAATGTCAGCGATCGTGACCAAGCTCAAAATTATGACCCAAGATTAGCATGGAAATTGCTGCTGAAGGGTATTATCACATGGAATGTTCTTAATTAAATTGCAAATATGCAGTGGAGGATAATTGCATGGAAACATTCCAACAAAAACGTGACATATGCAAATAAGCTCCTGTTTCTCTGATATCTTTTGTAACATCTGCCAATATTACTGTGACTTTGCAAAACAAAAAAACAAAACAAAAAAGCCCATGAATTTATCGGATCCAAGTGCTATTTTGTTATAGTCCAGTGACAGCCAGAGAGGTTTAACAATAATAAACATCAAACCACTATTCTGGAACTCTAAATTCAAGCCCCTATTTTTAAGAACTGAAAACATTAGAGATGGCACCCACTAAAGGCACATGTTTGCTTATGTCTTTTCATTTTGTCAATGTCTAATGCCTTTGGATAAATTTGTGCCTCCATTGTGGATAACCGTTCTGGAATTTTGTCATAGTGATTCTTTTTTTATCCCTTGCCATGTTTGTAGTAGTGCATCCCTGATTAAATGTCGTTGAAAATAGTTAGGTCATCTATTTTTCCCTCCCATAAGAAGGCATGCCACCCCCTCTGTAAATCGTATCCCTCTAATGTTAAAATTCTTTTGTTTCGTCATTCCATCCAGTTCTTTTTTTTTATTGAAAAAGTTTTACAAATACAAACTTTCCCCCTTTCCCCCCCTCACCCTAACCCAACATTATAAAATACATATAAAAAACAATATATAATTCCATCCCACCCCCACCCTAGCCCTCCCCCTCCACCCTCTTCCTTCCCCCCCCTTGACTTCCATTATATGCAATGCTAATATTCCCAAACAATATATATATTATTCAATCTTCCATATCTTTTTTCTATATTTACTAACATAATCATCAATCCTTCTCAACTAAAAGCGATATAATATTTTCTAGTCTGATACTTATTCTGTACATACTCAATCCATAATTTCCATTCCTGTATATACTTCTCATGCGTCTGATCTTTTAAAAAAGCTGAAATCTTCGCCATTTCTGCAAATCCAGCCATCTTCTGAGTCTATTGGTCAACAGTCGGTAAGATATCACTCTTCCAATATTGGGCAATCAACAACCTAGCTGTTGTTCATCCAGTTCTTGATCCATTATAAGTGATGTCGCTTTGTAGTAAATTTCCCAATCTGGGAGTCCAAATCCTCCTCTTTCTCTATCTTGCTGTGATTGTATTTTGATTCTTGATTTTTCCCCCCTGCCAAATATAGTTCCCTGTTAATTTATTTAAGTGTTTAAAAAAGTTTTTTCCTAATTTTATGGGTACTACTTGGCACATGTTTGCTTATGCTAGGTCTATTGAAACAGTATATAATCTGCATCTTCATTTTTTACAATTACTGATATTATTCTATTACTTTCTGTAATATTATAAGCCGATATGGATATAAAATATAACATTTGGGGAGTGGCAATACATGTACATATACATATACATATTTTAATCACACCAACAATACCTTTTGGCCTCTAATTCTAACTTCAAGATTCAAACATACGCAGATAGTCCTCAATTTACGACCATAATTGAGCCTAACATTTCTGTTGCTAAGCGAGGCATTTGTTAAGTGAGTTTTGCCCCATTGTATGACCTTTCTTGCCACATGTAAGCGATTCACTGCAGTTTTTACATTAGTAACACGCTTGTTAAGTGAATCTGGATTCCCCACTGATTTCGTTTGTCAGAAAGTCGCAAAAGGTATTCGTTCACATGACCCCGAGACACTGCAACCGTCATAAACGTAAGTCAGTTGCCAAGCATCTGAATTTTGATCACATGACCGTGGGAGTGCTGCAATGGTCATAAGTGCGAAAAACAGTCACTTTCTCAGTGCATTGTAAGTTTGAATGGTGACTAAATGAGCTGTTGTAAATCAAGGACTACCTGTATAAGGCTTTCTTTTAACATCAAGAGTTGGATCCCAAAAATCTACGGATTAACATCTCTCCACTAACATTTGTACCAGCACTCAATTAAATGCACCACAGTGACTTTCAAACTATTTAATAAGATATAGTAAAAGTTCATCATGACCTAACCAGTCTGACTACACCTTAGTACTGGAAGATTTTTGTCACTTCTCATGCCAATAATGCAACTGAACTGCAACAACAACAATAACAAGTTCCTGTTTATGCATGAGCAGACACGTGATATATGGGAATGATGCAGCAATAGGATTCCCATGCCAGTTGTTTACTAAACCAAGTCACTGCAGCTTTAATATTTGGAATATAACCACTAAAGTCATTGGAATAGTATCCTTGCTAGGATTTAGACACTGCTATTTTACTTTATGGTTTTATGTACTTATTTAAACTAAAAGTAAAGGATGTTTTATTTTAGATATTTAATTTTAGAAATATCTAGTAATATGTAGCCACATAATATAGCTACTATAATGCATTATGTTTTATTTAGAGTAAGTGAATATAATATTATATATTTTTGTTATTATGTGACAGTTTGGCATGTACATCTTTTACACTTTAGTATTATATCTGCTTATTTGTTAAAGTAAGCAAGAGAGTATTTTATTGTATAATTATATCTGTATGGAAGAGAGTTGGAAATAACTTTTTAATGTTATTTTTGGTTTTGGTTTTTTCGGTCACTTTAAATTTTTCCTGTCATCCCCCTTTCCTAGTTTTCGCTTTTTGGAGTAATTTTTGTATTTTCACTTTCTAGCAGCCAATAAGCTTTGGCTGTTTTGAGGCTTGTATCCCAAAGGAAACATTATCATACATGCTTCCTTATTATGGTTTACGGAAGAAAAATGGAAACTTATTTAGCACACATTCCCCATCATGGGTTTGGTCTGAAGAAGGAGCACAACATTGAGTAGAAGGACCTAACTTTATTTTCTAATTTAGAAGAAGGAGGGACTTTGAAAAAGAAGATTTTTTATAGAAGTTGAGGTCTATAAGGTGGAAAATTTTAGGGAAATTTGGGGAAGTTAGTCCTTATATCTGGGATAGTTCTCTTGTCGTTAGTTGCAAAGTCACGTCTGACCCATCGCGACCCCATGGACAACGTTCCTCCAGGCCTTCCTGTCCTCTACCATCCCCCGGAGTCCATTTAAGCTCACACCTACTGCTTCAGTGACTCCATCCAGCCACCTCATTCTCTATCGTCCCTTTCTTCTTTTGCCCTCAATCTTCCCCAGCATTAGGCTCTTCTCCAGTGAATCCTTCCTTCTCATTAGATGGCCAAAGTATTTGAGTTTCATCTTCAGGATCTGGCCTTCTAAAGAGCAGTCAGGGTTGATCTCCTCTAGGACTGACCTCTAGGTTTCATCACCTTGCAGTCCAAGGGACTCGCGGGATAGTTCTATTGTTAGGCAAAATGGACTTTTCAGAAGGGCAGCAGAGCTGGGGAAGTCCATTGTGAAGAAGATGGAACACTGAGGTCATCAGCTGATGAAGGATAAAACAGTTGCAGTTTCCTTGTAAGGACAACTTTTGGGCTATACCGGTGAGAAGACTTCTATTCTTGATGGGATTGCAGGAGAGGGCTTTGTCTAGGGCAGGGAAGGTCTGTTTATTCTACACTTTAGCACTCAACAGAAAGCCTTACTGACTGCTCTTAGTCAAGTGGATTACATTATATCTCTAGGATTTAGTGGTAATATATCACGAAGAACTATCTTCAGGACAGCTTTAACAGGAAAGTGATGTCACCCACACAAAAATCTGTGAGACTTGGAATGGCAATGCCAAGAACTTGAGAGATGCCACAATCTTGTGAGATTTTTTTTAAAAAAAAATTTTTTTAAAAAAATCATTTTGGCATATTTTATTCTCACGGATTTCAGGTTGGAAAGTATGTGCTAAATTTAAACGGCTTTGGATAAATATTCCTTCCTTTATGTTTTCTTGCATTTCAAACATGCCCTGGATCTGAGAGCCAGGTGGTTTCATTTAAAGATGAGCCTGTCCAGACATCATGGTTTGCAGGAGAGAGTTCTGCTCTACTGCCTGACAACCTTAACTTAGTAATATAAAACTTGCCTGTAGGCCAAAGACCCCGGGGTAATTTTCTAAACAGCTGCGTCCCACCAGATTGTTCCCAATCCACAATTCTTTGTTGGAGGTGACTTGGTTTATGGAAACTGTTTTCTACATAGGCTACTTCTGATCTAGCTAAAGATTGAGCTAGATTTCACTCAATGTAAGGTAGTTTCCCATAATTTCCAGATTCTGAAATTTCCTTTCTTCATCATGTCTCTTCTATAATGGTGTTCCATGTGTGTGAGAGAGAGAGGGAGGGAGGGGGAGAGAGAGGGAGAGGGAGGGAATAAACCCAACTACATGATTCTAGTTAGCAGTTGGGTAGTTTTCACTGTACTTTCTACTATCATTAAAGATAAGATTAGTGTACACACTCTCACTAAAGATCTGAGTGCTGTTTTACAGCCACTAAAGATTCTTTACTGATTAAAGATTTTTAATCACTAAAACTTTTTTAAAATTAAAGATTTAAAGATTAAAGGGATGCAGTGGCTCAGGGGCTAAGACGATGAGCTTGTCAATCAAAAGGTCGCCAGTTCAGCGGTTCAAATCCCTAGTGCCGCGTAACGGGGTGAGCTCCCGTTCCTTGTCCCAGGTTCTGCCAACCTAGCAGTTCGAAAGCATGTAAAAAATGCAAGTAGAAAAATAGGGACCACCTTTGGTGGGAAGGTAACAGTGTTCCGCGCGCCTTTGGCATTTAGTCATGCTGGCCACATGACCATGGAGAAGTCTTCGGACAGCGCTGGCTCATCGGCTTTGAAACGATGATGAGCACCGCCCCCTAGGGTCAAAAACAACTAGCACATATTATTATTATTATTATTATTATTATTATTATTATTATTATTATTA
>WNWU01000033.1:13066720-13110905 GCA_012654045.1 Ptyas mucosa | reverse complement strand
TATTATTATTATTATTATTATTATTATTATTATTATTATTATTATTATTTTATTTATATACCGCCCTCCTCCCGAAGGACTCGGGGTGGTGTACAGTCAAAATTAAAACATAAATATACAATATCTTAGTTAAAATTAATTAAAATCATTAAATAGTTTTGGCCAAATTTTAAAACCCAAAGTTAAAACCCAATTTAAAATCATTCAATTAGACAGCCCCGCCTGTGGGAACAGTAGGGTCTTGAGGGCACAGCGAAAGACCCGGAGATCAGAGATGTTACGAATATTCGGGGGCAATTCATTCACATATGTGCAAGGGGAACCTTTACCTTTACCTTAAAGATTCTTTAATATGGTTTAACTGTGTATTTTCACAAATGTATTTTAATTTTTTATCCTCAAAAAATCTTTGGTTGGCAAGTCAGGTTGTAAATATTCCTAACAGTGGCTCTCTTTCCATTCCTATGGAAATAGTGGGTCCTGATAGCTGTTGCCTTGAGGATGAAAACCCCCTTTCATACATATGCATAGAAAGCCGCACCATCAGGAATGCACATTTAAATATCTGTGACTACTCTCCTCACCAGAAAAGGCCATGGGGAATTTGCAGGAGATTTTAATCTCCTTGAGTGAATTCCTGAATCTCAAAGAGAACCTAAGAGAAAGTAGATTCCAAAAGATTAAACCAGATACTCTCTTTATAGGGGGAAGAAAAAGCGATTGGGGGCTTAAATGCATTGTTCTAATTCTCATCTGATTAAAGATCACAGTACAAATAAATAAGTTCTTCCTTATGCTAGAACAGGGGTATCAAACTCGTGGCCTGCAGACCGGATGCATCACGTCATTGCCACGCCCACCCCATTTGGCAAAGGGGGAAAAAGTCATGATACGTCACATGACGACAACATGATGCCATGAGTTTGACATCCCTGTGCTAGAAAGAAAGGAGAGATTTGGGGGAGTTGAATCTTTTAACAACGCTTCCAAAATCAGAACCTTTTTATGACTACAGGCAGTCCTCCACTTACAACAATTCGTTTAGTGACTGATCAAAGTTACGACGTCACCGAAAAAAGTGTGACTTATGACCATTTTTCACACTTATGACCACCCACAGCATCCTCATGGTCACATGACCAAAATTTGATGCTGGGCAACTGGTTCATATTTATGATGGTTGCAAGGTCCCCGAACCATGGGAATACCTTTCGCGACCATCTGACAAGCAAAGTCAATAGGGAAGACAGATTCACTTAACAACCGGGTAACTAACTTAACAACTGCAATGATTCTCCTAACAACTGTGGCAAGAAAAGTCATAAAATGGGACAAAACTGAACAAATGTCTCACTTAGCAACATAAATTTTGGCCTCAATTACAGCCGTAAGTCAAGGACTACCCGTAAGCCCCCACATCCGTACAGTCAAGGGTCCTTAAGCCCATGTGTGCAAGAGTTTCTATAATTCTTAGAGAACTCTCCTTGCACAACTGTGGTTCTTGATGGCATGGATCCAAGCTAATGGACATTGGGGCAGTTGTCCAAAGTGACATGCTGAAACTGGAATAACTAACCAACCAAACTTCAATTAACTGTTCCTATCAGGGGTGAAATCCAGCAGGTTCTGACTGGTTCTGGAGAACCAGTAGCAGAAATTTTGAGTAGTTCGGAGAACCAGCAAATACTACCTCTGGTTGTCCCCAGAGTGGTGTTTTTGTAGTATCCTTCCCCTGGAGTGGGGTGGGAATGGAGATTTTGCACTGCCATGCCCACCAAGCCACACCACACCCACCAAGCCACGCTCACAGAACCGGTAGTAAAAAAATTTGGATTTCACCACTGGTTCCTATGCATGCAAAGTCAAAGTGGCTGTATTGTCCCAGCATGCTGCAGTTGTGATTGTTTTGTTTCTTGACAACTGTGCTGTGAATAAAGAGGAAAAAAAGAATGTGAACTAAAGTATCCCATTATTTCCCCTCTAAGTCACTGTACAGACTCTTCTACATTGCTGTGACTCCTGATTAGGGGCCAGGCCTGGAACCCCTGGCTTCTACATAGATGCTGTTAGAAGCTGTTTCCTTTCAGAGTTATTCATGTTGCTCCACTACTAAATCAGGAGTGGATACCGATCACATCCAAGACCAAGTTGTTTGGGGACAAAGGCTGAATAATGGGTCAAGCATTCCATTCACACTTCTTTTTTTTCCCATCTGTGCTGGCAAGCAGAAGCTCTCCCAGATGCCAAATCACCAACTCTTCTGGAAACTGTATTGCTGACTACAAATACTCACTTAAGTTTGCAAGATGTTCCATCGTTTTATTATGACATTGTTAAGGTTTGTAGATGTTCCAAGTTTCTAGTGGCATGGCCAGCTTCGGAGGCTACTATAGGTAGGTATTTCTCGACTTAGGACCACAGTTGAGCCCAAAGTTTCTTTTGCTAAGTGAGACATTTATTAAGCGAGGTTTGCTCTGTTTTACAACTTTTCTTAGTACAGTTTTTAAGTGAATCAATGCAGTTGTTAAGCTACTGGCATAATTGTTAAGTGACTCTGGCTTCCTCATTGGCTTTGCTTGTCAGAAGGCCGCAAAAGGGGAATCACATGACCCTGGGACACGGCAACCGTTATAAATATGAGTCTAATGCCCACAAAGACAGGGGTGGATTCTAAATTTTTTTACTACTGGTTATGTGGGAGTGGCTTATTTTGTGGGCGTGGTTTGATGGTCATGTGACAAACATTCTTTAGGATTTAGCAGAGGTAGTGGTCTACCAGGCTTTTAACTGGTTGCAGAGCCATACTGGTCTACCCATTTGTTTTTGGAGCGCACTGGTCTACCACACACTGCCTTTTACAACTGATCAGCAGTAGGGCGGCCCTTTGAAGTGCGGCGGCAAGAGTTTAAACAGTTTTTTTCCTTCTAGCCTATCAGCTGGGACTCGGGAGGCAGCGAATAGATTGGGGGTGGGACCAGGTAGAGGTGGTATTTACCAGTTCTCCGAACTACTCAAAATTTCCACTACCAGTTCGCAAGCACCGGGGAGAACCGGTAGCAACCCATCACTGCACAAAGACTAGGCCCCCGTGTTATACAAATCACGGTAAGAGTGAGAAGAGACAAGAGTTTTTCCTATTTGCCTTGAGTTTTCTCTCTAGGATTAGACTCAATTGGATAGGCAGTTGGGAGAGGGAGGATGAAATGAGGCTACTACCCTGTTTCCCTGAAAATAAGACCTATCCTGAAAATAAGAACTGGCATATTTTTTACGTGTATGCCTAATATAAGCCCTACCCCCAAAACGTAAGAGCCTGCACAGCCAACTGGCTGTCCATTCTGTCTGATTGCTTGTGGTGCTGTGGCCACGAGACAAGGTGGGATGGTGGTGGAGCTGCCCCATGCACCCCGCACTGGCTTACCTCAGGGCCCCCACAGCCAAGCCATCCATGCCCCGATACCTGCCTCGCGGCGGCAGCACCAACAGCCATATGCAGCAGGAGCCAACATGGCCGCCAGCCCACTTCTTCTATTTGCTCATGACCACAATGGAGCAGGAGGCTGAGTGCCATGGCCACAAAGCGAGGCAAATGTCAGGGCATGGATGGCCTGGCTGCGGGGGCCCTGAGGTAAGTCAGTGCGGGGCACATGGGGCAGCTCCATCCCCCACTGCCCGCTTCATGACAGCGGTGCTGGCATGCTGCCTCACCTCCTGCCCGGCCACGAGCAAGCAGAAGTAGTACCTTCGAGACCGACTTCTGCCACCAATAGCCTCCCACCGGCCAGTCCGCTCCCACAGAGAGGGTCTCCCCAGGGTGCCATCAGCCAAGTTATGTCGGCTGGCGACACCCAGGGGGAGGGCCTTCTCTGTGGGAGCCCCTGCCCTGTGGAATGAACTACCCCCGGAAATGTGTATGATCTCCGACCTCCGTGTATTTTGCTGTGCCCTCAAGACCCTGTTGTTCCGCCAGGCCGGGCTATCAATGTAATGATTTTAAATTAGGGTTTTAAATTTTGGGGGTTTTAAATCTGAGCCGAAATTATTTAATAATTTTAATTATTTTTAATTGATGTTTATCTTTGTGCTTTTAATAGGCTGTACACCGCCCTGAGTCCTTCGGGAGAAGGGCGGTATAGAAATATTATAATAATAATAATAATAATAATAATAATAATAATAATAATAATAATGTCTCCCATACATGGGGGCGTGGCTAAGACACCCTTGAAAATAAGCCCTAGTGCTTATTTTGTGACGTAAAAGAAAATAAGACACGGTCTTATTTTCAGGGAAACACGGTAATAAGCGAAGTCCTTACAAAGTCCCTCAGATTCATCACTTACTGCGACTCCAGATAACGTTTAAACAATTCTGACATAGGAAAAAATACAACAGTTAATGTCTCAATTCTCCCCAGACTAACAACTTTGCAAAGCTAATCCTCTGTGATTACAACTCGGATAAGCTAGCATGCATTGCTAGCTCAGTTATGTCCGTGATACACGTTCTGTGGATTTGCTGCAATGAAATTTAAATGGGCAACACAACATTGTTATGCAACTTTGCTTTTCTTCATCCCAGCTCCCTCGAGTAAAAAGAATTAACGTGCTTGGCCACAAGAGCTGAATCAGCATTTGAATCTTTTTAGTTTTTAAGTTTTTATTTTTCCCTGATGCTATAAATAAGGGGTTCTGGAAGGAGAGCACAGCAAATGTTCCACACTGTGCAACCAACAGGAAAATGTTTCTTTAATACTGTTAAAACAGAATTTGCCTGACACTGTCAAAATTTATAGGCATCAACTCCCTTGCCCGATTAGATTATTTTGGAACACGCTGAAAGGAAAGCAAATTGATTTTAAAAAAAGAAAGAAAGAAACGAGGCTTTGCACTAGGAAAACAACATGCAGCTTTCCTGGTTTCCAGTAAATTAATCTGACTATCGGTTCACTGCTGCAGGCCAGGGGGCTCTTTCGGAAACACTGAGCTCTTTGAATACAGGTAGTCCTCGAGTTACAACAGTTCATTTAGTGACCGTTCAAAGTTACAACGGCCCTGAAAAATGTGACTTATGACTGTTTTTCACAGTTATGACCTTTGCAGCATCTCTACGGTCATGTGATTGAAATTCAGATGCTCGGCAACTGGTTCATATTTATGACGGTTGCAGCGTCCCAGGGTCATGTGATTCCCCCTTTGCGACCTTCTGACAAGCACAGTCAATGGGGTAGCCAGATTCACTTAATAATCAGGTTACTAACTTATCAACTGAAGTGATTCACTTAACAACCGTGGCAAGGAAAATGGAGCAAAACTCACTTAACTAATTTCTCATTTAACAACAGATGTTTTGGGTTCGATTGTGGCCGTAAGCTGAGGACCCACCTGTGGTATCATCACAGGCATTCCAATGGCACCTTTTGCTATTGGACCTGCAAAGATACACATAGTTCTTGACCTACAATGGTCATTTAGTGACCATTTGAAATTACAACAACACTGAAAAAAGTAATTTATGACCGATTTTCACAATCACGACCATTGCATCATCAATGGTTGCAGTGTCCCAGGATCATGCTATCACTTTTTGGGACCTTCTGACAAGCAAAGTCCATGAGGAAACCAGATTCACTTAACAACTGGGTTACTAACCTAACAATTGCACAGATTCATTTAACACCTGTTGCAAGAAAGGTCGTGAAATAGAGAAAAACTCACTTAACAACTGTCTAATAACTGTCTAATATATGTGGGCATATGCATAATTTTGTATGAAATAAATACAAAACTTTGCATATGCCCACATATATTAGACAGTTATTAGACAGTTGTTAAGTGAGTTTATTTATTTAGTCATGTTTATGTAGTGTATATTAGAGGCGGAGACCCTCTGAGAGCTGTAGGCAACGGAATTTCATTTTCGTGTATGCCGATGAGTGTACATTCAAAGTGACAATAAAGTTATTCTAACCTTCTAACCATCTTGCTTAGCCATGGAAATTTGGGGCTTAATTGTGGTTGTAAATTGAGGACTACTTATACACTCACTTTCAAAAAAAAATCTTGCTACCTTTAGTCCAAGCAATATTCCTCTAGGGACAGATTAGATTTCAGGCTGCTAGTTGCTGACTTGTGGAATTCTCCTTAAAGGAGAGAGGTTTTGCATTAGCAGAAAGCAATTCAGCTTCTACCAGTATCTGATTTTTTCACCCATCTCCTCTGCTGGCTGCACGTTCCTGAGTATTCTAGCTTCGAAGGAAATTGGGTCTCCTGCTTTTGGAAATAGGGACTTGTGTTTTGCCTTATGCAGGTAGGAGTGCAAAGTTATCTTTAAATGTGAAAATCTCATTTAATCTGAAATGATACATACAGCAATAGGGAAACCAGAGCATCTAATGGAACTAAACTTTTCTTGTTGAAAAACACACAATGACATCCTTTGTACTTTTTATAGGAATAAAAGCATCAGCACAGAAATGGGAAGAATGACACAAAATTACTGTCATTTCTATCTGGATGTTTTGATGTACATGTCAGTATCCTATAACACAGGCATAAAACAATTGAAGCTTTCAATTGCCATTGATAGAAAAAGCTAATGTGTCATCTCAAAAAACACAGCCAGTCATTTATTTATTTATTTATTTATTTATTTTATTTTATTTTATTTTTTATACCGCCCTTCTCCTGCGGGACTCAGGGCAGTGAGCACCCAAGATAAAAACATAACATATAAAATTTAAAAACAATTTAAAAGACATTAAATAGTTTCGGCCTGACAATTTAAAACAACCCAATTTAAAACCAATTTCAGTTAAAACCAAGAGGATGAGATCAAGCCAGCCCGGCTAGGTGGAACAGATGCATTTTCAGGGCCCGACGAAAAGTCCAGAGACCTGGTATCGTGCGTATCTCCAGGGGTAGGTCGTTCCAGAGGGCAGGTGCTGCCACAGAGAAGGCTCTCCCCCTGGGGTCACCAGCCGAAATTGTCTGGCCGACGGCACCCTGACAAGGCCCTCTCTGTGTGAGCGAACTGGCCGGTGGGAGGCTATTGGCAGCAGAAGGCGGTCTCATAGATACCCCAGCCCTATGCCATGGAGTGCTTTAAAGGTGGTCACCAACACCTTGAAGTGCACCCGGAAGACCACAGGAAGCCAGTGCAGCTTGTGCAGGAGAGGTGTCACATGGGAGCGCCCCGTCGCTCCCATAATCCCCCGCGCGGCCGCATTCTGGACTAACTGGAGCCTCCGGGTGCATCCCAAGGGGAGCCCCATGTAGAGAGCATTGCAGTAGTCCAGGCAGGAAGTGACGAGTGCTTGAGTGACCGTGCGTAGGGAGTCCCGATCCAGAAAGGGGCGCAACTGGCGTATCAGGCGAACCTGATGGAAGGAGTGCAAAGGAACAGTTGCCCTTGTGTACATGTCAATCAAAAACAGCAGAAAGTAGCCTGCAAAAATAATTGTGTGTAACCTGGATCTTTGCTTATTAAAGGATGTTTTTAAAAATGAAAATATGTGGATCCTATTGTCCATAAGAACTCATGACATCTTAAAATACTCCATGATATCTATGCTATTTTTTTACCAGCAATATTTTTTTTATCAATGTTATAAGATTGGAAGTACTATCAGTTTCTTTTGCATCCAAAAGTTAAACACCTTATACAGTTGAGTGGCAAACAAAATATAAAGCTGGATGAGATGCTTGGCTCTGTATATACATGCATATTTACTCATGTATGTAAATATGTATTTATGCACACATACATATGAATGTAGTAAGTATGTCTATGCATACATACACATGTGTATATTATATATATTCTTCTTGCTTAATGTTGTTGAGTAAATTTTAAATATATCACAATAATATATCTAAGAGAATTTGCAAAATTAATTTCTACAAGAAAACACAATCAAATCCTGATTTGGATTTGATTGTGGAGAGAGGTTGAATGTCTAAAATTGTTCCGTATTTAATTTTTGAGAAAAAAATATTGTTTTCTTAAAGAAAGATTAAAGAAAGATTAAATAACAAGGAAGGAGTTCATTTTATGTATAGGGCTATGAATACCCAATGATTGCCTAAATTAGACAGTTGATAAGCAACTGTACCATTTCAAATAAATTGTTGCCCAGTCTCTTTTTGAAAGCCTCCAGGCATGGACCACCCACAACTTTTGAAGGCAAGCTATTCCATTGGTTGATTGCTCTTGCCATTAGGAAATTTCTCCTTAGTTCTAGGTTGTTTCTCTCCTTGGTTAATTTCCATCTCTGTAGGAGCCCTCTAATATTGGAACAATACTATTATGTCACCCTTGTGTCATTTTTCTCAGTAAACTAGACATACCCAATATTGGATTAGATACAGATAAACAGGAAATCTATCATAATAGAAGGTTCTATTCCCCCACCCCCAAAAATCCCCATTTGTGAAATAAATGCAAGAAAACTGATCCAATTAAATAATTGTATCCATTTGAACCTCTATTCTTTTATAGACACAACACACACACACACGCACACACAAGCAAATGAAACTAGTCTATGGTATAGTCAAACAAATGTAAATTCAATCATATTTCCTTTATGAAATGATTTAAAATTCATTCTTGAGATATATTTCCAAGAGCTCTCCCCCAACCACACCCACACACACAGGGGCTCCAAAGGAACAGCAATGTTTATTCCAGCCTTCTTCAATACAGGGATTTCCAGATGCAGCATGACAGCTTCATCGTGTCCAGGAATCATACATCTGTTGGCTAGGAAGCACATCTGGAAAAGCCGGGTTGGGAAAGTTCATCTAAAGCATTAACATATAGACTAACCTCAGTTTCAGAAATCTAAAACCTAGTACTTGAACCAAGGGATTTTGTCCTCAAAGTTTCATTACAATGGAACCAACTGCCCACCAGGATTGAGGCAAACTTTCTTCCTCTTACAGTGTAGGAGGGGAATTCTACTTTTTTTTTTAATTAAATCAAGGTTTTAATAATCTAATGCTTTAATATCTGCAATTTTTACTTTTTACTATTTGTACTGCATTTTCTTCTTTCCAGAGAGAAGGAAGTGGGCAGTTGAAGATGAATTGTTTAATAAAATAAATAAATAACTCTCGTGGCAAACCAAAAGATCTAGAGTCTAAAACAGAGCAGTGAGTGAGGTTTTCAGCATTCTTCCCACCCAACACAGACTTTTCACTAATAAATAAAATAAGACAGATTTTATAGCAATGGGGCATATCACATCTGCAACCCGAATGGAAAGAAGGAACGCCCCTCCTTGCTGAATATAAGAGGAGAGCTTTTCCATCTGCTCATGTATAAGCATTAGCTATTACTTTGTCAACAAATCCTTTTAATGCAAACCATTTCTTATCATATACAGATGTTAGAGGGACCCCCCAAATACTGTAGTACTAGATTAAACACTTTAACATCAACATATTTGCTATGAACAAAAGTACCATTGTGTAGGAACCCAACAAGACAGAGCTGAAAAGAAGGTGGATCCAATTATCTCTTGAACTCTCAAGAGTTCTTCTCAAATGGCATCAAAGCCCAGAAAACTAAGTCTGAAATAGCCATTCCTACATTTGCTCCTGGAAAAGAATAGTGTACGTTCAAAGGACATATCTTTTCAAGACAATGTCAAAAAAAAAATTGTATTGAGTTGGCCAATATTGAATAATTGCCTTGCAGCTTTTTCTTAGAAAGCATTTTAAACGATTGATATAATACACTAGTACAGGGGTCCCCAACCAGTGGGCCACGGCCTATTACGGGGTAATGGCCTGTTGGCCACTGGGCCACGTGAATGGCTGACCAGTGCGCGTGTTCACCACGCTTGCCGCCCCCATTCACATGTGCACATGCGTCAGTAGTGGGTTTCAATTTTGTTCACTACTGGTTTGCTCGTGACTGCACGTGCATGACGCTTCTGCGCATGCGCAGAGACGTCCAGGTGGGTGGGCAGAGCCTCCCACCGCCACTGCTACCGGTTCGCCTGATCCAGGACGAACCGGTAGCAACCCACCACTGACATGCGTGCCTAAAGGTACCTGCCCATTCCCCCAGGGTTACCAACCCAGAAAGGTTGGGGAACTCTGTAGTAGTACAGTAGATTATATACTATTTACATAATATACTACTAAAGTTAGAAAGCATAATATACTACTATTTCATAGAACCTCCAAGAAGCCTTAACAATTATTCAGGAAGAAGCAGTGCAAAATGAAATTTAGAATGTTGTAAAACTGTGGAGAGGGTTCTCCAGGAAGAAGAAACCAAAAACAATGGTCAGCAGATTCAAGGACAAATGACGCAAAGCCAATAGAAAGTGCAGTATGACAGCTATGCAAAGGCCCAATTTCCAATTTTGGAGACCTGAGAGGTTGATTTCATTTAAAATTCTCAACACCATCCTTTGATGCACCATGAGCTTTCTTTCCTAATTCTTCTTGAACCAACTTACCCACTAGAACAATCCTTTGTAAGGCCCAGACAATATCTGTATGTCTTCCTGGTTGATAGAACCAACAATATATCTAGCATCTTCAGAGCACTCATGGAAGCTGGAGATTGTGACAATGGCTCAGATTAAGCATTGGTCCCATGTCCACGGCACATGGGACCTAGCATTCGTCTGCTAGATGCTGATATATTAATCTTCACAGAGAAGTGCATTTCATAAGAATAACTCTACTGTAAGAGACCAAAAATAGTTCTCACAAAAATTCACAAGATGCTTCTGGATGCTCTTAGGGCAGTGATGGCGAAAAGGGAGCATGCACGCACTCGTCAGACCCGCAACCCAGAAGAGGAACTGCCCAGGGTGCACGCGCTCATCCAAAAATTCACTTCCGGTTTCCAGCGCACGCATGTGCTCCGGCGAACTATTCTTCCAGTTACTGGCACGCATGACGATCAGCTGGCTGGTGTGCATGCTCATGCAGGAAAACGGAAGACTAGCTCTTCCAGTTTCCGGCACTGCTGCACGCACAAAGGCCAGCTGATCATCGTGCACACATGCACACCAGAGACATGGAACAGGAACAGGAAACGCTGTGTGTGCCACACGTGCCCTAGGTTTGCCATCACGGTCTTAGGGTATGGAGACAAACTTCTCTTCTCCGTATGCTTCTCCTACAGAGGTGGGTTATATTTTCTGATTTTGGGGGAGGAAAAACATTCCATAAAACTCTATAATTTTCCATTTCTCTTCCAGAACACGCTCAACCTGCTGCTTGGGGTTGGTCGAGCAGTTTTCCTAAATTATTCTTTCAAAGCAGAAGCTGTAATCCCAGCCAGAACATTATAAACCCTGGACCATCCTCCAGATCAGGCTGATTAGCAGAATCCAGCAGAGAGACAGAACACAGTTCTTGGAAGAGCTCATTCCCAGAATGGTATGCTTTGCATATATTTATTCTCTCCCAACTGCCAAGAAAGAATGTAATAATGAGTTCAAACATAAAACGATGGCTAGAGATTAAAATCCCTGGATCAGAATAGGCTGCAATTATGGTAGGTTGCAATTATGAGGCAGAAATACCATCTTTACAAAGAAAAGAGGTAGGGAATATGTGGTCCTCTAGAACTTGCTGAATTACAACTACCAATATTCTTCAACAATCGTCATGTTCTCGAAGGATGTCAGGAGAGCCAGGGCTTCACAGCCCTGAGATAGCTTAACTTACTTTATTCTGCACTAATTATGTCTTAGTTGAAATATCCTATCCAATACTGACTTAGTGACAAAGCAACATACCAAAAATATATTGATAAATGGGTCCAATAGAGATAGGTTGTGAAAAAAAATCTTACTAATTGTAGGTGATTAGAAGAGCAAAATTAGTTTGTTAATTGAATGCCACAGTCGGTCAGAAAAGAAACAACTTAAATATGTTCTAGAAATACCGAAGTTCTTTAATGGAAAGTTATTTTAATTCTAATTGTGGCCACTGCAACATTACCAGAAGGAGTTTTGCTCCACAAAAATCAGCCAGGGAGTAATAGGCTGAAGGACTGTTGACGGCTACCCACATAGGAAAAATTTAAGCATTGAATTAATGTGTATGTTGTAACCACAGTCCTATTATCTGAGGAACAGGTCTGTCTGACGCAAATGTTCTCAGATTGTAGGGTTTGGTGTATAAAATATATACTGGTTTTGTGTGCATTGCCATTGCTGCTTTCTGAAGACATTGCATATCCTTCCCTTGGTGACATTATTTCCTCTGCATCCATATTTAGCCATCTTTGTAGAGCACCGTTTCATGAAATGCTTTTTCTGTGTGTATTGTGTGTCATGATGAAATTCCAAACTTATCTGCCTGCACTTGCAGTTGTATATGTACCATTTAAAATGTTTAAAAAACACGATACTTTAGTTATATGAGTGAATTAGAAATATATGCATATAGGTACTCCTCAATTTACAACAGTTTGCTTAGTGACCGTTCAAAGTTACAACGGCACAGAAAAAAATGACATGACAAGGGTGGGCAACTGTGGCCCTTTTACAACCTGTGGACTTCAACTCCCAGAATTCCTAAGACAGCTTGGCTGTCTCAGGAATTCTGGGAATTGAAGTCCACAAGTTGTAAAAGGGCCACAGTTGCTCACCCCTGACTGATGACCATTTTTCACACTTATGACCATTGCAGCAATTGCCATGGTCATGTGATTTACATTCAGATGGCTGACAACTAACTCATGTTGCAGGGTCCTCACTGACCAACTGTGTTACTAATTCAACAACTACAATGATTCACTTAACAAGTGTGAGGAGAAAAGTTGTAAAGTCATGGGGGGAAACTCACGTAATAAATTTCACTCTCAGCAGCATACATTTTGGGCTCAATTCTGGTTGTAAGTTGATGTAATACTGCATTAGATAAGTATATTTAGAACTGTAATTGTTTACTGTTATAATAGTCATTATAAAGTACTTTCTATGAACTTTTTTCTTTGACAGTGTATGCATTTCCATCATAATTATGTTTGTGTTTTGTTCCTTTTTTTGTTATTATGTTTAAAACAATAACAAATAAATTTAAAGCTGCATGTATCATTTAGTGGTTCTTTAGTTCTCAGTGTTTATTTATTTATTTTATTTGTGAAGTTTATTAGCCATCTTTCCATGGGGTAACAGTGTTGTATGGGCACTGAAAGAGTTTTGTTCATCTATATCGTTTCTAGCGGGAATATCGTCATTCGAGGGCAATCGTACATTTTAAGATTATAACAATATCTTCATCTCTGATACAAATACCAGAGACCATTTGTTCTCTGTCAATTTTGCCATGATGCATTGGACTATAAATTCTGAATTCTTGGAATACTAGTGGGAAGATGATGGAAAGTTTACTTCAACATATCTGGCAGAAACTGGATTAAAGAATACCGGTCTTTATACAAATGTGTATGTACTTACAAATGTTTATGTTTTTCAAGAGTGAACCTTAGAAGGTGTTCTCGGCTAGGTGGCCCTATCACAATTAGGTGTGGTGGAATCTGTGGGTAAAGTGTGGGGTAAAGAGGCAGTTTAGCTTATGTCGTTCTGTGAGAGAAAGCAATGGAGGCCAGACTCCCAAAAGCCTTTATTTGCCTGTTCCCAAGAGAATGCAGTAAGTCTGGTAAGGTTCTTGTAAATAGAACAGAGGTGTCAAACACAAGGCCTGTGGGCCAGATCCAGCCCATGATGCGGTCGGATCTGGCCCACAGGGCCTTCCTGGAAAATGTAAGGGGCCAGCCCGCATCACTTCGGCCCGAAAAGAGGAAACATGCAAAGAGGAAACATGTCAGCAGTTTGGGGAGTGGCATCAAGCCGGCCACGCCCATCCAGTGGGCCCCGCCCATCCAATGGACCCCATCCAGTCAGCCATGCCCAGTGAGTGCCATTACGCTGGCCACACCCAACCAGTTGGCCACTCCCAAACAGTTGGCCACACCCACCCAGTTGGCCACAGCCGGCTGGCTCCCCGAGGTCCACAGCCCTGATGTGGCCCTCAATGAAATTGAGTTTGACACCCCTGAAATAGAAGAAAACAATCAAGAAACTACTTTGGCCTATTCCCAGATTTGAACTGGCTCCTTATGCCTGGCATTAAATCGGTGCTCTTCCTAGAAGCATATAAAATGGTGTAGTTTAAAGGGCCCACCTTGACCATCAAGTCCTACATAATCATGCACCAAAACGAAAATTAAACCTTTCCCAACAGTTGGCTACCTATCTTCTGCTTGAACACATCTGTGAAGAAGTACATTAGCAATCCATGAGCACAAAGAGAAAGACCTTGAAGGACAAAGCAGCAGCAGCAGTTTGTTGTCTAAGCTAGCTTTCTGACAGAAAAAAAAAAAGGAAGATGTTATACCAGTGGAGACATCATCCCTCAAAGGGAAAATCCACAGCTTCTCTTGGAGTACAGGGTCCCCACATGGAGTACCTCAGAATTGCAGCTGGAGGTACGAACTAGCAGCAGCGAAGGAAAGACGAAGCACCATTAGGCAAAATGAAGAAGTAGAGAACTTTTCTAAGCAACACGAGGTAAGAGTAGCTAGTGAAGCAAGGAGATGAGGCTATGATTAGGTCAAACAGATTAATACATTAAGTACCGTATTAAAACCTTACCTAGGTTCACATATCCCCGCCAGATCTTGCGTGGTTTACAATCTATGATTTGGCTTTAGTGCAATATGTGATTCCAACCATTGTACCAGATTCAATAAATCATAGCTTAACAATTCCTGGCTTAGAACACTGATTCAGCCCTCCCAAATAAAACATCTTCCTTCAGATGCCTAATGTAACAAGAATGCAGTGCAGTGTGTTCTTTTTTTTAATGCTTCTTTCATACTCAGAAGATGTTTGCTTTCAAAGTTAGATACGTCTAATTTATTTCTTAACAACTTTCCCCCTCCTTTAACCATCCTTCTGCTCTTAGTTATTAGTTAGTTACTAATAACTTACATTAGAAATAACTTACATTACATTAGTTACATTAGAAAGTTAAAGTTATAAATGTAATAGATTAGCAGGTCTTTGAAGGAGGAGGGGGGAAAAGCAGTCTGGAAGAGCCAACTGGATTCCAGACTGGTACAGCTGGTTTAAGGTATTTCAGAAGTAAATGAAATCAAACGAAAATTTATAATCCTTCCTGAGCTCTGGATTCCATCAAACTAAACTCATTAGGCGTTAAGATGCAGGTGCAGCTACATAAAGGATTGCTCTGTTTTCCTTAATACCATAAGATCCACATCTTAAGTTCAGAATAAAAGTCCTTCAAAAGCACAAGCAGAGAGTACGGGTACATCCATCAACCAGCAACACTTAAAAGCAGGAGATTAGGTGACAGACTCTTCTAATGGGTTAATGCTATCGGTGGAATGTGCTCTTTTCTAAACTGATGTTGACTTGTGGAAAAGCAAGGCTCCTTTCAGTACAAAAAGATTTCCCCCTGTCAAAGTCTAAACCTCCAGACACCTGCTCTAAGTTCATTTATGCAGTTCTGTTTCTTAGGTCGTCTTTTTCAACGTGGTGCTCTCTGGCTAATATAACCACTGAGCATGCCAGCTGGGATGAAAGAAGCTGCAGTCCACCTGCAAAGGGTAAACCAGTCTAGGGAAAACAACATCAGAAGCTGCGCTGGATTTTTAAAATCCAATTGGGATTTTTAAATAGCTGTAAATGTTTTTGTAGCGCCTGTGCCACAAAGTCTTAGATCAGGATTAAATTACATGGGATGCGGGGAGCTCCATGGCTCAAAAGAAACCATGCTGGGAGATTAAACTCTAGAATGCGTTATGAATTTAATTGGGGAGAATATGTGATTAACTTTTTCTTTTAAAATGAGTTTAACATTAACTCTTTTTAGAAATGAAAGTTACCTGCTTCCCAAGAACAGGAGAAAGAAACTTAAACTTAAAATTGGGAGGGGGAAAAAAGGCATAGCACAAATACTTATGTATATGCGCACACACAAAAACAGCCAATTGAACTCCTTCTGTTACTGTAATTTGGTATACACACCCTAGCACAAATAGTCAACAGACTAATCACAGGTCTCTCATCGCTTGTAATTTGATTCATCCCAATCCAAAGTTATTTGGGAGACGTGCAATCAGGAATCAAGGCTCTAATTAAAATGGCAAAAGAACACAAAGAAGTGAAGTGGATGTAATACTAAACAGCAGCTCCTTACCATAATAAACCTGAAAAAAGGTTTACTCTACTGACTTTATGAAAATCATAGTGTACAAAAAAATGAAAGTTCTGGACTTCAGAGACATTTCCTTCTCTATTCTGTATGTTCGTTAGAAAGATGGCTATACTTCTCAATGGTTCCCACTATTTGTGTTCATGTGTTTACTATTTAGAAATGGTAGAAAACTATTCTCTCTCTCTCTCTCTCTCTCTCTCTCTCTCTCTCTCTCTCTCTCTCTCTCTCTCTCTCTCTCTATAGCCCCCCCTCTCAAACAACTGCTTCTGGGTGGTGAACAATCATTAAAATAACTTAAAACTAATTACAAACATTATATATCAGCTGAGAGCAATTATTACTAAAATAGGGATTAAGAATCTTCAGAAGGTGAGGAATTTCACACACAAAAAAGTTACCACCAAAATAGCATTAAATCTTGTCCCTGGGATAAGCCCTTGAAGTATAAAAGCCAATATGCTTTTTTAATCTATCTATCCTCAACGTACAGGATAATAACACTGTCAGAATGCTTAATTAAACTGCTGTCATTAGCCACAGCTTATATTCTAATTAGTTCTGGAGTAAAATTAAATGATAGTGCAAGCCAAAATGGGAATAAAAGGGAATGATTAAGGCCAGAGTGAGGAAGATGGTTATCTTCGTGGAAGATGAAATACATGGAATAGGATCACATAATATGTACAAATAAAGTAGGTCTTTGTTTACAGCTATTCATTTAGGAAGAGTTCAAAATTATGATATTGAAAAAAAGTAATTTATGACCAACCCTCACTCTTATGACCATTGAAGTACCCACCCACCCAGATCAGGATTCAGATGCTTGGCAATTGGCATGTATTTAGGACAGCTGGACTCTGATAACCAAAGTCAATGGGAGAAACTGGACTTGCTTAACAACTATATGATTCACTTAGCAACTGCAGCATTTCGTTTAACAACCATGGCAAAAAAGGCTGTAAACATGGCTTACTTAACAACTGCTTTGCTTAGCAACAGAAATTCTGGTCCTAAATGTCGTTGTAAGTTGAAGACTACCTGTAACTCAGGGGTGGAAATCCAGCAGGTTTTGGAGAACCGGTAGTGGAAATTTTGAGTAGTTCGGAGAATCGGCAAATACCACCTCTGGCTGCCCCCAGAGTGGGGTGGGAATGGAGATTTTGCAATATCCTTCCCTCAGGAGTGGGGAGGGAATGAGGATTTTGCAATATCCTTCCCTGCCACGCCCATCAAGCCACACCATGGCCACCAAGCCACGCCCACAGAACCGGTAGTAAAAAAATTTGGATTTCACCACTGCTGTAACTTTCAATCTAGTGCAAACCATGGATAAGCCATCTGATATGCAAAATATCTTTGGATCGTTGTTGTTTTTACAGTTATGACCTCATAAAAATCAAAATCACAATATATGGGAAGGGGAAAACTGAATTCCTTTATAAACCCCCCCCCACCCCCATATCACTCCCCAAAGATATCAAAAAAGGGACAAAAGCAGAAATAAAAGACAGAACACATTTCCCTAGCTTGGGTCCCTTCTAGATATATAGACTTCAGTTCTCAGAAATCTTAGCAAAAGCCTGGTGAAGTTCACATACCTGGAGAGCATCCAGATTGCCATAGATTAATTGCTCCACCCCCATGCACCTACACATATTCTATTTAGATTATTAACCCAACAAGTTGAGATTCAGTTAAGGAAACCAACCAAGTTTTCAACCCATAGTTTGCATGTGGATGTCACACTACATTGGGTCACTGGTCATTGGCAATACTGGCTAAATTGTGTTTATATCAGGACACCATTTGCAAACCAAAGTTTACAGAACACAAGTGGATTCTGACTGATGTATGCCAATTCATCTATGGGAGCCAGTGTATTTTTCCATCTCACTACCAGAGGGGACTGAACATCAGACCAACCACCGTGAGAGGGCGGTTTTGGACTTTAATCCCCTTGGATTGTGCTCGATAGCCAGCACTGGTTTATTACTGCCTTGCACCAGTAGAGGGGACTGACCATCTGACCATCTGACCAACCACTGTGAGAGGGCGGTTGGATTGTATCCCCCTTGAACTATGTCGACTTGGCTAGAGACCCTGTTTACTGTTGTGAGGGAACAGTCGTCTGGGACTCGGATTGTGGATGCCCCCATTTTATTTGCGTTCCCCTGGACCTTTTTTATCTTTTATGTAGACCCGGGGATGTGGTCACCTATCCTCTTGAAGCAACATGTACTCGGCAGCTGAACTTCTTGGTCTGCGAGATTCCCCCCTCTCGCAGGATTGGCCTTCTATTTTATCAAGGGCCTACCTCGATGACGGGTTTTGGAACCCCGTGAGGTGGCATGCGGCCAAGAGGGGGCTAAGGGGTTTTTTAAAATTGTCATTAACTAAATTAACTAAATTTTTAAGGGGTTCTGGGGAGGGGGAGGGGAGGGAGGGGAGGGGAGGGGGAAGGGCAGGCCTGGTAAGGAATCATGGCATGGGAGGAGGGGATCCTGGGGTTGAGAGGGGAGCTAGAGGTTGTCTGGATAGTGTCTGGAACATCACTACCGTGAGTGGGAGGGGTAGATATGGCGGGAGTAGGGGGCCATATCGAGTTAGGGGAGTGCGCACCCGCTGTTTACGAGCGGTGGCGCGCTCCGGCCCCCAAGACTCCACCCGTTCCCCAGGTTGCACAGATCCTCAGGGCCCGATCCTTCGGCTGATGTTATGCAATGCCAGGTCCGTAGTAAATAAAGCCCCCCTCATTTGTGATCTTATTTGTGAGGGGGGAGCGGACCTGACAGGTATTACGGAGACCTGGTTGGGCCAGGAGGGGGGGGGTTCCCCTCGTTGAAATGTGCCCACCAGGTTTCCTTGCATTCCATCGGCCAAGGTTACAGGGCAGGGGCGGGGGAGTAGCGGTTGTTATTAAAGAAGGTCTGAGACCGAGGGAGGCCACAGTTCCTCAGACGACCGGTTGTGAGTCCCTCCTTGTGAAGTGGGGTCATGGGGTTCAGATGGGTTTGCTGGTCACGTACCTGGCTCCCTGCCACGTGGCAGCAGCCCTGCCCGAGCTCCTTGACGTTATCGCCGCGGTGGCAGTTGAAACCCCTAGACTTATGGTCATGGGGGATTTCAACCTCCCATCTGTCGGCGAGACGTCGGAGGTGGCTCGGGAGTTCATGGCTTCCATGACAGCTATGGACCTGACCCAGTTAATTCATGGCCCTACCCACACGGGGGGAAACACACTGGATCTGATTTTTGTCTCTGGACAGTGGTTGAGTGACCTTGAGATAGGGGACTTAGTCATCGAGCCCTTGTCATGGTCAGATCACTCTCTCCTTCGTCTTGACTTTCAAACCGCCGCACCCTGCCACAGGGAGGCGGAGCCTGTTAGTTGGTTCCGCCCCAGGCGCCTGATGGAACCTGATAGGTTCCAGATGGAGCTTGGGCCATTTCCTGAGGCTCTGGCACACGCCTCGACCGGAGACCTGGTGGCCGCCTGGGATAGGGCGGCTACGGGTGCTCTGGATCGGGTTGTGCCTTTGCGGCCTCTGACCCGGCGCCGATCTCAATTGGCTCCTTGGTTTTCCGAGGAGTTGAGGGAGTTGAAGCGCCGGAAACGACGCCTAGAGAGTAGTTGGAGAACCAGTCGTTCTGAATCTGACCGGACACTAGTGAGATCCCATATTAGGAATTACTTAGTGGCGATAAAAGCAGCTAAATGTAATTATTTTGCTGCTCTTATTGCGTCATCAGATAATCGCCCAGCCGCCCTCTTCAGGGTGACCCGCTCCCTACTTCATCAGGAAGCGCGGGAGGACCCCTTGGAGGGTAGAGCTGAGGATTTTGTTCAGTATCTGTATGACAAAATCACTCAGATTCGGGAAGACTTGGACTCCGACTGGGTAGTCCCGGGGAGAGAGACAGGGGCAGGTCTTGTGAGTGTTATCTGGACTGAGTTTGATCCTGTGACCCCTGAGGACGTGGACAGGATTCTGGGCAGGCTGAACGCGACCACTTGTTTATTGGACCCGTGCCCCTCCTGGTTAGTACTGGCTTCCCGGGAGGTGACACGAGGCTGGCTCCAGGGGATTATAAATGCTTCGCTGGGTGAGGGTGACTTTCCCGCCGCCTTGAAAGAGGCGGTGGTGAGGCCTCTCCTCAAGAAGCCTTCCCTGGACCCAGCAATGTTGGTAAATTATCGTCCGGTCTCCAACCTTCGCTTTCTGGCGAAGGTTGTTGAGAGTGTGGTTGCGCAACAGCTTCCCCGGTACCTGGATGAAACGACGTATCTGGATCCGTTCCAGTCGGGTTTCAGACCCGGGTACAGCACGGAAACGGCATTGGTCGCGTTGGTTGATGATCTCTGGAGGGCCCGGGACAGGGGTTGTTCCTCTGTCCTGGTCCTGTTAGATCTCTCAGCGGCTTTTGATACCATCGACCATGGTATCATGCTGCACCGGTTGGAAGAGTTAGGGGTGGGAGGCACTGTGTTACGGTGGTTCTCCTCCTTTCTCTCTGACCGGTCGCAGTCGGTGTTGACAGGGGGGCAGAGGTCGACTCCGAGACCCCTTATATGTGGGGTGCCTCAGGGGTCGGTCCTCTCGCCCCTCCTGTTCAACATTTATGTGAAGCCGCTGGGCGAGATCATCCGTGGTTTTGGGGTGAGATATCACCAGTACGCTGATGACACCCAGCTGTACATCTCCACCCCAGACCACCCCAACGATGCCCTTGAAGTGATGTCCCGGTGTCTGGAGGCCGTGCGGATCTGGATGGGGAGGAACAGGCTCAGACTCAACCCATCCAAGACCGAGTGGCTGTGGTTTCCGACGTCCCGATATAGCCAGCTGGTACCATCGCTGACTATCGGGGGTGAATCATTGGCCCCGGCAGAGAGGGTGCGCAACTTGGGCGTCCTCCTGGATTCGCGGCTGTCTTTTGAGGAGCATTTGACGGCCGTGACCGGGAGGATTTTTCATCAGGTTCGCCTGATCCGCCAGTTGCGTCCCTTTCTGGATCGGGACTCGTTACACACGGTCACTCACGCCCTCGTCACCTCTCGCCTGGACTATTGTAATGCTCTCTACATGGGGCTCCCCTTGAGGAGCACCCGGAGGCTCCAACTGGCGCAGAGTGCGGCCGCGCGGGTGGTGATGGGAGCGACATGGCGCTCCCATGTTACTCCCCTCCTGCGCGAGCTGCACTGGCTCCCGGTGGTCTTCCGGGTGCGCTTCAAGGTGTTGGTTACCACCTTTAAAGCGCTCCATGGCTTAGGACCATTTACGGGACCGCCTACTACCACCAATTGCCTCCCACCGGTACGTTCCCATAGAGAGGGGCTCCTCCGGGTGCCGTCGGCCAAACAATGTCGGCTGGCGGCCCCCAGGGGGAGAGCCTTCTCTGTGGGGGCACCCACTATCTGGAACGAGCTCCCCCCAGAGTTACGGAGGATCCCGGATCTTCGTGCCTTCCGCCGTGAGTTAAAAACTTTCCTGTTCCACCAGGCGGGCCTGGCCTAATTCTTCCCTTTTCCCCTTCTGTCGTAAAAGAATTTTAGAAATTTTGAATTGAAAAAATTTTAATTTGGGGGTTTTAATATTTTAATGTTTTAATATTGTAAATTGGGATTTTAAAGTATTGGGGCCAATGTTTAATTCGGTTTTATTTGGTTTTTAAATTTTGTACATATGTTTTTTATTTATGGCTGTTCACCGCCCTGAGTCCCCTCGGGGAGAAGGGCGGTATATAAATTTAATAAAAAAAAAAAAAAAAAAAAATTCCATAGCTGGCCTCGTTTGCATGAATATGCCGGAAGATGCATGATGCCATTGTGGCATCTACTCAACGCCTATGGAACAAGTACAAACTGAGTTCTCATTAAAGTGTAAAACACAACAAATTCATCCCAAGCTACTATGCACACTTGGTAAACAAGCAGAATTGGAGGAGGGATATTTTCAAGACTTGGAACTATCTTGATCTGTATGAGCCTGGAATACGGATTCCCCGAAGCTCCATTCAGCATCATGTTCTTGTAAAACATCATGATCCAGCAATGTAGGGTGTTCACTTTACTGGAAGGTGAATACAAGTCTTAATACCAATTGCCAGAATAATTAATACTTAATACCAATTGCCAGAATAATTATTAAAAAGGTTACTAAATAAATGGAAATCATACAGATCATTTCTTAAAAATAACAAATCAAGTGAATACATATTTATAGTTTTGCCCTTTGCCAAATTCAGATTAGCAAAACTCACAGGTTCCAACATCTTTTGTTGAGGCATGTTCAAAAGATCCTGATGAAGTCAGTAGCAGTTTATTGCCTCCTCTGCTTGGCACAGTTCCACACAGGGATCATAGCGGACACAATTATCCTGCTGGCTTGCACCCTGTCTAAAAATATAAAATCTGCTCCTTTACTGAATAGACCAGACTTAGTAGCTGAGTTCACACAACGTAAACATTATGGCTTAGCAGGACATGTAAATACAGCCATTGTGGTTTATAACAACAATGGGTTTATGGCATAGCCCAGGGGTGGCCAATTGATAAGTCATCTTACAGCCCTGAGAATATGCCTAGATTCTCTGTCAAAATATCCCAGCAAAATCACCTCTGGCCATGTTAGGTATGTGCTAGTTGTTCCTGATTCTAGGGGGCGGTTCTCATCTCCGTTTCAAAGCCGAAGAGCCAGCGCTGTCCGAAGACGTCTCCGTGGTCATGTGGCCGGCATAACTAAACAGCAAAAGTGCATGGAATGCTGTTACCTTCCCACCAAGGTGGTCCCTATTTTTCTACTTGCATTTTTTACGGACTTTCGAACTGCTAGGTTGGCAGAAGCTGGGACAAGTAATGGGAGCTCACCCCATTACGCGGCAGTAGGGATTCAAACCGCTGAACTGCCAACCTTTCGATCGACAAGCTCAGCGTCTTAGCCACTGAGTATGCTGAAATCAAACATACGGTACCTTTCTAAGCAGCAAATCAGATAAATATCTAGGTATACTCAGATAAGGGTGTGTTTCACTTGGGCATTTGGGGGGGGGGTACTCTTCAGTTTGAAAGGGCTTTCATGTATGATTTGGAGTAGTTGTGTACACAAAACAAATTGACTATATTGCCTGTGTATGCATGCATGGGTGAGCTTTAAGACACCTGTCTACTCTCGATTTTTTTTAATGCCATTCTAGAATACAACAGGTAAAATGGGAGGGCTAATTTTGTCTGTGAGAATTAAATAAAAATAAGTGTTACTAGAAATGTCTTTTTTAAAATCTTCAAAACACAAAATGGGTAATAAAATAGTCAGTACTTTAAAAAACCAATAATACATGCTTATCAAAGCAAAGAGATAAAACTATCTATTCCTCCATCAGCTACTTACTGAAATAAGTAAGTAAAGCATTGGACTGATGGCAAAGGTGTATTTTCTCTAGTTATCAACTTATACAGTTACTAGTAGTTCTTGTGTTACGATGGCAGAAGGCAAGCCGAAAAAGGTGTGTGGTAGAAGTGCAGAGATGTTTTGGGAGGACCTACAGAGCTGTGCAGGAGACACAGTAAGGCTTAGTGTAGTGATGGCTAACCTTTTCTGGACTGAGCGCCCAAACCCCCAAAATACAATGCGCAAACGGGCCTCCGCGCATGCATCTGTGCCCCTGAACACTCCCGCCCCCACACCCCCCCTACATATGGATGCACATCCCCCACATGCACCCTGCGCATGCACGCACAGCCGTTCACACACGCCCCACTACTCGTCCATGCGCGGCAGAGACCCAAAGACCAGCTGGCCCGTGGGAAGTGTGCGCACATGCACAGCAGAACTGAACTGAGGCGACAGCTCACATGCCATCAGAGAAGGCACTGTGTGTCACCTCTGGCATGCGTGCCATAGGTTCGCCATCACGGGCTTAGTGAGAGCTGCATAAGTGAACGGCACAGCAAAAAACACAGTGAAGCTAGAGGACACTTATCACAACAATTTGCAACCTGCCCTGCTGACTCCCCTATGACTTTCTAGAGAAGTCAGCAAGGAAAGTCATGTTATCATGGTATGCTGCAATCAATTGTAAGTGTGAATTGGTTGCTAAGCATTCAGATCACGATCATCTAACCATAAAGGTGCTGGGAAAGCCAGAACTCCAAGGACCTGTTAGAATCATCCTTTGTTCAGCTTCATAATAACTTTGAACAATTGCTGAATGAATGCTCGTAAATTGAGAATGCTTACTGCTGAAAGAAGCCAACATTTTTGGATTCTTACTGTAGGGGGAAAAAAGACCAATTTCTCCAGTTTCTAAAGACGACCCCAAGAGGGCTTCAACGCACAAGAAGAACAATAATAGAATCAAGGAGGCAAACAATTTAAAAGAGAAAAAGAATAGAAAACCTTTCTGTCAATACCAACAATAGGAGAGCCAGATGTCTTCCCTCCACTGCACAAAATGGATATTTCACCCTGTGTCAAATATATCTTTTTATTATAACTGCAGGAGAATATCCTAGCATAGCATATACCAGAGTTGTCTCACTGTGAAAAGGAAGATTTGTAGAATGTTGGCTAATGAGTAGAATGGTTTTCTGCAGAACACAACTGCCAAACAGCATCTGACTTGGAGATTGGAAGATCACCAGATTACCAGAGCAGCATTAGGGGCAAGAGGCAGATGAAGTAGCTGCGCTCCTAGTGAAGTATGTCTAATTTCCTCTGGAACAACAACAGACTAAGAGCCAGAATCTGAAGTAATGCAGTATATGCATGGATCCGCATGAATAAATTATAACAAAACCTGTTATAGAGAAAAAGCTGAAATTAGACCAATAATTAGAACACCCAAATCCTGCAGCTTTTCCCAAGGGTATCTAAGTATAGCTGGTCTTCAATTATGGACTCTCTTGTTTAGCAATCATTTGCAATTATAACAGTGATGAAAAAGTAACTCTACGACCATTCCTTGCATTTACAACCATCTAAAGCAGGGACGCACGGGCTGGCCAGGAAAACGTAAAGGGCCGGCCAGTGTCACTTCGGCCCAGTCTACCCAATGTAAAGAGGAAACATGCCAGCAGTTTGGGGAGAGGCGTCAAGCTGGCCACACCCACCCAGTCGGCCACGCCCAATGAGTGGCATCAAGGTGGCCGCACCTACCCCATTGGCCACGGCCGGCCGGCCCCCCAAGGTCGACTGCATGCAGCCCTCAATGAAATTGAGTTTGACACCCCTGATCTAAAGCAAAGGAAAGCTGAAAAAGATAATAAGAACAGTCATGGTTCCAGGTAATGACTGCTTTGTTGAACATCCAATTTGCCCAACTGTGGTTGCTAAACGAGGACTACCTATAGCTTTGTGGACAACTGGGGGGCACATTATTATTCCAGTGGTGCTTTCTCTTTGATCCATTGAGTAGGACAAAATAAAGCTAGTGACAACTGCCTACATGAGCAAAAAAATGGCATTGACTTTTACTCTTAACATGGGATGTGCTTTGACAGAGGCTCAAGAGACGCACTCCCTCAAAGCAAGGAATGCTGCCATATGGTCTAAGAATTCATACATTCAAAGACAACGTACACCAAGTCTAACCAGCACTTGTAAAATTTAGAAGATGCTTCCTATAGAATGCTGAAATTATCACAAGAGGCTTCTGCACATGCACAATGGGTAAATTATGCAACAAATAGATTCCAGAACGAATTTTGGCTGTGCTGAAATGGCATCCGTTTCCAGGATGGAGCCACACAGCCTAGGGATGCCAAGGGGCAGAGTGGGATGCTCTCCTTTCCCAATGCAATCTCCATTCTGAAAGGCCCTGATGACTGCCTGTATTCCACTCAGATCCTCCTAGTCAGATCCCCTCATGGTAGTGGTAGGGGTTGTGTGAAGTGCAGGGAATCAAAAGACAAAGCAGTTCAAATAAATACGGGTTTATTGCATGCTAATACTTGCTACAAGAATCTGAATTACTAACCATTAAAGCAAATTGGCAGTAGATAAGACTCAATGGAATTCAAGTTGGGCTAAACTTACATCTCTTGTGGGCTCGAAGGAACTAGAGATAATGATGCACTTGAGCCCTTCCTTGGGCTCAGCCCGGTCATCTCCTACAGCTTATCTCTCAGCAAACAACCATGCTAACTTGTTCTAAGGTTGCCGTTTTGGGGAAATAAAACCTTCACTCACTTTCTTTAGGAAGTGCACAGTATCTCATCAGCCCTTCACCACTAGTGTCCTGTAAAGGCTTCACAACATCTCCATTTGCCAAGGAGGTATAGGGAGTATAGAAGGCAATAAGAAGCAAAAAGGACTTCCGTGGCTGAGAGTGCACTTGACTTTGGATCTTCCTTGTTCTGCTTTTGATCCTAGGAGTGTCAGGCCATCATGATAAAGAGCTACAGTTAAGTTTCTTCGAAACACAATTGAGCACCCAGAGCTAACTCCAAAAGCCTTCTGCAGGACATTAGGATATAGTTGTCTCTTTAGTTTGGGTTTGGGTTTGGGTTTGGGTTGGGGTTGGGGTTGGGGTTGGGGTTGGGGTTGGGGTTGAGGTTGAGGTTGAGGTTGAGGTTGAGGTTGAGGTTGAGGTTGAGGTTGAGGTTGAGGCAGGGATGAAATGCTCTGAAGTCTGCTACCGGTTTGCTTTGTGCGCTTATGCGTGCTTTGCGCGCATGCGCACTGCAGTCGCTAAGAAGCCTTTTCTGAGTCTGCAAAGGTAAGTAGAACAGTGGAGGGGAACAGCTGTGCCGCGCGATTTAGATTGGCTGGAAAGCAGGATTTCCTGCTTTCTAGCGAATGTAAATCGTGCGGCACAGCTGATTGTCGCACAGTGGATTGTTGGAACTTTTTTTTACCTTTTAAAGCATTTTTTTACTACCGGTTCCAGCAAAAATCCTTAAAAAGTGGGGGGGGGGAGTTCCAATGATCCGTTGTGTGACAATCAGCTGTGCCACGCGATCGTTGGAACTTTTTTTAAAAAAAATTTAGCATTTTTTCTTACTACCAGTTCCTGCGAACTGGTAGCATTTTTTACTACTGGTTCAGGCACACCGGCCCAAACTGGTAGCACTTCACCCCTGGGTTGAGGTTCAGGTTGAGGTTTAAGGTTTAAGGTTTAAGGTTTAAGGTTTAAGGTTTAAGGTTTAAGGTTTAAGGTTAGTTTTTGTCTCTATCCATTGCTTTCATTAACCCTGCCTCCAGGTAGTCTACATTAGGTTAATCATGAGCTAATACAGATTTCTTAGAACAGGGATGTCAGCTCACAGCCTGCAGGCCAGATGCGTCATGCGCTGTCCACGCCCACCCCTATTTTAGCAAAGGGGGGAAGTCACAATACATCACGTGACGACAACATAACAACGCAAGTTTTGACACCCCTGTCTTAGAAAGAAAATTTCCAGGCCTGATTTAAAGTTATCCAAGTTGATAGTTGTAACTTCCCCATGATGTCAAGTGATGTGAAAAGGGATCTTTAGCAAAAACAAAACTGTTAACCTCTTTTCCCAAAAGGAAAAAAAACATGAAATTGCAGGTGTTCATATTTAGCTTTAATCATGTCTGTTCTCTTTTCTAGAAGAATCAGATCAAGCCCTGTGAGCCAGTATACCACTTTTTTGTTAAAAGCATAGCATGACATAAACAAACGGTTTCTTCCCCCTGTTTCTACCTCGCCTGAGAAGGCTTTCAAAGTACAGGCTGCCTTAGGTTTCATAAAGACACCAAATGGGTTTAAATCTCCTGTTTTATTGGAACAGGTGTAGCCACTAACAGCTCTGCCAGGATCTTCCTAAGCCAGCAAAAGCGAGGGCTGTTTTGGGTCAATGGATTTAAAAGTCTCTTGAGAGCAAAGCAGTGAAAGAATGCAGAAAGTGCTTGGCAAGGAAAAGGCTGTTAAGTAATGAGTTTTGTCACTCAAGGCTTCTAGAAAATTGCCTTCAAATATTCCTAAAACTGTTTAGGGAAAGGGGAGGGAGAAAATGGGGGGACAGAAGACCAGGAAGCTATCCAACCAGTATTATATTTGCATTGTGTGTTCTAAACATCTGTATCTTTTTGAGCACTCTTTTTTTTTAAAAAAAAGGGGGCGTTCTTTTGCTATTGTCTAGATGTATTCCATCTGATGAGTATGGTTTTCTCCTCCTAAAATACAAAAAGTGGTGCAAATTTTCAAAGTTGGAAAGTGAGCTGATCCCCCTCGACTGGGGAAACTTACAAAAGATCACAACATAATCTCTTCCATGCCTTCGAAAAGAGCATGTTCTAAAGCAGGGGTGTCAAATTCACAACGACACGTTGTCGTCACGTGTCGTATCGCAACTTTTTTCCCCTTTGCTAAACCGGGGTGGGCGTGGCCAGTGCGTGACTCCTCCGGCCTGCAGGCTGCGAGTTTGACAGCCCTGTTCTAAAGTAAAAACCATAGTAAAGGACACAACTAAAATAACCAGGGCCGCCTTCTGTGACATCTGATCTGACGTAGTGAAGTTAATGTATTTGGGAAAAACTGAAGAACTAAAACACCTGAGAGAAGTGGATGAATTCCTTTTTTTTTCATAGTGCAGTTTCTAAATTCAGATCTATTTAGCTTGGGAAATTAAGCTAACCTTTTCCAATGAAAACCTGCTCTTGGTTTTATTGTTCTAGGAAACTCCTTAAAACATTTTAAGCACTATCTACTCTTTTCCCCCTTGGCATCCCTTGGCTTAATGAGAAAGCAGCCCTGAAATAAATAGCTTTATACAATTATGCAGGTTCTTGTTAAATTATTTTAGTTCTCCTTGCGTCTAACTACTAAGCGTTTAATTTTGGTCTCCGTGCAGACACTTTTATCTAGCTGTATATCCAGTGGTACACTTCTAAATTAGTGACTGAATCTGAGGAAAACCCATACGAAGAGAATCCCTAAATAACCAGCCTCCTTTATTTTTCTTTTCTAATGTCTATTTTTATTCTGAAAGACTAGGAAGCAGTCTGGAATTTTCTTAACCTGAGATAGTGTCCAGTCTCGCTTTTAACCCAGCCTGAAGCAATTACAAATTACTAGATTCAGAAAGTAAATTTACTCCATAATACGTCAATGTTTTGTAAATGGAGCATCCTTCAATACAGGCAGATTTAGTAAATTTTGCCTTTAAGGCAGTCTTCCTCAGAGTAGCATTGTCCAGATTTCTTAAGAGTTGCACCTGTTGCTATTCCCAGACATTATAGCCAAAGCAGAGATGTCTGCAAGATGGCAGTTTAAAAAGTCAAGTGGCGGTTGGGGCTGCATGAATAAGTGTTGAGATTGCATACACAAAGATAGTCATGGCTGCCATATTGATTTTTACTTTCCTGACAGACACTACTGAGCCAAAGGCCATGGTAAAGCGAAGGGTACCTATTAGGGAAAAGCTAATCTACCACTGACTACTAGCTTCTAGTGGTGATTGTGGAAGGGAAAAGGGAAAATCACAGCAGGATAGGCAGCCAGAGTGAGAGGAAACAAAACTATGTGTTATATGTGAATCACAGGCTGGAATGTTTTATCTCCCTATTTCTCCACTTTCAACCAGGAACTTGCCCTCAGCCCTTACTACCTCATGTGTTTACTGTTGTGAGAAAAACTGAAGGTGAGAATGCTACTCGTGCTGCCTTGAGTATCTACAAGAAAGATGAGATCTAAATACTCCCTTATTAAGACCTTGTAATCCCTTAATTCGGGGTAGAGTCAGGGCAACTGGATGGAACTGAGTATTTACTGACTGGATGCCCTTCTTGATGCCATGTGGAGTTCACAGCAGTTTTTTTTTCTTTGTGCCCTAGGACAGAAACATCTGCCGCTACCCAGAATTGAACTCTCAACTTTCCAAGTCTTCATCACTAGGCCACCACACCGCTGAAAGATAAGATCTAAATCTGGCAAACAAAATAGAAATCAGAAGAGGAGGAGGAAAGAGAAACTGCTTAGAAACTGTCTAGTTTTCAATCTTTCCAATTGTTAGTTAGGAAGCAGTGCAGATAATCTTTCTCCTTAGGGAAAAAAAGAGGATGAAAGGAAAAAGAAAAAAAACACAAAAAAACCTAGCTCAGGCACTAGCTTGTTTTTTTTCTCCCCAACATTTTTCCAAGGGAAACCACATCTTACTAATAATATTTGTAAGCTACCCTGCAAGCCAAAATAAATGTGGAGAACCACAGAACAACTACTCCCAACTACTTGTATGCTTCCCTTAGGATCTAGTTGGCCAATTTGCAAAAAAAAAAAAAAAAAAAAGTTGGACTAGCTACGCTTTGATCTGTAAGATTTTTAAGATTAGAGCCAGGAATGAATTACTATGGCAGGTGGACAAAATTATATAAGCAATTCAATGAACAACAAAATATTCGTGCTAATTGGTTTACGGTTTTTCATTTAATCAGCTGATAAAATTTAACGCTGGCATCCTACCATCATGAAAATAACTTAATAGAGGTGAATACAATTGAAAACTATAATTACATGTCCATAGGTTTGAAGACATCAGGAAAAATAACTCATTCTCTACTACGGTAGTCACACCACAACTGAGATACTTTAAGAAGGATGTGGGCAGATTGGAATTGGGAAGAATCTAAACTGGTCAGTGGAATAGAAAAGAGAGATTGTCTATAGAACTATTGAAAGAACTGAACATATTAAGCCGGGTGAAAGACGAGTGAGACCGGGGACGCTTCAGAAATCCGAAGAAAGTCACATTAGGAGACAGATTTGTTCTTCAGGCCCAAAAGTCAAGACAAGATTTAATAGGTTTAAATGAGAGGAGAAAGGTGTTTGGGTTGAGAAACTGCCTAAGGATAAGATGAATCTCCTGCAATGGCCTAACTCAACTGATGGGACATTTATGATAGAAGATGACTAAAGAGTTATCTGTCAGAAATAGATCTAGCAGAAGAATGAGATTAGGTTGGGGCGAAATGCTACTGGTTCAGAGCGGTTCAGTCGAACCGGTGGTGAAAATGCTACTGGTTCGCTCAAACTGATAGTAAAAAAATGCTTTAAAAAGTAAAAAAAAAAAAAGTTCTGACGATCGCGCGGCACAGCTGATTGTCACGGCTGATCCTCAGAACTTTTTAAAAAAACTTTTTAAAGCATTTTTTACTACCTATTGCCCGAACTGGTATTTTTGTGTAAAGTGTGATAGTTTGTTTTTGAGCTCTCTGTAACTCTGTGAGGTTCCTGCCTGTTGCAGGGGCCATTTTGTGTGAAGTCCAGCTGCTTTTGCATTATGTGTCAGTTGTGTAACTTTTGTGTTATTTTTGTGTAAAGTGTGATAGTTGGGTTTCCCAGTCACATGACAACGCCACGCCCTCCAGTGACATAACCACCAAGCCACACCACAGAAACAGTAAGGAAAATTTTTGAATTTCACCACTGAATTAGATTATCTAGAAACTAGCCTCACCTATACAATGTCATTAGCCCTGCATAAAATAAAACTCTTTTAAATCTGTTTTTACATACAGTATATTAATACCTTATTATACATTTAAAAATAATTACTTTCTCCAGGTAATCTGAGGAATGTTATTCTATAGCTACTGAAGACTTGCAACAAACAATGTGTTTATTGGGAAGGAGGTGGATAAAGAATGGAAATCTGAGGTTGATGGTGGTGAGGTGGGAGAAATGGATGTTTATGGTCTACAGGTAGTCCTTGAGTTATAACCACAACGGAGTCCACAATTGATGTGGCTAAGTAAAACATTTGTTAAGTGAGTTTTGCCCCATTTTACTGTGACTTTTCTTGCCGCAGTTGTTAAGTGAATCATTGCATTTGTTAAGTTAGTAACAGGGTTGATAAGTGAACCTGGCTTTCCCATTGACTTTGCCTGTCAGAAAGTTGCAAAAGATGATCATGTCACCCCAGAACACTGCAACCGTCATAAATATGAACCAGTTGCCAGGCATCTGAATTTTGATCATGTGACTATGGGGATGCTGCAATGGTCGTGTGAAAATCGAACTAAATCACTGTTTTCAGTGCCATTGTAACTTTGAATGGTCCCTAAATGAACTGTTGTTAAGTCAAGGACTACATGTATAAGACCGTATTCATCCAAAGCCATTATAAATGGGATTGATTCCTTTCTTCCAAAAAGGAAAAAATAAACGGGGATGGGGGGAATCCTCATTAGCCTTCGTTACTGCATTTTTAATAAGAGTAAGAATACCTTCAGATTTTAAGAGTAAATTGTTGTAGGAAAATATAATCTTTCTTTCAGATAAATACAATGGATAAAACTGCTCTGTGACAGCAGATAGAAATAGCAAAAATTGAGAACAGTTTAGCATCTAGATTTAAGGAAAACATTTGCCTTTCGAAAAAGCACCTTTGGGAGTGTCATTAGAAGTTAGTCTTGGTTAATAATATTGGAAGAATAACCAGTTTGGAATCTTCACTTCAGTACAGGTAGTCCTCAACTTACGACCACAATTGAGCCCAAAATTTATGTTGATAAGAGAGGAATTCGTTAAGTGAGTTTTGCCCCATTTTACGACCTTTCTTGCCACATTTGTTAAGTGAATCACTGCAGTTGTTGAGTTAGTAACACGGTTGTTAAGTGCATCTGGCTTCCCCATTGACTTTGCTTGGTTGCAAAAGGGACACTGCAACTGTCATAAATATGAATCAGTTGCCAAGTGTCTGAATTTTTATTATATGTCTGTATAGATGCTGCAACGGGCATAAGTCAGTGGTTGGTTGCTACCGGTTCTCTCCGGTTTGGAAGAACCGGTAGTGTAAATTTTGAGTAGTTCTGAAAACCGATAAATACCACCTCTACCTGGCCCCGCCCCCAATCTATTCACTGCCTCCCGAGTCCCAGCTGATTGGCTAGAAGGAAAAAATCAGGGCTCACTTGACAAAGAAGAGGAAAAAAAACAAGACACCATAGCTTTAAATTGAGAAGCCAAGAAGCCTCCCAACTGATCAGCTAGAACCAATCCGCTCCTTGTAAACCGCTCAGTGGTGGTAAATTGGCAATTGAGGCCAAGCTGCCTGAAAGCGGTTTCTGATGCTCTCGGTGATGGCAGAGCAGCAAAAAACTGTTTAAACTCTTGCTGCGGCGCTTCAAAGGGCCGCCCTACAGCTGATCAGTGGTAAAAGGCAGTATGGTGGTAGACCGGAACGCTCCCAAAACAAATGGGTAGACCGGTGCACTCCAAAAATAAATAGGTAGACCGGAATGTTCCAAAAACAAATGGGTAGACCAGTACGGCTCTGCAAGCAGTTAAAAGCCTGGTAGACCAGTACCTCTGCTAAATCCTAAAGAATTGTTTGGTCAAAAAATTCATAGTGACTCTGAGATAATCGAACAGACAATGGCTGAAAGCCAAATCTGCTAGAGATGTTTCTCTCAGGCTGACTAGTCGAAACTAGGCCTGAGAGGAAGGAACAAGGGGCATGGTCAAAAAACTATGACTCACCTTGATGTGAGTGACATTGAGTTGACCATGCCTACCCAGTCATATGACCATCAAGTCACGCCCACAAAATAAGCCACGCCCACAGAACCAGTAGTAAAAAAATTTAGAACCCACCCCGGCATATGTGTGAAAAACGGTCATAAGTCACTCTTTTCAGTGCCGTTGTAACTTCGAACATTCACTAAACAAACTGTTGTAAGTCGAGGACTACCTGTATATTCTTTCTGTTTATGTTGAGAACTGGGAACAAGGAAATCTAGAGGGAGAAATTCATGGCTGATCCAACATTCAATCGTTTATTATTTAAAAAATGCCACCCTTTTGTTTTCAGACATTTCCATGGCTGTTACATATGTTTCTTAGCAGAATATATAGGAAGATGTTTTGCAGCCATTGCATTAAGATGTTCTTTGAATTAATTGATGTTTAATATGTGCACTCCTATAAACACAGGGGGGAAAAAATCAGACTGGAATTTTTAGAAGCACCAAAGAAGCTGGTACATTATTCGCTAAAAACTCACTTCAGATGTTACATTGTTCGCATGAACAAGTTAACTAGAGCAAACTCTTCCAATATGGTCTTTTCCAATTACAATTGAGACTGCATTGCAAGAATTTCCAGCTAGGAGAAAATTGTATTGGTACTATAACCAATGATTTATAACTGGTTGGAATGGCATAAAATTTGATTTACAAGATTATCAATTTCAAGAAATTGACATGGTAATTTGGGAGAAATGCTACAGATGTTAATAGCACTTTCTTATGAAAAGACATGGACCCAATTACAGTGTAAATCACTTTATTAAACAGACAATCCTTCTTTGTGAGATAATGTAAAAAAGAATTACCCCTCCTCATTAGAAGAGCCATAATGGGAAAAAACCTGAACTATATTTTCTGTCCTTGAAGGATGAATGATGTTTTGTTCTTCCTTGTCTCTTCCCTCTCTCCTTCGCATTGTTTCTCTTCCATACTTTTTTTAATGAACGTTTAATCAATATTTTATATTTGCCTTAATGCAATTGATACAATCTTGATTATTTTATTTAAAAAAATGTTAGCTGAACTTTGAAATGACCATATGGGAAGCAACATGAAATATATTGTATTTGACAAATGCAGTTAAGCATTATCTCTGAAAAAAGAATAAGAAGGATAAATGAAAAAAGATGACACAACAGGTGTGTGTGTGTGTGTGTGTGTGAGAGAGAGAGAGAGAGAGAGAGAGAGAGAGAGACAGACAGACAGACAGACAGACAGACAGACAGATGCATCATGTAATGTTTTCTTAAAATGTACTAGTTACTTGTTTCAAACTGGATAGAAAGGGAGTGATAAATGCTCTGTGGACATGCCTTTATGCCAGCCAAAGGCATGCATATAAAAACAAAATCCACTCCAGCTGGATAGTATTATGAAAAAGCTGTGCCCATCCTGTTTGTCAGGGCATACCATAGTGATTTCAGAAAGAACCGGACAGGACATTGCAATATGTAAAATTGAATATCTTAAAACTCCTGAAAAGGAATAGAGGTAAAGCATAAATTACATATTGTACCTATTAAGACTGACCTTCTAAATGTAATGGCTTCATAGAAAATCTCACTAAAATCAAGTAAATCCAGGGATTAGCCTACAAGTTTCCGTGCCTTTGGGTAAAATATGGGAACAGTCATTGTTTCCATGGGTTTACTTCATTTAAGGAACCCTTTCAATAATTTTGGTTAATTATTAAGCGAAAATAAGCCTATTTTATTAAGCCTTTTCTTCAGGAAAAGGAGCTGAGCTCTCTTTATCAATATTGTACCCTGCCTTTACTTGGTGCCTCCAGTGTCAGGTACCAAATCTGATGAGCGCAGCCAAGAGATTCCCTCCCAAGTATCATTTGAGCATTGGCAGCTCTACACAGCAAAGCCATCGACATAAAATGATGGTTGGCCATGTCTGGCTCTTCCATGGGAACAAATGAACACTGGCATTCCAAGCACAGGAAAAGTCAAGAAATTGGAAACACAGTTCAGATTTGGCCGGCACTTTGAAATACCATGTGCTACTGATGTCAATTAATGAAAAGCAGAGATTTTGCTGAAGGGGGTCTGGTTTTGAAACACATTAACACACATTCAGCATGTTTGCACAGGAACCAGATTATAAACATCTTGGTTCTTAAACAATAGAGCAAATACACTGAGATTTGCAGTCTCAAAACTGAGTACACCCAGATCTGAATTACATGTTCGAGGAGTGTAGGGATTATAGAACCACAAAATGTAGATTTTTTTTAAAAAAAAATGGAACTGAATGTCTCCCGTTCAAAAACAGACAAAAAAACAAAAAAAAAACAGCAACACCAAACTTGTTTGTAAAATGCTGGGGTATTAAGAAGGGGGGGGGGACATTTCTAGCTGTTTACCAGAGAAGTCTTTAGTTAAGAATAGAATTCAGGTTTTATTCCCTTCCAGAAAACAACACTTGCCTTCTATATAAGGCAAGTGTTACAAGAGGTATTACAGCACTTACTGTGTTTCCCCGAAAATAAGAACCTGTCTTATTTTTTTTAAAACCCCGAAATAAGCGCTTGGCCTTATTTTTGGGGAGGTCTTATTATTTTGGGGCGTGTGGAGCAAGATGAAGCTCCTCTTGCTGCCTTACCTAATTTCCAGCTCTGCATTTAAATATTTTCAGGGAGGGCTTATTTTCAGGGGGGAGGCTTATTTTAGCGCATGCGCTCAAAAGCCTGATTGGGCTTATTATCAGGGGATGTCTTATTTTCAGGAAAACAGGGTAAATCCTTTACTTAAACTATGGCATTTAAAGCAGTGGTGAAATCTTCCCTGGTTTGCCACCAGTTTGCTGCCCGCGCATGCGCAGTGCATGCCAACGCACGCTGCGCGCAGAAAAAGGAGGCTTGGGAAGATAAGTAGAACAGCGATAGGGAGGGACAGCTGTGCTGCACGATTTAGATTCACTAGAAAGTAGGATTTCCTGCTTTCTAGCAATTTTAAATCGTGCGGCACAGCTGATCGTTGAAAATACCAGTTCGGAGAAACCGGTAGCTTTTTTTTTTACTACTAATTCACCCGAACTGGTAGTTTTTATCAGTACCGGTTTGTCTGAACCGGTGCGAACTGGTAGCATTTCACCACTGATTTAAAGTCAGAAAGATCTCAGACAGGAGAGTATTAAGCATCTTGGATGGCATCTGCAAAACCAGTGTTTCTCAAATTTGGCAGTCTTAAGATGTGTGGACTTCAACTCCCAGAATTCCCCAGCCAGTATGATGGAGATAGATGGGCAAATGTTCGGTCCTGATATATGATAAGTTTCCAGGCTCTTTCATAAATATTCAGTTATTTACTTTCTTCCACCATGGTGTAAAATAGTAGCTTTTTTTCATCCTGTTGCAAAATTCAGCTGTATCTGAAGATTGTGTTGCTCTCTGAAATGCCTTCAGGTTATCCTCCAACGTATGCACCAGAAAAAAAAAAGATTAAAAAGATCCTATGGGATAGAAATTTGTACTACACTTCATTATAACATTGTGTTATATGAATCCATATCTGTATTACCTCTATAGCTACCCAGACACACAGATCTTCATCTATGTCTGCAATTACAGCACTGTACATCCACATTTATCTAAAAACTATCAGAACTTCAGATCCATTTCATTTGTTCTTTGTTTAGTGTAATATATGAATTAAGCCTATTATACTATTAGATTATGACCAAAGCCGTGCGGGATTTTGGCAGCATTTTTTTGGAAGTGGTTTGCCCTCCTCTTCTTCTCAGGGCTGAGAGAGTGTGACTAGGTCAAAGTCACCAGCAGCCTTTACACCTGAGGCAGAACTAGAACTCACAGTCACCTTGTTTTGAGTCCAGCTTCTTCAACCACTAAACCTTTACCTAAAGCTATAACAAAGGCATTTATTCTACTCTTACCTCAAGGAGAAAAATCCAAGCCAGCGGGAAAAGACTGACTCTTGTAATTCTACATGGCTATCCGAGTATCATTTTAATAAAGGCCTTTCTTAGGATACATATATTAGTACCATTTAAAAGGAAATCAATTCCTTCTCATCAAACAAAAATAATGGAAAGTATCTATGATTGCAAGCAGATGTATCATACAGGTGAGTTTGTAACAGAGGAAGAGAGCTGAGACATCAGGTTGAAAGCCTACCACCCAAGGCTCTGTGAACTTACCTATACAATAATATAAATGCTATTTTTCCAATCAGAAATAATGCACTTATACAATCACAGAACATGGATTCCCCTCAGTGGTGGGTTTCAAAATTTTTTACTACCAGTTCTGTGGGTGTGGCTTGGTGGGCATGGCAGAGAAGGAAACTGTAAAATCTCCATTCCCTCCCCAATTCAGGGGAAGGTTACTGCAAAATCCCCATTTCCTTCCAATCAGCTGGGACTTGGGAGGCAGAGAATAGATAGGGGCGGGGCCAGTCAGAATTTTTACTACCGGTTCTACGAACTACTCAAAATTTCCGCTACCGGTTCTCCAGAACTGGTCAGAACCTGCTGAAACCCACCTCTGATTCCCTACCAATTGTTACACCCATGCTTCATATATCCTGTTTCCCCCAAAATAAGACATCTCCTGATAATAAACTCAATCAAGCTTTCGAGCACACGGCAACAAAGACAAGCACTTATTTCAGGGTTCAAAAAAATATAAGACAAGCTCTTATTTTGGGGAAAACATGGTATCTCTAAGATTAGAGCTTAGCAGTTAACTTTATCTGCCATTATTCAGCTAACCATAATGCCAATTTTCTTTCACAGATTCTGAGTAGTCATGCCAAATTTTATCGACTGTGTTTCCAAAACACAATACAGAACACCTCATGAACAGAATTAAGGTGTTGTGACATACTGTAACCTGTGTAAGTTCAAACAAAGGGGGTTTTATTGCAGAAAAGAAACCTTTAGAGGTAGCTCTTTTTTATTTCTGGTATCTATCTACTTGCTAGCAATATTTTAACCTAAACAAACAACTTTAGCACAAAACAACCTTAATAACAGTGAACAATAACATCTACCTGACCAGCAACTGTGGGCTTTTTTCAGAGGTAGCTTTCTTTAGGTGAGAGTCAATGAATTCTTCATTCAGAAATGGGATTTTTTTCCCCTATTGGTTCCAGACTTTTGAAGTAAAACAAGGTGCTTGAGATGTATTTGACCAGCCCTTTGCAAAAAAATTGAATCAATCAATCTTCAGTTCTTACCATTCCAGATATGCAACATATGCAATATTTTGGGATGGCTGTATTAGAATACAATCAGTCTATATTAGACTATTATAAGAAGGCTTTAACAGAGCAGGGCTTCAGTTCATTAATTTCAATACTCTGCTTTCCACATTAGTCAATCCAATGGCGATAAGATGCAGGTTATTAAAGCGAGGGCTTGGCTCTAGTATTCAAAGCTAATTGCCACTAGTTCAGGGGTGTCAAACTGGTAGCCCATGGGCTGGATGCACCCCAGCTCCGTGAAGGAGCAAAACATCGCAAAACGTCACAACGGCAAAGTGACACTGCACGTTTGATACCCGTGTATTAGTTGACTTCTCTGTAAATTAGTAATTATTATTTCTTAAGCAAGAGTTGTATTCAGAATGTGGTCAAAAAAAGCCAATCTAGCCAATCATGACTAAAGGATTCAATGTTTCATTTAACATATGAGCACCCAGTGCGTATAAAAAAAAAATGTCTCTGTCCCATTGCTGTGGGGAGTCGCAATCTTGAGGTTGACCACAACCTACAGAAACCCCAGACTTGACCCATGCCAACAACCTATTGGTGGGGCCATCTCTCCCTGAAGGTATCTTCAGGTTCAAGGTTGACTCAGCCTTCCATCCTTCTGTGGTGGGTAAAATGAGGACCCAAAGTGTTGGGGACAATATGTTGACTCTGTAAACCACTTAGTGTTGTGGCCCGCCGGCCAGCCAGTGGAGCTGGAAGCAAAGTCTGACAGTGAGGAGGAGCTTGGGGAGGAGCTTGGGCCAGTCCTGGGGGCTGGAGAAAGCTCGGATGAGGGCTCTGCATTGGAGGCAGAGAGGGGGCCAAGGCCATCTGATAGTTCTGTGCAGCCTCCGGAATCTGACAACAGTGAGGCAGAAGAACAGCAGGAGTCTGTTCCCAGTGTGTGCATGTGCCGAGCTGCCAGATGACAAGAACAATTAAGAAAACAGGGTTGATTTGGGAGTAAGGCTTGGAGATGATTGGCCCCTCCCATAAGACATAAAAGAAGAGCGAATGGGACGTGAGCTTTTGCAGGAAGCAATTAGTTCATTTGGCCGATTCAAGATTTGAAAATTCTGTTTGTGACTCTGTGCCAAGTTTGGCCTTGCCCTGAATCTGGAAATTAGCTCTCTGGCAGCATTCCATGTGAGATAGATGGGTATGGATAACCTTCTTCTGAAAGACTGTTTATCAAGCCTTGCGGACTGTAAAGGAAAGTAATTTACAGTCATATAAATAAAGGAGGTTTTGCAGGACTAAGATTGTGCTTTATACTTTCTAAGGAAGCCTAGGTCAGAATACTTAAAGGGGGCTGTAAAGCACTGTAAAGCTGTATATAAGTCTTAAGTGCTATTGCTATTGCTATCTGCTCTTTTCACCAGGTCAAATAAGGGGTTGAGCACTCCAGATTCTTCCTTTAAATGTTGCCATCTAGCAGGACCTTTATTGCACACCTTCTCAATAGCTATCATGAGATCTAGAAGGCTCCTGGCCTTCCAAAAAGCCATGAAGTTTTGGGGGAGAGTGAGGCTAGAGTCCAGGAAAGGACTACATTTTCTTCAGGATGTGTGGGGATATATTGTGTTTGGGGTGTCAGGAAGGTTTTGGTGGCTTCTGGGGCTTTTACTATTTGCTTTTGAGTCACCCAGGGTTATGTTACATAAACTATGTGGTATCCAAATCTTATAAATAAATAATCTCACCTCTACTGTGCAAACTCTGGAATTCATTGGTTCACCTGATTTTTTGTCAGTCAATCACATCAGCTGCTTTGGGCTTTTGTTGCATTTGAAAGACTGAGTTGTGTAAAAACTAAAGATGTTATCATTTTAACCACAAATTAACAGTTTCTGTACAAATATTAGCATTTCCTCGCTGTGGTTCAAGGAGGGAAGCCATAAGAGCTCTAACAACATATTTTATTTTGATTAATTAGAACCAAAGATTCTTGCAATTTAATATATTGATTCTAGCAGTGGGATCTAACCCCCCTTTTTCTTTAATAATACGTATAGACAGCTGCACCACTCACCCACTGCCCTTTTTAAACCTAATCCCCACATTCTTCCTGACAATAACATGACAGGATCCACACATCTCTGCATTAGCTTTAACCCCAGTGACACTGCCAGAATGTATTAAACTGAAACATAACATGTCCCGTTTAAAAAGAAATCTGTCAACAGATCTTGACTCAGCTTTGATAGTAATAAGCTTTGGAGGGGGGAAAAATCTTCCCAACCATTTTTGCTCCTGTCTGCCATTCCTTTCTCAAATATGTTCCAAACCGAGTAATTTTTATTAACAAAAGAAGGATGTCTCAATAACTGCTGAATAAGCTACAATTGCATGAAACACAACACAGCACGTCTGTGAGTCTTGCAATAAAACTCTATCACAAACTCATGTGAAATAGCGTCACCTCATCTTTGACATCCATTCCAGCCGGTGACTGAGTCCATCATTAGCTGTCAATCACCAATATGATGGCAGGTTTCAAGATGGGGTATTATTTTTGAGGCCCTTTTTAATTAGCCTCACCTTAGTACTTTGAAACCACAAGTGTGGGGGGAAATCATTCTACAAAATCTGTTACTCTATCTTAGATGTGTAATGGTCTCCTCTAGAAACCAAGATGTGATATGCAGTACCCTCTCTAGGTAGACTGAGCTGAAAGACAGTAACTAGCTCACCTGATGATCTGTAGCTAAAAGCAAACTCAAAGCTGAACCTTCCAACTCCTAGTCCAGGGGTCTGCAACCTTAAATACTCAAAGAGCCATTTGGCCCCTTTTCCCAGAGAAAAGAAAATACCGGGAGCCACAAAACCTGGGTGGGCGTGGCCAACTCGATGTCACTCACTTCCACCAGTCACATGACACCCCCTAACCATGCCTACCCAACCGGTCATTAGGGCAGAGTACTAGTTGTTAAAAAACACTGGGAACCACAAAATCCTTTTGACATATCTCTCTCCCCTCCCTCCCTCCCTGCCCCCCCTCTCTCCCTCTCTCTCTGTATCTGTCTCAGCCCTGGCCGCTTTTCTATCCTCCGCCGTCGCTCTTACCTTCTCAGGCCTGGCGAGGAATGACTGGGAGAGGAGGGCCAGCCAGTGGTGGGATCACCTGACAGGGAGCCACAGCAGAGGGCCCAAAGAGCTGCATGTGGCTCTGGAGCCGCAGGTTGCTGACCTGTCCTAGTCAAACACTTTAAATTAGATCATCGAAAACAATCAAGCAAATTCACCTTTTGAGGAAATACTGAAAAATTACTTTTGGCAAAATTATCCAAGTGCCATACAAAATCAAGCCTACTATGATTTTTATGTACAAACCAAAATGGATTAGCCTGTAATTCTGTAGTGTTTTGCTTGAAAGTAAGCCCCACTGAATTATTTGGGCTTCATGTTAGTGCAGAATGGTTAGAATCGCAGTTCAACTGTCTTTTGAGCAGAACAACAAACCTCTAATTTACAGAAATTCATTAGTTGGTGTCAAAAAATATAATCCATTACAAAAGTTGTGGTTTCATTTTGGGATAAGTCATATGTGCCAGTGTATGGGTTACACGACTACAATAACCATTAATTCACCATTCTCTGTCTCTAATTATCATTATGTCATGATGGAAGAGGGTTAAAGAAAGCTTGGCCAACGTTCTTTCAAATTCTACATTAACTTGCATTACTCAGCCTGGATCCTTCTCGTAAGTATAATGTTTATTCAAATTACAGTTATCCATTTGAGGAGAAGGCATAAACCGAAGCACTTTCAGCAGGTAAAAGATGAACGAGAGGGATAAAAGCACAGGGATTTAAGGAAAAACTACTTCAAAGCAGATTGATAATGACTAGGTCAATCCATGTCAAGTCAACTTTTTTTCCCGAGACAATGGGTTTGATTCAATGTGGAGGCAATCTTAAATGCAGACTAAACTCACTTATTTACTTCCTTTGAGACAATATATACAAGATTCTTCCACTTATCTGGGCTCACTTTTGGTTCTAATAAAATATTTCTATTAGTTCTTCAAATCTTTTTTCATCCCATTTTAACTAAGGCCACCTTCACTCTGATTCTCATCTGTTGAAAGAAAATTTGTTGTTATTTTTATTTTGTTTTTTCCCTTCCACGAGCTGGTATTAAGACCATTTAAAAAAATTATTTACTCCTCTTTTGAAATTATTTACACCTCAGTAACATGTCACAAATAGTAATTTTACTTCTAATATGACTAAATGAGGACATTTTCACAGTGGCGCAGTGGTCAGAGTGCAGTACTGCAGGCTACTTCTGCTGACTGCTGGCTGCCTGCAATTTGGCAGTTCGAATCTTATCAGGCTCAAAGTTGACTCAGCCTTCCATCCTTCCAAGGTCGGTAAAATGAGGACCCAATTTGGTGGGGGCAATATGCGGACTCTGTAAACCGCTTAGAGAGGGCTGTAAAGCACTGTGAAGCGGTATATGAGTCTATTGCTATTTCCCATAGAGATCATATCACATAACTGAATCAAAGAAACTAGTTACTGATATAAGGGAATCCAGTTTCCTCCATTGATTTTGCTTGTCAGGAGCTGGCTGGGAAGGTCGCAAATGGCGACCAGGTGATGCTAGGATGCTGCCAATGGCGACCAGGTGATCCTGTCATATATACAGATCAGTTTAGTTTTGATCACTTGACCATAGGAATGCTCTGATGTTTGCTTCTCTTGTGAATGCTTATGCGACGCACCCTTCAGACAACTTATATGGAGAATAGCATAATGTCCTTTACTTAGGGAATGTATTAAACCTTATTGTGTAAACCAGAGGTGGAGAACTATGGCCCCTTTATGATTTGTAGACTTCAAGCCCTAGAATTTTGGGAGTTGAAGTCCACAAGTCATAAAAGGGCCACAGTTCCCCATCCCTGGCGTAAACCAAGCCTCTGCAATTATCTTTTGGTTTAGTTGGTATTATCAATCCTTCCTTAGTCATACATCCATTGAAATCAATAAACCCACCTTAAGCCCACTGATTTGAAGGCTCTACAATGCCCATGATTAATCCTAGATGCAAGCCAGTGTTCTACCTAAACCATCAACTAAGGCAACCTTTTTTCTACTCAACAAACTGCTCTTTTAAGTTTTAGATATTTCAGCTATCTGCTCCTAAGGATATACACACCAGCTGTGGTTTGATAGTGCAAGGCAGGGGTTCTCAAACTTGGCAGCTTTAAGACTTGTGGACTTCGACTCCCAGAATTCTCCAGCCAGC
>WNWU01000033.1:12983371-13066320 GCA_012654045.1 Ptyas mucosa | reverse complement strand
CTTCGACTCCCAGAATTCTCCAGCCAGCATAGCTGGCTGGAGAATTCTGGGAGTCGAAGTCCACAAGTCTTAAAGCTGCCAAGTTTGGGAACCCCTGGTGCAAGGTGTTTTTAAAATCAACCAATAATAACAATAGCAACCTTTTCTGCCACACCTTGCTAATTTTGCGTGAAGCACCAATCATCTCCACCAAAGAGTTCTTTATTGCTTCCCTTCTCCATGCAATGCAGGGAACCTGTTTATTTTATCAGTTTTTAAAATGTGAGAATATCAGGACCGATGCCCAGTGCAACATTTCTGAAGCAAAATTTCAAAAGAAAATCCTGCACAAGGTCTATCAAACCTATTAATATGGTGATTTCTACCGATGAAAACATTCACCTCAGAACTTGAGAAGATAAATGCCATTCTGTAACTATCACAGGGTGACTTGGAACTGCCATGTGAGAGCAGAGAAAAAGAATTTGGACAGGGAAAAAAAAAGGCGGAAGCATTTCTGTTAAAAACACAGGAGGACGTTGTTACGTATTTCAGTGCTTTCCTTTGTGTTAAAAATGCAGAAAATAATTCCTGTACAGAGACGTTACAAGGAGAAAAAGTCTACACGGGATGCCTCATCCCAATCATGGGAATGGTTTGGAAGTTAGAATATTTTGGACATAAGTGTGTGTAGAACTTTGCTCACTTTTTCCCTTGAAATGTTCAACCAATTACTCTGAGGGCAAAAGGTAAACTGTCCCATTTTTAGCCCAGAACATTCAAAACATATATTCTCTGAAATGTTAAGATTTATTTTGGATAAGCTAGCACCAGATGCGAATTTAACTCTATTGCCACCTAAGTACACATGTTAAAAAAACAAAAAAGTAATAGACAGCACATCAAGTCATGTTTGTGTGCCCCATTATTATCACACAAAATAAAGGCAACATAGATAATCAATAATAATATAAGACCAGTCTAACATAATCTTGTTTGGCATACACTAGAAAGCATTTTGCTGTTGCCCTTTGAAGTTGCTGTATGGTTCCTTGTATCAACCATCTGACTGATTCATTGATTAAGGCGTGAGTTAGTCTGGCCATATTTATCTTTTCCAGTATGGTCCAAACATTCTCTTCATAACTCTTTCCAAGTCTCAAAACTCTTCTTTACCAAAAGTTCTAAAGCAAAAACAAAATGGTAGACAATCTAATGTGTTTGTAGATGACCAGGCTGAGCCCGAGGAAAGGGTCAAATGCATCATATGTCCCGAGTCCCTGCCTGCCCACAATAGGTATAAGTCCAGCCCACCTTAAATGTCTCTCTTATCTCCCGCACATTTCCCTTGACAACTAGTTGATCAGATTCTTGTAGAGAGCTTGCAATAAATCTTTATACTCATTTGAACTGCCTGAATCTCCTGATTTCCCAGGTGCTTGACAGTGTTTCTCATTTAGCTTACTCCTTACTTACTTTGCCTATCAGATGCATGGTTTTACTACCTGGTGCAGAGCGGAGTTATATGATCCAACTCCAATTTTATAGGAATCGTGATTCTAGGGAACACTAGCTGCCTAAGTGCCTATCCCCAAGCCAGAACTGAGAAACTGACGACTTCTAGATTGTAATTGAAATCCAAATCCTATCAGCAATAAATGGAAATTACCAAGGGGCTGAGAGTCACTTTTCAGAGTAAAATGGGAGGCATATAAATTTAATAAATACGTACATACCAATGGTGGGCTTCAAATTTTTTTACTACTGGTTCTGTGGGTGTGGCATGGCTTGGTGGGCATGGCAAGGGAAGGATACTGTAAAATCTCTATTCCCTCCCCAATCCAGGAGAAGGTTACTGCAAAATCCCCATTTCCTCCTGATCAGCTGGGACTTGTGATGCAGAGAATAGATGGGGGTGTGGCCAAGCAGAATTTTTACTACCAGTTTTCTGAACTACTCAAAATTTCCGCTACTGGTCCTCCAGAACTGGTCAGAACCTACTGAAACCCACCTACGTACATACATAAATGCTGCAAACATAGGAACACTGGAGAACCACACACTGAAGTTCTCCTCAGTTCTAAGTTCTCATGATTTCTACATTTTGACACAAAGCAAATATACCTATTGGCTTATTCTTATTAATATCATGCATTCTGTTGGAAGGACAACATAATTTTTTACACTGAATCTCTCTTTCATTTAAATCTCTAGGGGGTTATAAATCCCAGGGTGTAAGGAACCGATTCAACGTCCAGGCTTTCAAAACAAGCAGAGAAGCTTAAAAGGATAGCCGGGGGGGGGGGGGGGGGGGGGGGGGGGGGGGGAATGTTTATCCTGAGGTATAGACCACATCATGTGATCCTTGGCCTTTTCAGGGCCAAGATTTAATCTGCTTTGTTTCAAGTGGGAAATGCACAAAGATCAAATAAGTTCAAATGCAGGTCAAATATCCTTCAGAAATTCTTTTGATTTATACAAGCGGGAAAATGCCGTTTAAGAAGGGCGAATATGAAAGGGTTACTACAAACACAGCTGTATACATACTCGTATATCTGAAGCGCTCTAAAGAGGGGGGGAGGAGGATTTGAGGGGGAGAGAAACTTTGCGACATCTATATTAACCTTTGGCTGTACACCAAGGAAGGCCTGTAGTGAGATGGAATGCAAGGCAGCTTTTTCCAAATTTTAACACAAGCCAGGTTACAGCTGCAAATGCTTGTCCCCTTACATTCCCTTCACAAAGTAATCCCCAAAAGAGGGCGCCCCCCCCCTTTCTCCTACACGGTTGTAGAAGGAAAACTCTAATACCCTACAGTGCTAAAAGCTTGTTATTAAATGGGGCAAGGAGATGGATTTTCTGATGCCAAACACTTGTCAGGGGAAAAAGACGGGGGAGAAAAAGAGGCTGCCAGATGGTATGAAGTAAACTGAAACTCCAGGGTTTCTTAAGCATCTTCGTTTACATGAACCAAAAGCCACTTTTCTATGCTCTTTCCAAGAATGACTAATTTTCCCATTCCCACCTCCCTCACTTACTTACTTAGTCAAGCATTTAACCACAATTTTAGAGTTGTCAATGAAGCAACTGAAGCTGACAGCATTTTTCACCGAGGCTGGGTCTGAAAGGAAACCATCAAAGACCTGCAGATATTTTCAGCAGCTTGCTCCAAGCAGGTGGGAAACACTGCAGGCAGCAGTTTGTGGAAACCTTGTTAAATTTAAGACCAAGAAGGCTGTGGAATGAGGGGGGAGGGAAGGGGGGGGGGAAACTTCCATACCAATCTTCTTTCAATCCAAACAAAAGTAGATTTGCTCAAATAAAACAAAAAGTTTAGCAAACCTTTACAAAGGGCTCCTCAGAACAGCAAAGACCATTCACAAATCTGCCAGGGTGATATCTCATTGCAACCAGATCACTAAAATCACCTCTGCGAGTTTATATTATTCTTTTATTATTAATGAAAATTAATGAGGCGTAGTTCTTGGATCTGTCGCATGAGGTCTCCAGCTGATGCAGAAAAATCTGTTTTATTTCATCGTCATCATCGTCCCAGATCATTCCATGCCTTGAAGGGAATGAACTATAATTTATCACATTGGGTCCAATGTATGCTGATAGCTGGGATAGTATGCAACCTCCCCGTGTAGGGCTTAAAAGAGATGTGGTGGTGCAGTGGTTAGAATGCAATACTGCAGTTCACAGCAGGCTGCCAGCAGTTCAGCAGTTCGATTCTCACTGGCTCAAGGTTGACTCAGCCTTCCATCCTTCTAAGGTTGATAAAATGAGGACCCAGATTATTGAGGACAATACGACTCGGAAAACCACTTAGAGAAGGCTGTAAAGCTCTGTGAAACGGTATATAAGTCTAAGTGCTATTGCTATCAAAGAGAAGGATTGGCCCAAAGTTACTCAGTTGCCTGCTCCAGGCCTAAGGAATCGTTAGAATCTTGTTCTTTCCACTCCTATTCTAGCCTCTTAACTACTCTACTCGCTGACTCTCGACAATTGCTTCTCTGGCACAGTGTTATGTTCTGTGGAATAGCTTCCCAACAGACAGCTCCAGCCCCCCTGACCTTCTGAAAGGCATCTTTATAGACCCTATGTTTTGGGATGCTGCAGCATTATTAGGACATCTCTGTCATCACAGACGATCTTGCTCCTGCCGGAAGAGATTTCTTCTCATCAACTGCTTTTCACTTCTGCTGTACAATTTCGGGATTTTTTCTGCTTCCTCTAAGAAGCAATCCTTTTTCTTTTCCTTCGGTTGTTCTGTATTCTTTCTAGCGGGCAAGTTCAAGCTGGTTCCCATGAGCCATGGCAAAACAATAATTACCAGTGGTAACAACCATTATACTCGCAAGCTTCAGTTTCCCACCACCTGCTCCAAATGACAGAACCTGTAGTCCGGGAGTTTTGGCTTCAGTCTGGCTCTTGATTCGGTAATGGACACTTCTGCTACGAGGCTTTCTGCTGGTAACATTGGGGAGAACTTGCCACCACAGAGAGTTTTACGATGCTCAGCTGCCTTTTCCAAGGCAATAATAATAGTAATAATAAATGCACATGCCATCTGACTTCCAACAACTCTGGGCAGTTAAGATGATGACTTCCAGCCTGTGCTGGTTTGGCATCTTCTGGACTTCCCAGCTATCATGGACAAAGAGGAAGGTATCTGGAATTTGGAACTGGTGCAAAATGCAGCCATTTGGCTACTAATTAATACAAGATACAAGGATGACACAATATCTCTATTGAAAGATCTGCTGTTGTTGCCAATTGTTCTCTGAGGACAATTTAGGGTATAGATCTGACCTTTAACTCTCAAAAACAGATTAGAGTCTGACTACCTGAGGGACCACTTTTCCGTTATGCACTTGCTTAGATGTTAACATCTGCAGAGGAAGTCTCACTGAAAAGGTCATTGCTGTCAAATGCCCATTTAGGAGAAAGGCCCTTCTGCACTGGTTCCAGGTTTTAGAATGAATTTACTTCAGAGTGTATCTGTTTATTTACAGTTTTCATGGCTGAGCCTAATCAGAAGATTCTGCCTAGGTTATAATGCCAAACGATACAGGAATTAAATACACCACCGGTGATCCACTAGAGTTAAAAACTCACTGGAACAAAGTTGTTTGGGAAAGCTTTTCCAAATACGTTAGACCAGGGGTCGGCAACCTTAAACACTCAAAGAGCCACAAAGGTCCTAACCAGAAGCCCCCGTTCAATTCTGGAGCCAACCGGAAGTCTGGTTCTCCCATCATAGACTCCTCCTAGTGCAGCATCCTTTTTCCTCTGCAGACCAGAAAGTCTGGTTACCCCACCATAGAGTCTCCTCCTAGCACAGTGTCCTTTTTCCTCTACCTGTCCTAACCAAAAACCCTATCAATTGTGGAGCTGACCAGCAACAGGGAGACGCAGCAGAGGGATGAAAGAGCCACATGCGGCTCCAGAGCCGCAGGTTGCTGACCCCTGTGTTAGACAGATTCAGCAGATCTGGGGGGCGGGGGGAGTGTTCCAAAATGTGACAGTCACAATGTCGAAGTAAACTATATTTCACTCTGCCTGTAGAAAATCTATACAGATGCAATTTTTCACCACCAGGTGTCTTACTGTGAATTGATTTTATCACGAAAAAAAGTGAAATCATCGTCACTCTGACCTCAGATGCTAATGAGCTTTATGGGCAAATTTGGCCAGTTTTCATCATGTGATATAAAAACCGTTTACCCCTGCCTTCCTCTAGGAACTGTATTTTTTTTAGTTCCCTATCTTAGCGTTTAAATTTTAATATTTTGCATTACGTTTTTAGAAGAATTTGGGCAGACATTTTGAATTCTGTTCTGAGCTAGCAGGATGGGGTTGCGGCTTGAATTATTGTTACGGTTATTGTTATGGTCGCCGCTTTTCCTTTCTAGTACAGCATTCTTCCCTTTAGGAAACGGGTTTCTCCAGAAGGCTTCTATAATGAGACTATTCCCCCCCATGAAAAACACCAATTCACACTCCAGCTCCCATCATCCCAATCGAGCATGGACACCAGCTTGAGAAAGGCTTATACTGAAAAATGAATTAGAAACACATTTAATTGGGGGGGGGGGTTGTTTTGGGTGGGGAGAAGGGGGAGAAAGAAGGCTGGATTCTCAAGAATGACCACTTTCATTCAAGCCCCCAAGGTTTCTATGACTACAAGTCCAACATCCCAAGAACACCAGATTGAAGAAACCGAATTCATTGCAAGCCTCCATTTGTTCCAGAAAGTGTATAGGTTTCAGTCTGGGTGTGTCCTGAATGCAAAAAGAAACATCTTATTTTTTTCCACTTCTCCTCAGCTATTTGCATATTATGTATGGAGGGTGCAGGTGGTATGAGTCTCTACTTTCATGGAAAAGTTTTGTTTCCTTGCAGCTCTGGGAAAGCCAACAATCTGAAGAATTGCTTGGAGCCTGTTTTGAGGTAAAGGAAGCAAACCATGGTTGCTAGGCAACAGCCAAGCACCTGCTTACTGTTCTTATGGAATTTCAAAACAATATGAATCAATCCAGGTGATGTTCTCTTCCCAACTACCCTACTTTGCCAATTTATAAGAAGCACTGCCAATATGATGAGACTGGGTAACTTGTAGCTCTCCCTACCTGGCAGACTATTTTTCCTTTCTCCATCCCTGTATTTGCTGGATCTCAGCTCAACAATGTAGACTATCCCAAATCTACAGAAATCTAAAACTACTTTTATTAAGGTGGACTACAATAGCAGAGGACCAAGGGACGCGGTGGCTCAGCGGCTAAGATGCTGAACTTGTCGATCGAAAGGTCGGCAGTTCAGTAGTTCGAATCCCTAGTGCCGCGAAACGGGGTGAGCTCCCAGCTTCTGTCAACCTAGCAGTTCAAAAGCACGTAAAAAATGCAAGTAGAAAAATAGGGACTACCTTTGGTGGGAAGGCAACAGCATTCCGTGTGCCTTTGGCATTTAGTCATGCCAGCCACATGACCACAGAGACATCTTCGGACAGCATTGGCTCTTTGGCTTTGAAATGGAGATGAGCACCAAACCCTAGAGTCGGGAATGATTAGCACATATGTGCAAGGGGAACCTTTACCTTACAATAGCAGAATCTTGCAAGTCTGATTATGCTTTACCTCCTCCCTTTCTTCATATTCATGTGAATTGGGGGGGGGGGGGTGTTGTCTGTGTGAGATGTTTATGCATACCTTCTTCTTGATTTGGACTCAACCTCTGATTTGGTCCTCTTCTCAACCTCTGTTTTGATCCACTTATCCAGAAGTATATACAGGATATATGGGTACTTTAAAAAAGCTAAGGAAATCTTGTATATACATATTTAACATCAAGGTCATCCTCCTTTACTCTTTACATGCTAGGGCTACTCAGATCTGGAGAACTATAAGTTCCCCACTTTTGAACTAGTGACTCAGACTATGCCTGAGGACATCCAGTTTCAGAATCTTCAGAACTCTGCAGACACAAACTCATTCTGAAGCTATAACGGAGGGCGAGATAGTTGGAAAGCATGAAATAAATAAGCAAGTTGGGAGAGTTTCTGTATGATAGGATTTCCATAAGTAGGACATCATACATGCAGGTATGCATGTATTCTCTTCACATAATTCGCTTCTGAGCAAACCAATGTGTAATGGTGTGTGGAAAGACCTTGGGAGACAGGGTGAAGAGAGGCTGCCTGGGGAATAATCAGATAAAAGACAGCATAGCCTGCAGCTGAAAAATGGGTGGGACAAAAGGCACAGAAGGGATTCTCCCTCGTTTCTCAGGCTACAGGTAGTCCTCAACTTACGACCACAATTGAGCCCAAAATTTATGTTGCTAAGTGAGAAATTTGTTAAGTAAGTTCTGCCCCATTTTATGACTTGTCCTGCCACAGTTTTTAAGTGAATCATTGCAATTAAGTTAGTAGCCTGGTTGTTAAGTGCATCTGGTTTCCCCATTGACTTTGCTTGTCAGAAGGTTGCAAGGGGTAATCACATGACCCAGGAATGTAAAACACGTGACCATGGGGATGCTGAAATGGTCCTAAGTGTGAAAAATGGTCATAACTCACTTTTTTCAGTGCCGTTGTAACTTCGAATAGTTATTAAGTGAACTGTTGTAAGTGGAGGACTACCTGTATTAAGAAGATGTTGGAAGCAATGTGCTTTCAGACTTGCGAGATTCTGTTCATGTAATTTTACAATAAAGTTGAGTTTTCTGTCTGATCTATCTGGTAAGGATGACACAATATGGATGACCAAAGAAATTAGTGGCAAAAGAAAAGCAATTATAGCTAAATCTAATATTTACCCTTCTATATACCACTTCATCTACTATCTTTTATTCTTCTCAATTCTCTTTTTTTTGAGGACCTTGTCAACTCCATCCAGTCAAAATCCTTCTTCTTTCATTCCGTTTACTGTATACATAGTACTTGTCTATTAGCCCATCCACGGTTAAGCTGACCCTTAGATTTTTAGCCAAAATACCATATAAAATGTGCCAACTATGGATAAGCTGACCTTTGAAAATTGACCTACCTGCAGATTTTCATGGTACTTTGGTTAAAAATTCAAGAATCTACTTATCCACAGATGGACTTTATATACAAATATATATAGGATATGAGTACTTTAAAAAAGCTAAGGGAATATTATATATATTCACAGATAAGCTCACAGACAAATAAACTGAATGCTACTCAGGAACACCTCAGGTTATATCTACAATGGACTGTATTCTTCTAGGGTAGCAAATAGGCCCATATCAATTCTTTTATATGCTGATGATGTAGCATCTACTACACAATGCAAGTGAGCTTAAGGTGAAGGCTTCTGGCCATGTAATTGATGTTGCAGTTGTGATTGATGTTGCAGAGAATAACAATTCATTGCCATTAGCCAATTTTGCCAAAAGAAAAACAGTGGCTTTCACCGAACTGTAGTTGGAAAATAAATAAATAAATAAATGATAGTTAAGTAGAACAAATTAAGGATTTTAAATACTTGGGAATTATATTTAAATCCTCTGGTATTGGGAGGGAGCAGATAAAAACTGCTTGTGATTGGGTATTTAAGACCACTAATGAAATTATTTGCTTTACCAGTTATAAAGTAGCCCCTAGCAACTCATCATTATACACATTTAACTGAAGATGCTTTATACCTTCACTTCTTTCTTCACATGCTTCTTGCAGGCTTCCAAAATCGATCAAAGGATAAAATCTGACCTAACCCTATAACACTGAATCTACAAATTAATTCCTTTGCTGATTTACCTTTCTCAGGCCTGAAGTATAACCCGCATCTGCCTTTCCCCAAAATACTTACAGATACTTCTTGATTTGCAACCATAATTGAACCCTTGGTTACAGGGTCACCTGATTTTACAACCTTGTTTCTGTGGCAGTTGTTAGGCAAATGCTACATTTGTAAAGCCAAAACTGAAATAGTTAAGCAAACCCATTATTATTTTTTTTGCCAGAAACCAGAAGTTAACACCAGTTTCTGGCAAAAATAAATCATAAATCATAGTCCCATGACCACAAGAGGTTGCAAAAGGCCATTAATGAGGGCCAGTTGCCAAGTGCCCACAATATGATCACGTGACCATGGGAGGGGGTGGGGCAGCCATCAGAATTTTGACTTCAGGTTCTAAGTAGATTTTTCTGGATTCATTGTAACTTTTAACAGTTGCTAAGTGACCGTCACAAGTCGAAGACTGCCTGTATTCCAAGGTTCCTCTTTTTTAATAATCTCCATCATTTGTTCTCCCATTATTTGATAGCAATCCAGGTTTGATTGTGGTCCAGCATTCAATCCGGCAATTTATTCCTATGATAAACTTTCCAGATTTGAGCACTTCTAAATTCTAGAGGTAGCATGTAGAATGAGCTAGATGAATATCACAACTGGAAGGTGCTAAAAGGAAAGAAATTCAGTGAATGAGTATAATGGTTATATAGCACAAAGATATCTAGAGGGTACTTGATTGAAATAGTCTGAATTATGCATTAATCTATTTCCCATCTCAGTTTAAGGGATCTGGAGAACAAAAGCAATACAGGTAGACAAACAACTGTTCGCTTAGTGACTGTTGAAAATTACAATGGCACTGAACAAAGTGACTTATGACCGTTTTTCACACTTACGATCACTGCAGCATCCTCATGGTCACATGGTCAAAATTTGAATGTTTGGCAACTGGTTTATATTTATGATGGTTGTGGTGTCCCAGAGTCATGTAATCCCTTTTTGCGACCTTCTGATAAGCAAAGTCAATGGGGAAGCCAGGTTCACTTCACAAACGTGTCACTAACTTAACCACCGCAGTGATAAACTTAATAACTGTGGCAAGGAAGGTCATAAAACGGGGCAAAATTCATTTAACAAACGTCTCAATTAGCATAGAAATTTGGGGCTCAATTGTGGTCATAAGGCAAGGACTACCTGCATCAGAAATGGGCCGTTCACTAGTCATCAAATACCCATAGCTGCCTCAGTAAGTCATGTGCTTTCACACTGCAAACCAGCTTGGCAGAAAATCTCCAAATACTGTTTACACTTTTCTATTGACAATGAAACTTGGCTCTATGAGCCTCACCATCCCAAAAGCCTATCTCAAAAGTCAAAATGTTCCGAGTGCTATTTCAGAAGACCTGTGCATTACTGGAAAAACGGATGGTATATGCTGACAATTTTAATTCTGTAAAAAAACAGAACCACCATCAATCGGATATCGGTATCTTCACAAAATTAATCTCTGGATTCTTGGGAAGAAACAAAGATGATAGATAACACATACAGAGAGGAAGGTTAGAGGTATATATATATATGTTCTTGAAATACCATTGGTTATAAGGAAATACCATTTTTTCTTCTTCCTTTTTTGATGACCACAAGATAGTTTGTGGAAGGGGGAATTGCCTATCTTCTCCACAGTATTCCAACCTCAATACATATAGTCGTTGACTATATGTATATGAAAAAAATTCATACAGTCAATCTTCAGAACAATACAGCCAGCTTGCTTAGCAACAAAATTCTGGTCCCAAATCTGGAGGACTACCTATAACCTCTATGTACCTTAGAGCGCATTACAGAATTACATAACCATAGCAAGAGAAAAAATAAACACCACTTATTCCTCCTTTATCTTTTGATGCTTCTTTACAACTCACAAAGCCACTCTGTCTTTTTTATAAAGGATTATTTGTTCCTAATACAAAATCTTTTAAATCTTCACCAATCCCTGCAAAGCTCACCCACTTTGCACCTTCTTGAAAACTCATTCTTTAGCTCTTAGTAGCTGAGGCATAGAAAAGTGAGAAAAAGATCTAATTTAAAACACACACACACACACAAAGAGAGAGAGAATAAGTTACACTGAGTTATTTCAAATATAAAGTCGCTTTATTTCAGCCTTTTAACTACAGGCAACCTTTTTAGTGTTATAACAGTTCTTCACCGCAATACGTTTTCGGTTTTGTGTTATGACACTTCCTTGCTTGCTGCAATAGTTCAACGTATGTAACAAGACCCTACCTGGGAAACACAATGCCCGCAAGGGTATCTTTTTTCTCAACCATGGCACAGTTTGATACAGAGGCTGCAATTTTGAAAGATTGCTATAGAAAGCTTTCAATTAAAAGAGGGGGGGAAATCTCCCTGACAATAGATCTTCTAATTTTCACTGTCAATAGAAATCTGTAGGCTCCAAAACAGGTGCTGAGCTTGACTATATAGTCTGGTGAGCAACGAGTCTAACTCTAATTCATTAAAAAGTCTATAAACAAGATGGCCTTTGTCCTACAGAGATGAAAGACCTGCAGCTATAATGGGATGAAAGGTGTACACAAGGATGAAGAAAGCTATTAGAGATCTATGTCCTTTCTTAAACATGTCCTGGCATGCATTCTTGACAAGGGAACAAACCCATGCAGAGAAAACTCACTTCATTCCGCCAGCCTATGCGAAAGCTACTGAACCTTTCCTATCAGCTTACTAATAAAAAACTACACTAAAAGAGAGAAAATACCACTATGATAGAATCATTATTTCCAGAATAGCATATTTCCTGCTACAGTGTAGTCCAATCGATATCAGTGGCATTAGAAAATGGATTAGTTTTCCATGGATTGAGAAGGGGGAGATGATTAGATGATTTCCCATAGACGCAGTGTTTGTCAATCTTGGTAGTTTGAAGATGTTGTGGGCTGCAACTCCCCAAATTCTCCAGCCAGCTATGCTGGGAAATGCTATGCTGTGCTACTTTTTCTAGAACTGTGTTCACACCATACATTTAATTCAGTTAAATGCCCAGGACTTATATTAACATAACATCAAAAACTTGGGATAATTTTAGATTATACTTAAAAGATGTGTGTATCTGTATGTGTGGTTTCACCTGCCGTGTGAAGCTCACATGTTGGGTTAGGTTTGGTTCATTGGAGTGCGTGATAGTAAAAGTGTATTAATTCAGTACTAAAATAATTCACACAGACTCTGAGGGAACAGTTCAGGAACAAGGATTTTCTTCCCCATCCAAATTCATATAGGCTAAGTTAGTTAAGACCTCAAACAGTTTTTACTAGTTGATTGTAGTGTTTCTCAACTTCGTCAGCTTGAAGATGTATGGACTTCAACTCCCAGAATTCCTTAGTTAGTATGCTGGCTGGGAAATTTAGGAAGCTGAGAACCACACATCTAAAGGTTACTAAGAATGAGAAATATTGGTTGATTGTTCTGTGTCATGACAGAACAGGATTCCAACTTGTAGAAATATATCTTGCATAAAAATGCAATATAATGCACTATGAACTATGCATTGATTTATACGGTAATAAAGAAACTGAAGTATATAAATTGTGCCAAATGATAATTAAGATCTCCCTATTCAGTGTTTCGACAGAAAAGTTTCAAAAGGGTTTCTGTTTTTTTTAAAAAAAAACAATTTTGGTGAAAATTGGTTAAACTTTCATCTAGGCTAAGCTCACACACGTTAACTCATAATGTGGCTAGTTTGGCTTTATTGCTCAAATATGCATTCTTAAAGCAACTTTCCCTGGCCCACTCTTGACCAGGTATTCACCTCCCAGAATTTCCACCCAGCTTGATTAAAGAGGCTTTAAGCTTCCTCATGCTTTTCTGCCCTTGAAACCCTCTTCCCTTCATTGACTGTCCATGAAACATTTTCCAAAGCTAATCTTGTGTTAGTCAACTTTCTTCGCCGGGTGAACGTTTGGAGAATCAGAAAGCAAGCCCTAGGCCACTGCACCTCATGTTGCAATAAGAAAAAAGAATCCGGCTATCATTTGTGGCATTTCATATGCAAAGGGTGTGTCCCTCTTTATGACTTTGTTTAGGCCAAGCTGGGTGGTTGGGGAAGGGGGAATGGCTTAAAGTTCTCTCTGTTCTGAACTTCTATAAAGATTTGGTGTGGATTCAGAGACATCCAATCTGTACATGCGGTGGTTTCATAGACGACACGTGATCTAGGCTAAAAACAGATACACAGAAACTCGTACCTATAATTATACATTTTAAATAGAACTTTGCCCTAAAGAGTATTCTACTCAAATCCAGCTGGTTTATTCAACCCCATTAACAAACAATGAGAAACCCCCATGAATAATAACTCTCCATTTAAAAAAAAAAGTCAGCCTAGCCAAACTGAAAAGTGACAAGTTTCCTTTAATTTGTTTAAACCCATTGCCATGTGCTCAGGCTTTGCCCATTACAAAGCCACAGCAAACAAGGAACTATCAGGAAATCTTTCTTAGGTCATTAAGTTCCAAATCCACAACCTGCTTTGACACCCCCACCCCCCCCAAAAAAGCAAACCTTTTCCTCATCTGAAAAGGTGCCTCATATGTAATGAGTTTGTGGACTACAAACCAGACTGAAAAGAATTTCATTGAATAAAGCAAGCTAGCTTGTTAGAACAGCTCTGAGCTTTCTTCTTTCCACTGGGACCTTTCCATTTATAGATGCTTCTGCAGCAACTCCATGGCTCTTCAATATGATCCAAATCCTTTAACATCCACTACAAGATATGACCTAAACCTTGGGATCTCAGACCCAAGATTGAACTCACCATCATTGCAAAAGTGCTGGGAGAGAGCTAGAAGTGCGTATGTGAAAAGGCATGAGATAACAATAATTGACTGTTATCTTATGCAAATGTATCTCTGAGCAATATCTCTGAGAGTGTATTCATAAAACTCTGATTAATTCATTTATGATGCACAACAGTTCAAGATAGCAAATAAAACTGGGAGCTCTTTAGACTAATTCTGCAAACATCTTGATAAGCAGTTGGTATCTCTTAGCAAACTTTTGTTCACCCTTAACATATATGAGGCTATTTTAATAACCCTACACTGGACATTTAATCAGTGGATTAGATGAGGCTATGGTATCATCACATTACTCCACAACAAAGATTGCATGTTATGTTCATATATTTTTAAATAGAAGAAAATTCATTTTTTTTGTTTCTAGTTTATATTGAGGAATAACTCTAAGGTTTTGAGGGGGAGGGGCATAGTCAAGATTTCATTATCAGTAGGCTCTAACCCAACAATATGCATAAGGAGATTAAAATGCAGAAAATGTCATCTGTCCATTGGATGACACAAGAATCAAGCAAAGTGTTTGTCAGGCTACCTTATTGCAAGTGTGCAACATAATGGGTTCAGTTATTACAGTTTAATTAATTTCACGAGTTAAAGTCCTGAAATTTGCCATCCATCCCAGTTCTCTGTTTTCATACACTAAAGGCAGTGCCACTCATTCCCAAATTAATGTGTGTGGTATTGCAACTTTAGATTCATGCAGGTGCACTTTTCAAGGTCCTTTAAGGCCAGCTAATTACAAGATTTCAAGGGGTAGCTTGAAAAAAAATGTAATAGGCTTGAAGAGCACTTAAAGATCACTGAACAATTGGTTACCCATTAATCCAGTAGGACTCGTATCTAGAGGGGAAATTTGTTGAAATTCAACAAATCCAACAAGTCAACCCTTTTATCACTGTCCAAAATATATGGCTAGAATAAATGCACCTTAGTAAGAATCCACATTGATTTACAAAAGAATTTTGGAGATGATAGCTCCCCTGTTTGTTCATGACCCCAATCAGACTTGAGAATATCCACCCTTTTGATCTAATGGTGGTTTTAAGAAATAACATAAATGCTAGTTCTACCTTCCTTTCTAAGTGCCAAGTTGGACAGGGGTCCCAATTCATAGATTTGGCCTTCACAACATCAGGAAGCATACACTGAAGACACCATGCCAAATATATCTAGAGACACACTATTGTCCATGTGGTTGATGTGAGGATCAGAAATGTTGCGAAGATAAAGCTAGTTTATAATTGGTGAGAAAATCCAAGCCTTTGAAAAATGCCAAACAAAATTCTGTTTACTTAACCCGAGAATCTAAGAAGCTGTAAGAAAGGATATCTTTAAAAAAAAAAAGTTCAGTTTTTTACCTGTGAGTAATCAAGTAAAAGTCTGGAAGGAAGATAAACAACAATTCCTGACTGATTCATGCCAGCCGTAAAAGAAAAAAGAAGGTTGCTGGAAGGCTAGGTTCAGGTTTAAGCAGGCCCTTAATGACCCAATTACTGTGGGTCATTTTTGTTTCCCACAATACCTCAGACCAACATGGGGCAGGGAAGAAGATGGCTGCCTCTGCCAGATAGTCAAAGACCTGCACCTGGGAATCTAGGACAAGTATCCTCAGTGCCCAAAGATCTCTGGTAGGTCACCATCCTTGGGGTTCCCAGGACCAGGCGCAGGTCCCACCTCCATCAGGTTCTTTCTGGCTTCCCAAGAACCACCTTCTACCCTCAACCACCTTCTTACCAAGCGCTCCCAGCTATTTTCCACCATCAGCCGGAGACTCACCCATGTTCACGAAGCTCATGACCATATCTGCCTCGGTCAGGAAATTGCTGTCCTGCAGGCTGGCCAAAGGTGGCCCTTGAGTACTGAAGATCGGCTTGTAAGGGTAGGAGAAGCCTTCGCCGCTTTCGCTGGGGCCCTCTTCCTCCACCGACATTGCATTGTAGAGGTCCAGCATGAACATGGGAGCCGAGTTGTGCTTGCCGTGCAAGTGGGGCCTCGGCCGGTGGGGCAACCCCAGGATGGACAGGATCTCCCGCTGCATCTCCCGGCGCTCTTGGCTCCGAAGCCTCCTGTGGATGAAACTCGAGTGCACCTCGTTCTCCAGGGTGAAGTCCGCCAAGGCGCACCGCAGCTCCAGAATCCAGAGGAGGATCCAGACGACCCGGGAGGCAGCCGCCAGCTGCTTGAACCACCCCGCCGCGTGCATCTCCGTCACGGGTGTGTGTGTGCGTATGTGTATGTGTGTGTGTAGATCTAAGAAGCCAATGGGCTGAGCGGCGGCGGCGGCGGCCGGAGGAAAGAGCTGACCATTAAAAATAAAGGGGGGCAGCGGAGCGGAGCGCCCCGCGGAGGGATCACTCGGCTCGGGAGCTGCCCTGGGAAGCCGACCTCGAGGCGCACATGATAAGCCCGGGCGATCGCGGCGGGAAGCGGCTCAGTTGGCAAAATCCATACACGGGGGAGGGAAAAAAAAGAAAGGAGATCGAGCGATCCCCCCCACCCTCCTCCCGTCTCGCGGGGACCGCGCTCCTTCGCTCGCTTGCCCGGCCGCTCCAATTCCTGTGCGCGTCTGGCCGCAAGTCCAGGAGTTTTTGAACTGCTGCTTTCTTTTGCGAAGCAACAGGCGGCAGCTCGGGCGCTCAGTGGGCGGAGCTGGCTTCTTCCTCCGCTGCCTCCCCAAAATGTCTGGGAGAAAAAGCCGCAGGAGAGAGTCAAGTCTCTTTCCTCGCCGGGCTACAACGTTGGTTCGGAGGCATTTCCAAGCGAGTTCCCCCCCTCGATTCCCCGCCTCCGGTCCTTCAGTCTCATACACACACACACAACCCCGACTGGCTTGGGTAAGAATGAGCGCGGGGCGCACACGCACACTCGTGGCGGGTGGTGCGTGGAGGGCCTGCCCCATCTGGCGAAAGGGAAGAGAGGCACTTGTTTTGTATAGGCGCGCAGCCCGTCCCTGGGCGTTCCCAAAGGAGCGAAGCCCACTTGCGTAGTTTGCTCCCAGGTAAGCGCGTGGGCGGGCGTCGTGGGCGGCAGGGTTTGAGGGTGGGCGGGGTGGGGGAGCGCTGAACCAGCCGCCAGTTCCACGCGGGAGTTTGATTCTGCAGAGCAGGAAGGGGATGTTTTGGATGGCCAGAACTTGGCTGTAGTGCCAAGAAGCTAAATTGTATTTAAATGTATAGGGGTGGATTCTTTTTTTCCCTTTCTTCCTTCTCTGACCCGCTAGCTGCTGCTGCTGCTGCTGCTGCTGCTGCTTCCTCCTCCTCCTCTTCTTCTTCTTCTTCTTCTTCTTCTTCTTCTTCTTCTTCTTCTTCTTCTTCTTCTTCTTCTTCTTCTTCTTCTTCTTCTTCTTCCTCCTCCTCCTCCTCCTCCTCCTCCTCCTCCTCCTCCTCTGCCTCTTCTTCCTCATGATGATTATTATTATTATCTTTATTCATTAAATATGAAACTCAGTCAACTGAACATTCAAAAATGCATCACAAATACCATTGGCTGGCGTTAATGGTTGATATGGGTTGCCTCCAGCGTCCTATCAACCAAGTACCTTCTTAAGATGTACGTAGCGCAGTTTTTTGCAGTTCCACTGGTGTTATTGCAGGAAGCTGCAATTTGTTGATGTATCTTATAAAATTCTTGGACATGGTACCAAGTGCCCCGATGACCATGGGTATCACTGTTACATGTTTCATCTGTAGCCGTGTAGTTTTGATGGCCAGTTCGTGATATTTCATGATTTTTTTCCAGTTCTTTTTCTTCGACGCTGGCATCTCCTGGTACCGCGATATCAATAAATTGTATGTTTCTGTTTTCGACAACTGTGATACCTGACATTATTATTATTATTATTATTATTATTATTATTATTTCTTCATTCCTTTTCTTTCTAGCTACTTCATTCGGTTATACGCTTCAAATAAATTGTATTGGCAGGTGAGAATGAATTCAAATTTTGGTGAAAAATTTTTATGTCAACTTACACTTAAAAATGTATATGGAGCTATTTAAACTCAAGTGCTGTTATAATTAGACGTGTGTAGTGATATGAGAGGTGGTTTTTTTTCACCTTTACATTTTATAATTTTGCTTCATTGAGTGCCAGGTTTAGGAGCTATATGCCAAATAAGATTTAGGTGACAAGTTAATTTTATTGAAAAAGTGGTTTATCACCTAGTAATATATTTCTTAGCAGTTAATTAGAGTTGGGAATTCATTTCATCAAATGTATATGTGCAATTGTGACTTTGAGCTTTTAACATTGAATTAAAAAGAAGGCAACAATCCCCCTCTTCCCCCCCAAAAAAATAATTAAAAATAACAAGGCAATCCACAATCATACTGCTCCTCTTTTCAGAATAAACTCATCAATTCCAGCCACCACCCACTCCAATGCCCAGGGAAAAGAGCCTTGCAAAAGACCAGGATCTGGTCCGCCGAAGGACCAGATATGCAACAGATGAGGCACATCTGGGTCCCATCAGATGGCTTTGTTTCAAAGAGGAGCCCCAAAGAGAGCAAATTTGGTCTAGTGGTTAAGGCACCAGGCTAGTAAGCAGGAGATGATGTGAGTTCGAGTCCAGTCTTAGTCATGAAACCTAGCTGGGTGACTTGAGGCCAGTCATTCTCAGCCCAACCCACCTCACAAGGTGGTGGTTGTGGAAAAAATAGGAGGAGGTAGGTGTAGGATATGTTCACCTCGAGTTATTTGTAAAGATAATTAATGCAGGATACAATTTTTTTTAAAAAAAGAAATAAAGTAAGTCCATCCTTGGCTGGTTGAAAAACTAGGGATAAATTGGAGATAGGCAGCTCTACCAATAACCCAATATTGTAGTTTCTAGGTAGTCTTCATTTGCAGACCTATGTAGAGTGTACTGCAGTAGTCCACATGGGAGATGATCAAGGCAGAACTGAGGGGAGCAGGACCTCCTAATCCAGGAAAGAGCAACAAGCACTCAAAATGGATTTGTGCAAAGTCCCTCTTGGCTGCATTTGCCATCTGCTCTTCAAGGGTCCAAGAGGATATCCAAATTGTGCACCAGTTTATTGAGAGAATGGTACCCAATCCAGAACCAACAATGCTTCCCAAACCAGAGGGGAAGAATGTTCCTAAACACACAGCCACTTAGTTTCTTCCTCATTCAGAGCCTTCAGATACAGGGAAAGAGCCTTAACATCATCATCTGGTCAGCTAAGGGTTGAGATATATAACTTTGAATTATCTATACATTTAGCCCATGCTAATTATCTTCCCAGAGGTTGCATGTCGTTATTGAGTAGGAATGGAAGAGAATGAGGCATGCTGTAGAGCAGAAGCTTAAGTCTAGATCTCTTGACTCTGAACACCAACAGGAACTGACCTTGGATAAAGGAGGAGAAGCACTGCAGAACTATGCCCTACCATCTCAACACCTAAGCTGGTCCAGGAAGGTATCATGACCAATGATATTGAAGAGCACCAAGATGTTAAGGAAAGTTAGAAAGGAAACCTGAGATCATCTACATGTGTGATCAGTGCCACCTTAGTATCTGTGAAGATTCTGAGTCATCCAGGTCATAGCTGTCCCAAGGTGCTTTTTTCAAGAGACAACTGGACTTTCTTTGTTTTTCCTTGAAGAGGTTTTGCTTCTCATCCAAGAAGTTCCTTCAGTTCACAACTGAAGAAAAACTAAGAAAGTCCAGTTGCCTCTTGAAAAAGCATGTTGGGACTGCCATTTTAGTACTATATCCTAATCTGATTGAAAGCACCTTCGATTTCAACTTTCCCTAAAAAGGAGAAGGGACAGTCTTCTTTTTCAACTTGGATGAAAACTATCCAGCTTTATTGAATCTACTGATGGTTTCTACAGAAATGGACTATAGAAAGTAAGGGAGATGAGTTTGATGGAAATATCCAAGAACTGTTACTTACAGAAAAGGGAATGAAAATGTTTTTAATCCCTGAGAATTTAATACAATAGTTGGAAGCACCTCAGCAGACACCACCCTTGATTCTCTTGTGGTATAAGAAGTGGGAAGAGCTATAGCATAAATTAAACTTGCAAAATTCTATTGTTGTACTCAATCTCAATAAAGGTAGTTCTAATCTTCCTATGGAGTTGATTTTCTGGGCTGGTCTACCTAGTGGAGCTAACTTTAATCTTGCAAGGCTCTTAAATAAGACACATAACATCTCAACTTTCTCGGTAGAAATGGCACCCAATTCTCAGGACACTCCAGTATCCGCTGAGCACTTTGCTGCAGTTCTGTTGCAACACCTACAACAGATAAGTAACTAACTTGCAAAATGCCATGATGCAAGTACCACAACAGTTGGGAGAGAATTAACCTCAGTCAGCAGCAGCCAGCATTCATGAGCTCTCATGGGAGTTTTATCAGAGAAATTCAGAGGAGACCAGGACTAATTCCTGACCTTCACGACTCGGTATGAACTGTTTATGGTGGGTTGGCCAGCAGAGTTTCTCCCAGATCACACTAAAGTGCCTTTCATGCTCAGTTTGCTGAAAGAAGAGGCTTGCCAAATATCATTGAGGGCAATCAGCCACATGCTGGACAATGATCAAAATGTCATGCAAAGATTTTAGACATTTCTTTCAAAATGCCATGAAACGAGTGACCGCCAACCATGAAATCTGCAGTGTGTAGTACAGGTGAATATAACGGTTTTTAAATTATTTCCAAATATGTGGGATAGAATGATCTGGTTCTAAGCGACCGATTTAGAGAAGGGCTTGCTGATGAACTAAGAGATGAACTGATGAGACAGGGCACCCCAGATAATTTGGAAGAGTTGTTATCATTGATGGCTGACTGGAAGAGTTGATGCAGGGGAGAACCAGCGAGGGTTTTAGGTTGTCCCTTCTCCCATATCTCCTCTCTCAATGACCTCTTGGTAATCCAGTGTAATCTATGAAAAGTGGATTAATTGAAAGATCTCTATCCTCAAGAGAGAAACAGAAGAAGGGAACCAGGCTTATGCTTTTACTGTGACGCTCTCGTTCCTGCACAGCTAAAGATCTACGGGTCATATAGCTAGCAAGCAATAGCAAATACTCCACTTGCTTCAAGAGCACAGTGTCAGGAAACTTCATAGGCCTCTCTCTCCAGAGTTCCCAAGGACAATTGGAACTCTTGGGAAACAATTAAGGAGAGCTCAGATGGCCAACAGCAGGCAAGCACATTTTATTGTCCCTGTTCTTCTTTGTTTAGATTCAGGTCAGAAAGGACAACTTTCTGTTCTTGTAGACAGGAGAACAACCACTAATTGTATAGATCGTGCTAGTCTAAAAAGTTAAATTTATGCCCCCAGACGACAGATGCACTGTGGTGTACTAACCCACTGCAGTTGACAACACAAGATCACACAGAGCTTTTGCACTTTATGTAACTGCTTCCTTGCAAGGACCCGTTGTCTTGGGGATCAAGTCGCTGAAGTTATATATTCCAGACATGGTCTGGGCACAATTATTTCTCTTTGTCATTCCCAAAATGTCAATACCTATAGCAAGATCACTACTCTTCCTCCATTGGGCCAGCATAGAGACTCTTCTACCTTGCTAGACCATGGGTCTCCAACTGGTCTGTGGACTGGCACTGGGCCACGGCATGTCAGAAACCAGACCACACAAACAGGCAAAGCCTCATGCAGGCAGCATGTGAAACCATGCCCACTCCGGTCTGGGGGAAAACCTCTCTCCATGGAACCTGTCCCTGGGGCCCAGAAGGCTGGGAGGCCACTGTACTAGACAAATAGTCAAGCTTTGCTATTGTATTTGTGGAGCATTTGCCTCCCCATCAAACACATGATTGTACTATTAAATTAAATCAGGAGTCCTGGATTCCCATGTGCATTCAAGTTAGCCATCCTGATGACAATTTCAGAACGGGTTTATTCACCTTTAATCTCTGGCATAAGCATTTACAATATTCATCTCTACAAGTGATGGTTCAGTTCTTGTTCATGATTATAGACTTCTCAGTCAGGTCACCATTAAGGATTACTACCCGTTGTCTCTTCTTTCAAATCTATTGGACCATCTGCAAAGGCAATCATTGTTACTAAGTTGGAATTAAGAAGTACTTACAATTTGATCAGGATGGAAGGAGTTAGCCCTTTTAGTATATATTTAGTATAATTTTTGAAGCAGCTATGTATCCCCTTAATTCTTGTGCACTTCAACTCATTCTTAACCAGCTTGCTACTAAGAATATATTGAGATACATTGCTTTACTGAAGTTAATGTATTTTAATTAAGGTATATTAAGTCTCTTTCATTCCCATGACCTATTAATTTATTTATTTATTGAATTTATATAGCTGTCCATCTCAAACATGATTTTGGGTAGAATAGAATAACAACAAATATAAAAACCTAATTCTCACAGTATTGTCCTATGTCTAAGTATATTTACCCATGTTGTATGGCTGTAGTATTATTAATCTTTTCAACTTCTTTACTACCCTCTCTTATTGGTATCATTATTATGATACCCATTATTATGATTATTATTACTCTGCAATTTTGCAGGTACACTGAGAACTTCTGCACCGGAGACAAATTTCTTGTGTGTCTAATCACCCTTGGTCAAATAAAGGTATTCTGTTCTGTTCCGTTCCATTCCTGCTCATGCCACTGCATTCTGTGCCTTTCATCAGAATAGAGTTGGAAGGGACCTTGGAGGTCTTCTAGTCCAGCCTCCTGCTCAAGCATACCATTTCAGACCAGTGTCTGTCCATCTCTTCTTAAAAACCTCCGGTGATGAAGCACCCACAACTTCTGAAGGCAAGCTGTTCCACTGGTTAATTGTCCACACAGTTAGGAAGTTTCTTCTTAATTCCAGGTTGCTTCTCTCCTTGATCAATTTCCATCCATTGTTTCTTGTCCTGCCCTCTGGTGCTTTGGGAAAATACCAGCTGAAGCTTGTGGATACTCTTCAAGGGCAGCATTACAATAGTTACAATGTGGAGCATATTGCAATAGTCGAATCTGGAGGTTCCTAAGGTATGAATGACTGTAAATGGGGCCTGCTGATCCATATAGGTGCAACTGGCACACAAGATGAAGCTATGCAAAGGCCCTCCTAGCCACAATCGGCACCTGCTTCTTGAGCAGGGGTTGTGAGTCTAAGAGCACCCCAGGTTACACATAGGGTCAGTCTGGGGCGGTGCAACCCCATCCAGGACCAAAGATGCTATAGTTATAGATCCAGCAGGCATCCAAACCCCCAGCTACTCAGTCTTTCCAGGGTTCAGATGAAGCTTATTGTTCCCCATCCAGATCCTCTCCAGATACCGAGATAAGATGTTTATGGCATTGCTTAATTTGCAGAGATATATAATTGGATATCAGCATACTGATGATATCTCACCCCCTGGTGACAAATGAGTTCCTCCAGCAGCCTTATGTAGATGTTAAAAAGGAGAGGGGAAAACTATGAACCCTGTGTAACTGAGTGCAGAACAGGGTTGAAATGCTACCAGTTCGGAGCAGTTCTCCTGAACCGGTAGTAAAAAATGCTACCAGTTCGGGCGAACCAGTATTTTCGACGATCAGCTGGGCAACAATCAGCCGTGACATGCAATTTATATTAGCTAGAATCTTCAGATTTCTGCTTTCTAGCTAATCTAAATTGCATGGCACAGCGGATTTCCCCCCCCCCCCCCCCCTCGCTATTCTACTTACCTTTGCAGACTTGGAAGGCTTCAAAATGTTCCTTTTTTTAGTGCTTGCGTGCATGCCTCAGACGCGCATGTGCACGCTTGGTAGCCGACTCACAGAACTGGTAGCAAACTTCAGAGGATTTCACCGCTGGTGCAGAATGTAATCAACTGTTTTAAAATGACTTATTCTAGATAAATTTATGCTTATTTCAGATCATTAACACATTTGTTTTGAAGGTACTTAGATATGCCTATGTTTTACCACATTTCCTATAGAATTTATTTATTATTTATTTATTTATTTTATTAGTCATATTTCTATGCCACCCACTCTCTGAGGACTCTGGGCGGCTTACACCAAAGACAGTATACTAAATAGCATATTGCCCCCTAACAATCTGGGTCCTGATTTTACCCACCTCGGAAGGATGGACGGCTGAGTCAACTTTGAGCCAGTGAGATTTGATCCGCTGATCTGCTGAACTAGCAGTCAGCTGAAGTAGCTGCAGTACTGCACTCTAACCCCTGCGCCACCTCGGCTCTTATTCTCGGAATTTGGAGAAACTGAATTTAAATAACTGGGTTGCTTCCTCATTTTTATACTCTTCCAGTTGTCTGGTACTTCACTCCTTCTCCAGGGTTTTTCATGAGTAAATACATACTCACGTAAATGAAAATAAATACTAAGGGAACTTCCTCCTGATATGATCTGTAATCAGATCAGGAAGAAGTTCCTTTAATACAGTGCAATTTATCTGGTCATCCAGAATATGCTCTATCAGTCTCATGCTTCAATCTTACTTCTTCATATTTTATTTTATGTTAATGCTGCAGACAGCTCATGCTTCAATCTTATCTCTGCATTGCAGTGCACTGCTCTGGGCAGTAAACAAAAAATAAAACAAATCATCTTCTTCCTAGCGTATTCCCTCAAGTGCAGGGTCCACTTTTCGGATTATTGAGCGCCACTTTGCACGGTAAGCTGCGTCTCCAGGGCGCAGGCCCACAGCTTACATATCTTTGTTGATGGTATCTTGCCATCTCTGTTTTGAACGCCCGCGAGGTTGTTGGCCATTGATTTCTAGTTGGTAGGCAGTCTTGGCAACAGTGGAAGATGCTGCTCTCTGGACATGTCCATACCAGCGGAGCCGACCTTCTCTCACCTTCTCTATAATTGGTGCCACACCAAAATGTTGTTGAATGGTGTCATTTGTGATGTGGTCAAGAAGGAAGATGCCCGATATCTAACAGAGCATTTGCATTTCCATGGTATGGAGATAGTTTTTGGTTGTTCTGACCCAGCCTTAGCAGAAACAAGAAACAGACACCTTGTCCTGAAAAAAACCCTCTTTAGTTATCTCTTGTGAATTAACAGCATTCACACACAGAAAAGTCCAGGCAATAATCCTTCAAAGAGTTAACTGCAGTAACAGACCTTATCAGTTCCTTGAGATAATTGCCAGGCCAGGAGCTTCCAGCCACAAAGCTGCAAATTAAGTGGCAAGCAGTCTCTGAGACACGAAACACAATGAGCCAAATCTTCTGAAATCTGAACGGTTGTCTCCTACAACCACCGCTCCCCTTTCCTTCTATTTATTCCCCAGCCAGGGAGTGGCCATTCATCATCCATGTGTGCCTTGCTTCCTGAGTTGACTCCTTGTTCTCAGTTGTTCTCTCTTAACAGCTCTGCGCATACGCGCATCTGGAACAGGCCCCAACAGTTCTTCCTCCCCACTTATCTCAGTTTCCGAAGGCAGCTGCCTCTCCAGTGGCTGGGAAATGTCGGACGGCCCTGGCTGTCTCTCTGCTTCCGACGCAGAGCCTTCCTCAGACTCCAGAACTGGCCCAAGTTCCTTCCCAACCTCCCTAACCCCTGCTGGCAGCTGGCGGGCCACAACATCGGTCCCTGTTGTTGCTGCCCAGCATTCAGTGCCATACAGTGCAACTGGGCAGGTGGTTGTCTTGTAAATCTTAGATTTAAGACAGGTTGGCATTCGCATGTCACAACAAAACAAAAAAAATTAAAACAGAATATACATATCAATTAAAACAATCAAGTTGAGACCAAGCTGTAAAAACAGCTTGCCAATATATCCTACACATAACTGCTGAGCTTCATTAGTATCCCAGCCAGGTCTCCAACAACCTTCCAGCTATCTAAATGTCTGGGAGAAAATTTTTTCCATAAGGCAGGCATCATGACAGAGAAGGCACGCTTCCAAGGACTCAACAGGCAACAGTGTTCCAGAGCTGCAGGATCTGGTAGGCAGAAGAAACCACCAGGATTAGGTGGCTCCAGAAATAACTTGGTCCCATGCCATGTCTTGCACCCAAATGGGAGCCACTGCAACTCACAAAGCAGCAATGTTACTGCAGTGTGCCTGAAGTTAGCACTGGCTAACCGCATTCTGGGCCAGCCTGATCAGATTATTTACAGATCAGTCTCTCAATATCCTTATCCTAGTTGTGTTCATGCAGAAATACTGTACTTCCTATATAGCCAATTTCTTTTTTTTCCCTTGACCTAATTGGTGTTTAAATTAGCTGTTTGAAGCAATTGGACGTCTTAAATCTTTTTCCAGAAAGCTCAGATGTAATGCTTAGGAAACACTGCTTAGGAAACTATTTACGAAACAGAATTTCAGCCTTTGATAATTCATTCCTTAAACTGGAATTCCAAGATTTAGAAACAGGACATAGGTACCGTGTTTCTCCAAAAAGACGACCCACCTTGAAAAAAAGCCCTATCACGTTTTGAGCGCATGCAATCAAATTAAGCCCCACCCACAAAACTAGCCCTAATTAAGACCCCAACCACCCCGGGGTGCAGGGGGTGGAGTTGCCCTACTTACCAGGCCTCACACACCCCGACACCTGCCTCGCTTTCTTCTGCGGCCGCGTCTTCTGTAACCGCTTGCCGCCACTCGCACGCATCACCGCAGCCTCCATTTCGCCTTCAGTTGCCTGCCGGAAAGCATCTGCAGCCAATAACAGAGCTCCAGATCCAGAGTACTGTTATTGGCTGCAGATGCCTTCCAGCAGGCATCTGAAAACAAAATGGAGGCCGGGGTGATGCGTGTGAGTGGTGGCAAGCGGTCGCAGAAGTCGTGGGCCAGCAGCGGGCTCCTGCTGGGCAGGGCTGTCGGTGCCACCACCACAAGGTGAGTCAATAATTAGAAGCCTCCAAAAAGAATGCCTAGCCTTTTTTTTGGGGAGTCAAAAGAAAATAATACCCGGCCTTCTTTTTGGAGAAACCCGGTAATAGAAGCCAGGTCGAATTTATCTAATATAATAATCATAAAATTGGATTATTGGAAACACGAGCAGGCTTAGGTATTTCAAACCATTTTGTTTCAGACACTCATTTCTGACTGCATTGCCCAATAATCTTCTAGTCAGAATATGGAATTTAAAATTGGTGTACATGTCATTTTTTTCCATGTTCATGTCAGGTTAGGCATACAAACTAAACACGTTTTACAAAGGTCACCAGTTCTTTGCACAGTGTTGATAAATGCTGAATTGTTTAGTAACATATTTATAGTCCTCAAGGCTGCTGAGAAATAATTTTCTTATCAAAGCAGAATTGATCCATGGTTTCTGGTACTTCTCAGAGTTTTTCTAAGGACATAGTTTTCCATGAATGTTAACCTCTGTGAGAACCCATTCTTTGGTTCATGATCAAACAGTGCATATTTAGTTCTATAATTGCCTTTAAGAAATATTGCAACTAGCTGAGTAATAACCAAACACTCCCTTAATCCTTTTATAAGCCTAACCATTTAAATAGCTAGAAATGATTAAACACCCTATGTAAAGGATATAAATAATATTTGAGGCAGAAAATATGCTGAGATTGGATCCAACCTTGAAATGGTTCATTCCAACCTTATCGGTTCTGACTTCATCGAAGATGTTCTCAGATCAGAAGGGGCTCTTCTGAATTAAGGGAAGTGTCCTCACCTCAAATCAACTCATTCTGACTGTAAAATTGTGAGCCTTCCAATGAAGTTAGAATGACTCATTAAAAGGCCAGATCAAATGTTCTAAGGCTCAAAGATGCTTTAAGTGTTGAACAATTTCACCTCAAAACATTTGCATACAGGTAGTTCTTGACTTACAACTGGTCACTTAGTGACTGTTCAAAGTTACGACAGACCCACAAAAAGATACTTATGACCCAGGTTTGAGGTTCCAATATCACCCCTTACAAATGTGACCAGATTTGATGATAATTTTGCTAACAACTGCAACATGATCTTTATGACCATTGCATTTGTTTAATAAACTCTGCAGAAAAATAGGTCCCTGTTTACAATCTCTTGAATTGCCAGGCTCAATTTATATATTATTAAACTTATTGGCCATCCATCTTACTACAGAGTAACTCTGGGAAGCCAACAATTACAGTTGTGTCTGGCACAAAGAATCAGGACCATAAGTTAAGTTGCAATTAAAAAGATTTATTACTGAAGCCTATACAGAGAATCTAGTCTACTAAGGTTCAGTTATAAATTGGTGCCAGATAGGGTCAACGGAATTCAAGAGGGGTTGGATTTACACCATTAGTGGGAACATAAGGACTAGGCTGATGACTCATTTAATTCTGCCCTACCTGTACCTCTATCTGATTCAGGGGTGGGCTCTACTTACCTTTACTACCGGTTCGCAGCAGGGCCGCGCACTCTTCTGCACAAGGGCAGAAGCTTCTACGATGACGTCGGGGTCATTCTATAGAACCGGTGTGAACTGGGGGCAACCCACCACTGATCTGATTCCTTGAAGACCATTCCCTGAGACTTCAGAAAGCTACTATCGATTGAAGCAGACAGTTTTGGAATATTAGTAAATGGATCTAATATGTACTATTTCTTATATTATTCCTTCTGCCAATGAATATAAAAATAAACACCAGCCAATATGAGTCAACTAATGTTAAATATATTATGCCACACATGTCCTGAAGCATTTACTATTGATTATTGACTTGCAACACTGCAACCAATGTATTCATAGCCCAGTTCCCAGCTTTGTGACTAATGTGCCTGATAAAAGTTCAGCAGTAGTTTACTTTCCTCATCCCAGTGCAGAGCGCCGAAAGAGCTTTATAGTCTGATTTTTGTGGTCACCTAAAAGGCATCTTTGAAAGCAGGAAGGTGTCTGTGGGGTAAGGGTGGGGCATGGAGTAAAATACATCAAATAGTAGCCACCACTGTATGATCAAAGTACTGCCCTTTGTTTACATGAATTACATGACACAGGTGAAAAAAGGGCTAGAGCTTGAATGTCATAGTCATAGCTTCTATTCGATTTTTTTGACACCCTCTGTGCAGTAGTGGGTTTCAATTTAGTTTGCTACTGGTTTGCTCGTGTGTGTGCGTACACTCGTGCGTGTGCGTGACACTTTTGCACAGAAGCATCTGGGCGGAGCCTCCTGCCGCCGCTGCTACCGGATCACCCAATCTGGGGCGAACCGCTAGCAACCACTACTGCCTCGGTGGACTGTCTAGGACAGTGATGTCTAACCTTTTTGCCGTTGCGTGCCAAAAGCGGGGGAGCGTGGGGGTTGTGGGTATGGGTGCCCACATCCATAATTCAATGCGCCCCACCCTCCCGCACATGCGCACGTGACCCCCCACAATTCCCCCTGCTTTTGGCACGCAATGGCACAGTGGATCCGGTAGGCCCGTTTTTCCTCCTCCCCAGGCTCCAGAGGCTTTCTAGGAGCTTGGGGAGGGCAAAAACAGCCTTCCCCATCCCCCCCCCCCCCCCGGAGGCCTTCCGGAGGCTGGAAACAGCCAGTTTCCTGACTTCCGGTGGGATCGGAAGGCCTGAAAATCAGTTGGCTGGTGTGCGCATGTGCTCTGGAGCTGAGCTAGGGCAACACTCATGTGCCCACCAATATGGCTCCGCGTGCCACCTGTGGCACCCATGCCATAGGTTCACCATCACAGGTCTAGGAGGTTACTAACTATAGATCTAATACACTATTTGGAAACATTACCATCATGATAATACAACCTATGTAGTGACATACAACCATTTCTAAAGAGAGACAATAAAAGATTAATTGATTGATTGGTTGATTGATTGATTGATTGATTATCTTGCTGACCCATACTGCTTAGCCATTTGACTCATCCTGCTGGCAGGAGAATCATAAGGTTGGAAGACCCTGGAGATCTTTTTTTTTTTTGTAAAAAGTTTTTATTGGTTAAAAATATACAATATTATAGTTTACAATATGTTGAATTTTCAATATCTTTATAAAAAGATATTTCAATTATTATTCTCTTTTTTTTGAGTTCTCACACAACAGACATTATTATGTTAAATCAAAACAAACAACCAGATTATATAAAAGTTATATGAACAAAAAAAAAGCAAATAGCCAAAGTGTTATACAAAGTACAATAAAAAGAGAGAGAAAAAAAAGATGTCAAATAAAAAACATTAAATAATGGATTCCCCTCCTTTCTTCATTTCCTGGTTCTAGCTCTTAAAACCATGGTCTGGCCTCCCCCCTCCTCCAGGGCCGCCACAGCTCCGTCCGCCCCCGCTCCTTGATCATCTGATACTTCCCCCTCTTCGGCTCCTGTATCTTCTCCATCTAGGAAGGATTTATGTTGGTCAAAAAAAGCCTTAGCTTCCACTACGTTATTAATTTTCTTCTTACTGTCCTCCCAAAAAATCATCAGGCCCTCCGGAATCAACCACCTAAAACCTACTCCCTTAAGGTACAGCTTGTTTGATAAAAAATAATATTTTCTCCTTAATTCTCGTACCTGTCTGGGAATCTGCTTTAGGATGGTGACCTCCTTGCCCCTGTACACCAGCGCCCCCAGTCTTTGTTTTCTCAATATCTCATCTCTCAGTTCCCTTCTTACAAATTTAATATGAACCTCTCTTGGTAAACTATGTAAAATTGCAAATTGTGAGTTTACTCTATACACCAAATCCACATCCCTTCCAATGGACTCCAAATCTCTTTCTAAAAATTCACCCAACATTTTAACCATCACTTCTCTCAAATTTTCTTGATCAAGTTGTTCCACGTTTTGAAACCTGAGAAAATAAGACATCTTATCCAATTGTAAAGTTAACATTGCGTTTCCTCTCCCTTCTTCCACCCTCTGGAGTGCCCGTACCTCCCCCTCCAGACCCCCCATCTTCTTCTTATTTTGCTCTGCCAGCTGTTGAACATCATTTAAATCTTTTTTCATAAGTGTCATTTCAGATTTAATTTCAGATAATCCTTTTTGCAAATCATCCAACTTGTCCAACTTCTGATCCAATTTCGCCAGTCTTTCCAAAAATTTTTCCATGTCAGCTGCTGTTGATTTATGACCCTTAGCCATCTTGCAATAATAGAAGATGAAAAATCCCAAAAGGCAAACCTCCAGGAAAGAAAGAGGGATTGACAGTCAATGTAATTTTTCAAATATCCACCAGTGGGCGCTCACAGGAGCAACGAGTCCGGAGTATAGAGTAGGTCAAACAGGAAGCCTTAGAGGAGAATGTTGTCTTCAATCATAAATAAAGAAGCAGGAAGTCGGACCGCCGCCATGGCTCACCACCGGGAAGAGAGGCCACCAGACCTCTCCAACAAATTCTGATACAGCCATCCTCAGAAGAAAAGTCAACAAAGTAAGGGGTTTCCTTCCATTTCTTTCCCCCTACTTGTCAGCCACGGCACCTTTCCAGCTACAAGGGGGGGAACTCCAACCCCCCCCCTCTCACCTCCAGGATGCCTGCTCAACTCTCCGGTCGATCAGCTCAGTCCGCTGTGCCTTATGGATAAACGCCGGTCCCCTTAGGCGCTGTGGCGCCTCCGCGGCCTCAGAAAAGGCCGCGGATCGCCTCCCACCCCCTCTGGAGCCTCGGGCGCGCCAGCATCGGCCTCCCGGCCCCTGGATGTGAGGCAGGGGACCCCTGGCGAGCCGCCCTCAAACGGCAAACGCCCCGAAAATTGGGGCGTTTGGCCCAAAGGGCCTCCAGATGGGGATCAGACACTGGGGCCAGAGCTAGCCCGATCAGTGTCTGTCGCCCGCGGGACCGGAACCGGAAACCGACCCTGGAGATCTTTTAATGCAACCCCAGCCCAATGCAGGAATCTTCATACTATCCCAGATAAATGGGTATCTAATCTTTTCTTGAAAATGTCTGTTGATGGAGCACATACAACTTCAGAGGAGAGCCTGTTCCATTGTGTACTAGTTCTCCCAGACAGGAAATTCCTCCTTATTTCAAGCTTGAATATTCCCCTGTGAAGCTCCCATCCATTGGTTCTTGTTTTACCCTCAGGCTTCTCAGGCAATAAATCCACACCGTCTTCTGTGTAGCATCACTTCATGCATGAAAGACTGCTATTATGTCTCCCTTCTCTTCTTTAAGCTAAACATTACCAAGATCTGCTTTTCATGAGATTTAGCCTCCAAGTTCCTTACCATCTTTTCACTGTTCTCCACACACTCTTTCCAGGTTCTCAGTGTTCCTTTTGTATTGTGGCAGCCAAAACTGGACACAGTATTCCAGATGCGATCCAATCAGTGCAACAAAGAGCAGTGCTATCACTTCTCATGATTTTGACATGACAACTCTATTGAATCAAAGTGCATGGTATCTTTTGGCAGCTGTGGCACATTGTTGGCTTATGCTTAATTTGTGGTCTACCAAGACATCCAAATCCTTCTCGCAAGGGTACTTGCTAAGCCAGGAACCTCCAACCCTGTACCTGTGCATTTTTTTCCTACCTAAATGCGGAATATTTTTCACATATTTTACTGTTCAGAGTAGCAGCTAAACAAATCGTGGATCTGGTTTGCCTATTCGAAAGTCAACCATCTGATATCCTCAAATGTTTTTAGCTGGCATTCTCCTCGGCTGCAGCTAGATCAGTTTTATCCAGACTGTCTAAAAATATTGACTCCCCAGTTTAGCATGATTTGGGAAATTCTGCGTTTGTTTTCCTGAGAAGTCAAAACCGGAAGCCATTTTCTTTTTGGATTCCAATTCTCACTTAGGTTCCTAGTTTGTACGTCACACCCAACAAACTGCAAGGAACTAATATTCCCGTTGCCAGCTGGGGAAAGTAAGAACTATGGAGCTTGTGCACAATAAATAGAATTATTCAGAGTTCTATATTAACATAGCAAACAGACATCATTAAGTACTGTGAAGGGAACAGTAATGTATATTCTTTGTCTACTAATGTTCCAACATTAGGCCCCCAGGGTCTCGAGTTAACCCTGAAAAAGAATGCAGATTACATTTTGGAAAGCCATTGCCAACCAAATGATAATAGGCAAATTTGTATTTCGCACCATGCTATATGTCTATGGAGATTCTCAATCATCCAGCACATGGTTATCCCAAAGGTGCTTTTTCCAAAAGACAACTGGACTTTCTTGGGGTTTTTTTTTTCTTTGAAAACATTTCACGCCTCATCCAAGAAGCTACTTCCGGTCTGAACTGAAGAAGCTTCTTTGATGAGAAGCAAAATGTTTTCAAAGAACAAGAAACCAAGAAAGTTCCTTTGTGTTTTGGAAAAATTATCTTTGGGCACCAACCGATTTATCTCGTGTAAACTTGTCCTTGCTATTATATAATCTGTGTTTTATGAGACCACATGGTATGTGAACCCAGACAAAACTCATGATCCATGCCTTAGTGTGATAATATGAACTTGCCCATTATAAGGCAACTCTATATGTTCTTATTTCATGCGTCACCTTCAAGGATAGAAAAGAACATGGAACAAACAATGACTATGTAATGAAATGTACCAGAAGTGGACCCTTCATAGAGATAGAAGGGCCATGGTGTCTAATCTTCTGTTCAGGGCACAAATCCAGATTAAAGCATCTTAATACAGATGGTTGTTTAGCCTCCACTTACATATAGCCACACCTTTAGGGAAGCCACCCACTTCTATGAAACATTGATTCCATTGTAAAAATGTTAATTCGCTTTGGAAGATTTTCTAATCCAGTAAATTAGCATTATTATTTTTAATCTTAGACTCTAGAAAGAAAGAAAACAAGGCAGATGATCTTCTACTGATACCCTTTCACGTATTTGAAGAGTGCTATTATATCTGTACTCGTCCATCTTTTCTCAAGGCTAAAATGCCTAGGTCTTTCCATTTTATTGAATGATTCCATATACAGTTCCTTGGTCATCTTTGTTGCCCTTTAAACCTAGGATCGGGTCAATACAAATGGTCAAGTAGATAATAGAGTATCTGAGAATAGAATGGAACTGCTCCAAACTCGATTGCAGAAAATATGACTTCAGCAACAGAGTGGTCAATGCCTGGAATGCACTACCTGGCTCTGTGGTTTCATCCCAAAACCCCCAAAATTTTAACCTAAAACTGTCTACTGTTGACCTCACCCCATTCCTAAGAGGTCTGTAAGGGGCATGCATAAGAGCCCCAGCGTGCCTACCATCTCTGTCCTAATGTTTCCTCTATTTGTATCTATTTTATGTATCCAATCCATGTTTATACTTATTACCTAATGCGTTCTTGACAAATAAATAAATAAAAATAAATGAAAAGTTACTTCCCGAGATTTGGGGATTATATTTCTGCTTATTTTATTGGCTTGTTAGTTACAAATACAGATTTGCCTCTGTTGTGCCTAGTGTCCCTGAAATATTATGCCCAATCCAGGTAAAATTACAGAAAGGGGAAAAGAAGATCTTAACACTGGATAAGAGTGTTATCCTGGGAGAATAACAAAGAGTTTGTTGGCTCTCCCTTCCTTCTCATCTTACTGTACAAGGCGGGAGAGAAAAGGATACTCTGAGGGATGTCTCAACTCTGCCTGCTAAAGTAACCTCCATGGTCTGGTGTCCTCCAGATGTTTTCAGCAGCCACATTCCCAGTGAGCTGGGCCTTTGGAGAGTTATAGCCCAAACACATCTGCAAGTCACCAGGTGGGAAAGAATGCTGTAATAGCTTGCAGACAAAGTTGCTCCCTTTTCTATTTACTGGCTCTGCTCTTGAGCTTTTAGTAGCAGCCCAGGCAACCATATACTGTACATTGAGCAGGAAAAGCTGGTAATTGGAAAAATAAAGTTCTTTAACCCAGAATTCATAATCTCCTCTTGCACTTTACAGAAATCTTGGAAGGTTTATTCATTAATACCCGTGTCTACAGAGATTCTCAGTTGTCCAGATCACGGCTGTCGCAAAGGTGTTTTTTCAAAAGATAACTGGGCTTTGTTTTTCCTTGAAGACGTTTCGCTTTGCATCCAAGAAGCGTCTTCAGTTCTGAAGCTTCAGAACTGAAGAAGCTCCTTAGATGAAAGCAAAATGTCTTCAGGGAAAAACAAAGTGCAGCTCTCTTTTGAAAAAGCACCTTTGGGATTTATACCCAAGCTTTGGATCCCGGGATGCCTTCCTTGCCATTCACACATGATCTCCTGTTGAGACCAAAATAGGCCTGGCTTCAGTAGCTTCATGTCTCCTCAGGCCATGTCTCCAGTCCAATGAAACGGCTATAAAATCTGCATTAGGAGCATCCAAAGGAATCTTTTCCAGTCTGGTTTGTGGAGTTTTAGAAACAATAATAAAATGTGCTAGAATAACCTTCTCTATGGAACCCTCCTAAATGTGTCGTTTTGCTAGATCTTGCGTGTTCAGCAGGATCTTGCGTGTTCAGCACCTCCGTTTCTTATAGTTTTCTAGAAAAAGAAATTTGAGCAAGCTTGGCTTACATGTCCAGCTGCATCTCTTTAACATTTGCTTAGGGACAGTTTTATTAAAGAGACAGGAGATCCTCTTTCTTTTTCATTGGCTATTCTGAAGTGAAACAAAAAGCTTAGAAAAAGGAATAAGAATTAATCAGATATAGCAATTTACTTGTAGATTACTTATTGCTGTGCAAGCAATAAATACATTCCCACATTTAAATATGCACTCAGTGGTAGGATTCAGACAGTTAGGGAGAACTGTTAGTTAAATTGCTGTCTGTCCCCTCCACTTCCCTTCCAGGAGTCCCCACACGCCCCATTTTGGCTCCCAGGTAAGTGCAGGGAGGCCTCCTAGGCCCAAAATGGGGCACGGGGGTGCAGCATGGCTCACCTGTTGCCCCCCGTGGCCCATTTTCACTCCCAAGAGCAGGGGTGAAATGCTCCCGGTTTGGATTGGATCGCCTGATCCGGTAGCGATGGAGGCCGGTGGTTCGGAGAACCGGTAGCAAAAATCCCTGCCCCACCCCCACCCCCCATGCCCAGCTGAGCTGCACAATCATCAGAGGCTTTTTTTTTTTACTTTTAAAAGCATTTTTCCTACAACCTCTTCGGCTGAAAAAATGCTTTTAAAAGTAAAAAAAAAAAGCCTCTGATGATCACGCGGCTCAGCTGGGATCATCAAAGGCTTTTAAAAGAAAAAAAAGGGGTTTTTTCTTTTAAATGCCTCTGACTATCCAAGCTGAGTTGCCTGATCGTCAGAGGCATTTAAAAGAAAAATAGGTCTCTGCCGATCAGGCAACTCAGCTGGGATCGTTGGAGCCTTTTGAAAGCATTTTTTTACAACCTCTTCATCAAAGAAATTGTAGAAAAAATGGTTTTAAAAGTAAAAAAATACAATTGGCCACACCCACCCAGTCACATTACCCCCCCACCAAGCCACGCCCATAGAACCGGTAGTGACAAATTTTAGATTTCACCACTGCTGAAGAGGCTGCAGGCAGGCCTACTAGGCCCAAAACGTGGCACGGGGGGGGGGTACGTCCCCCCCATGGCCTGTTTTTGCTCCCAAGGGATGCAGGAGACTGAGTGCTGGCTGTCACACCCCCTGGCCATGCCCACTATGGCCACGACCACCCAGCCGGTCATTAGGGCAGAGAACTGGTTGTTAAATTATTTGAATCCCACCACTGCGTAGGTATATTTTTTTATAAAAAGACAAGAAACAAAGCCTGTTTATGTCTTTCCCAAGTTGTTTTCAAACTTGTAGGAATGCATTTATGCTGTTAGCAGTAATTGGGAAACATTCCTCACTCATAAGCTTCCAGATAATGAAAGCTGTTCGCTGGGAATATTACACATCCATGAACTCATTCCAGAACAACAGGGGAAAACCAGTTTCTCTTCTTTACCACCTTCATTTTAGTCCTCTCCAAGTGTCTTCCAAGATGAAGCAACCTATGAGCTGGCAGCTGTTATTTCAGATCTTTCCCAGAGATTACGAACATCAGCCCTGAGCTGCCTCCCTGCAGAGTTCACTCAGGCCATATGACCAGGTCAGCAATACTTCCTTTTTTTCCCCCAGGGACCTTATTCTTTTTGGCTTCATCACAGGGGTGAAATGCTACCGGTTTGTATGAACTAGTAGTGATAAGTGAACAAGTGAACCGGTAGTAAAAAAAAAAGCTACCGGTTCATCCAAACCAGTATTCCTGCCGATCAGCTGTGCCGCATGGTTTATATTCGCTAGAATGCAGGAAATCCTGCTTTCTAGCAAATCTAAATCGCACGGCACAGCTGTTCCCCCCCCCCCTGCGTTTGGTGCGCACTGTGCATGCTTGGGGAGCGTGCTTCTGGCACGCACCACGCATGCGCAGGCAGCGAACCGGTGGCAATCCGTGGAGGATTTCACCACTGCTTCATCATGCATCAATATATGATGCTGGCTTATTTCTCGATGCCCTGGACAAGTGAAGACTAGCATTCTGAAAAAAGGAAGCTCTATAATGGCAGGGGGGAAAGATGGCCATTCTTCATGCAAACCCTTGTCATGTTTATCATTTCTGCTATAATCTTGCAGAGAATCTGTACACTCCCAAGACAATCACTCTTGACTAACAAGGGTTAGACTACTGGAAATGCAGCCATCCCATTTTCAAAGGTGATCCTAAAGGATGAATGTTCTCTGTTTCTAATGGAGCTGTGGGAATTTCCCCCTACCAACCCCACCCCATACTAAAAGGCAGTTAAATCTCATTACCAGTAGAAACAGTTTTAAATGGAACTGAAAGCTCAGAAGTTGATGTTTAAAATATGTACTGTAGGGCTGCCTGCTTTGGTCAAAAATAAAGGACAGGAAATCAAAATCAAATCAGCTGAAATATATTTAAAGCTAAGACTATAGATTAGAAACAGAAGGGTAAATAACTGTTGTGCTTTCACAACTGAACATTAGAGACCTAGAAAGTGTTTTTGAACACTCAGTTTTAAAACCAGGATATCGACATGTATGGTATGGTAAAAAAATTAAAATGGTGGCTGCAACAGCATTACAGGCAGAACTTTTGATGGCATCACTGTGGCCGCTAGCTTGACTTTTTTTATTGTATCCTGCAGACACCTGTTTAATACACAGTTTTGTGGCTGTCCACAAAATAGTGCGATCTAAAGTGCTACTCCTCAGGGCGCAACTGACTTCAGGATGCCTTTTCCAGGTTACTCCACTCTGGTTTTTTCTTTCATCTCTCTAATCATCAGGCAGCTTTCAGGTTGCTACCTATCAGATTCTTACCTCCATTGGCCATTTTATATTCTCTCTCCCTTAGGACTTTTTTTAATCATTTGGGGTAAAATGATACCCTGCTTCCCCCAAAATAAGACATCCCCTGATAATAAGCCCAATTGGGCTTTTGAGAGCATGGCAATAAAGCCAAGCGCTTATTTCAAGGTTCAAAAAAATATAAGACAGGATCTTATTTTCAGGGAAACACGGTACCTCTTCAAAACTTTTACAGTTTCCCTAAAACTTGTTTTTGCAAGCAAACGTATGCTTTGAAGAATGGGATTTTCCCCAGGAAAAAAAGCATGTTTTTATAAATAAAAACAATAATGTGAAAAAGTTAGGCTCTTTCTTTCTTTCTTTCTTTCTTTCTTTCTTTCTTTCTTTCTTTCTTTCTTTCTTTCTACCTTCTTTTCTTCCTTCCTTTCTTCCTTTCTTCCTTCTTTCTTTTCTTTTTCTTTCTTTTTCTTTCTTTCTACCTTCTTTTTTCCTTCCATTCTTCCATTCTTCCTTTTCTTTCTTTCTTTCTTTCTTATTTCTTTCTTTCTCCCTTCTTCCAGGGATTAGCTCTAAAATCAAGGCCCTTGCTCAAAAGAAGTACCTGCCTAAAGGAAAGGCTGATAAGAAAAGGGGCTACTTAGCCCCCTCCCGCCCAAACATCCATTTTGTTTCAGACTCCTGATTGCTTGCTATTTTGCTTCTGCAGAGTGGAGGCAGCTCTGTGCTCCATCCATTGGACTGGGCTCTGTAAAGTGTGAGTGATGTTTCACTTGCATCAACCATGTGTTGGTGGTAGGATAAGAGCCAATTTGGAGTAGTGGTTAGGGTGCTGTCCTAGAAACCAGGAGACTGTGAGTTCTATTCCCACCTTAGATATAAAAGCCACCTGCGTAACTTTGGACCAATCACCAGGATTCTAGTCCTGCCTTAGGCATGGAAGCCACTTGGATAACCTTGAGACAGTCATTCTCAGTCCAACCCGCCTCACGGGCTTGTTGTAGTGGGGGAAAATAGGAGGAAGGAATATTAGGTATATTCACTGCCTTGAGTTACTTATAAAGTAATAAAAGTGGAATAAAAATCTAATAAATAAATACCTGCATTTCAAAATAACAAGGAGAAACCCCCTGAACAAATGTTCTTAAATATTTCTCTTTTTTGCACACCAGTCTCAAACTTATCTAAAACTGGGTGCTTGCCTTTCCCAGTTTTTGAGGTCAAAAGAGCTCATCCATTTCTCTAGTCCAAAGGAGACCTTCAGCGCTGACTGATTCCAAATTACCAAATGGATTCATTTTCATTGGAAGACATTTATATAGGAAAGGCCTTAGGAGCCTATGGGATCTTGTATCTTCTTCACTGACAACTAAACGCTTATAATTACTTTAGCAAGCTTGATGCAAATTCTGCTAATTATCAGAGCAAGATATCCCCATCTAATTTAGAGAATCCAGATTGACAGATTTAACAGTTGGAAGGGACCTTATAGGTCGTCTAGTCAAACCCCCTGCCTAAGCAGGAGACCCTACACCATTTCTGACAAAGGGCAGTCCAATCTTTTCTTGAAAGTCTCAAGTGATGAAGTTCCCACAACTTCCAAAGGCAAGCTGTTCCATTGGTTGATTGTTCTCACTGTCAGAAAGTTCCTCCTTATTTGTGATATTTCTTATCCTTCAAAGAAGGATTGAAGGCAAAATTATTAAGTGACCAGGAAAAGAGTTACCATTGCCTGTTATTGCACTGGTAACAATGACACAATCTTGAGCATCCTTCAGGTTAATGGCTCCATATGCTAGCTGTTTCTCTTGTCCATCTTTTCCATGTGTCTTTTTTTTTCTTTTTTTTTACCAAGTAAGGGAATATTGGAAATTCACCCTCATAAGACCTCAGTGCCCTGTCATCTTCTCTTCACTTCTAAATTTGCCTATGCTGTACAAAGTAGACTGCTTACACAATACACACTTAATCTGGAAGTACATCCCAGGTTAAAAGGGGTGATTTTTTTAAAAAAAAAATAAAGAGCAGGAATTGCTTTCTTTAAAGAAAAAAGCATGCGTTTTTCTTCTATGTAAATAAAAGAACCGCAAAAGATGCAGCATTTGTATGAGTCAGGTTCATGTTAAGTATAGGGATCTAATTGAGGATCTAACATTTCCACATCTCTAACCAATGTTTGGGTTTCTAGACAAGTTTACCTGTCCTCCTGTGACCTTCATTGTTGTCTAGGAAGGCTGATCACTGAAATGTGTTTCTTAAACTCATGAAGGCCATGTAAAGAATAAGGCTGCCAGTTTGGGACTGGAAATATCTGGAGGACCATTAGATGGCAGAAATTCATTTTTAGCCGCCATCTTGTTTTGGACTGGATTTTGGCAACTTGAATCTAATAGCTTTAGGATTTAGTCAAGTTGGTTCCCGACTTGCACCTGCCAGATCTTCCCTACCATTTCATTCATAAATAAATAAGACACTAATTTTCCTGTCAACAAGCTTTCCCTTTTATCTTAGAAGACTTGAACCACTTGTACAGACCTGTTTTTTGAATTCTTCCACACTTTAAAAACAAAACAAAAACAACAGCCCAGAGTGTAGGAACCCAGCTCACAAGGTGGGAGGTTTTAAGCTTTGCGTATCCATGTTGTGATAGAAAGCTGAAGCCCTAGCACTGATTTTGGAACTTCTGGGCCAGTAGACTCTGACTAGTTTTCCATTTGCTCCAGGTACCTACAGTTTAAGATAAGTCATGAAAACACCATTTCTTCATTGCCATCCCAACAATCTACTTCTAAGATCTAGCTGGCCTTTGTTTAGTCATCTTCCATAAAGCCATTAAAACATGGCTGTTCTGACAAGCTTTGGGAGAGTAATATCTTTGCTATGCCCACATCATTTGGGTAGGATGCTATCTTATTTTTCTATTGTTTTAAGTGAGACTTATGTTGTGCTTCTATAGGCTTGCTGTTTTATGACGTGATTTGTGGATGTGTAATGGTGGATATGCAGGAAGTCGAAAATGAATGAATAAATCCTGAGGAGATTTGTTCAAAATACTTTGCAACACTGGCTGTATTTTAATTTAATTTTGCTGCATGTGAGGCTAATCCATTGGAATTGCATTCAAAAGATTATTCCCTTTCAGTAGCAAAGGAAAAAGTATACAAGGTACAACTGAGTGACGAAATTGTTATTTCATCTTTTATTCTTTATCTATGAAGTTAGAGCAGCCCATTGGCCTGGAAACAGTGGTGGAATTCGGATTTTTTTACTACCGGTTCTGTGGGCGTGGCTTGGTGGGTGTGGTGGCTTGGTGGGTGTGGTGTGGTGTGGTGTGGCTTGGTGGGCGTCGTGTGGCTTGGTGGGCATGGCTTGGGAAGGCTATTACAAAATCTCCATTCCCATCCCACTCCAGGGGAAGGATACTGTAAAATCCCCATTCCCTCCCCACTCCTAGGGGAAGGATATTGCAAAAACTCCATTCCCACCCCACTCTGGGGCCAGCCAGATGTGGTATTTGCCGGTTCTCCGAACTACTCAAAATTTCTGCTACAGGTTCTCCAGAACTTGTCAGAACCTGCTGAATAGCACCCCTACCTGGAAGTGAAGATGCTCATCTCCCACTCAGAAGGTTGAGAGTTCAATCCTAGGCAGTGACAGATGTTTCTCTATCAGGATACAAAGAGAAAGTATCTGCTGTGAACTCCATATAGGCATCAGGAAGAGCATCTGGCCAGTAAATGCTCAGCTCCACTCAGTCGCCCTGACTCCACCCTGATAAAAGGAATTATATGGTCGTAAAAAGAAAAAAAAATCTTTATCTATGAAGGTACTATTTTAAAATGCTCTTCTATTTAGAATGTTTTATATTTAAAGAACAGAAGGCAGTTTTTGAATCAGTGTATAGACATGATGGAAACAAGGACTGTCTGCAAGGATGGAACATAGACCAAGAGAAAAGGTGTTGGAGAAAAGGTGTTTATATTACTATTTCCTTTCTATTACAACTTTAATTTCTTTCATTTATTTATTTCTTCTTCTTTTTCTATTTTTTGTATCATGCTGCTTGCCCTAAAAAGAATTGGTATGATGTGTATGATACACATAAATTCTATAGCAGATGTTTAGGGAAGGCACTAGTCCATAATGTCTTCATTTTCCACCTATAGCAGGGGTGTCAAACTTGTGGCCCATGAGCTGGATGTGTCACATGGTGGCCACACCCACCCCCGGTTTATCAAAGGGGGGGGGAAGTCACAATACATCACATGACATGATGCTGCGAGTTTGACACCTCTGACCTATAGGAAGTGATTGGTTACAGAAAGGAACAACCTGAAACATTTTTTTTTAAGTTATGGAGTTAAGAAACTTATCAGGGAAAAATATTCAGCAAAATGTCTACACTTCTGTCTGACTTGTTACTGTAATCCATGTAAAATGTAGAAAGCATTTATCTCTGCACACATTGAAGTGTGGTATAAGAGAGCGTGATCCAGCAACCTATATAATTCTGTTTGCAAATGTAGAGTTCTTCACTTTTTAAATATTCTTTAATAAAATACCAGCAAACAGAACTGTACTTACTATATGAAAATTTTCTTTAATGAAGTATCCGGCTTTTCAGTAATGAGTGGTAACTTTTCCTTAAGAGTTTTTTATAACACTGTAGGCAAATTTATGTAGGTAGATAATTAATATGATTTTTCTGCATTTTAAGACATCCAGTGACAAGACAATGAGAACAAGCCGCCTTTTGTTCAGACCAAACTATTCCTAATGATCTCCTGTACCAGCAGTGCTACTAATTCACAAGGCCTTGCACTAAGTCCCTTTCAAAAGGCCAAACAGAGCAGAACACGAAGTAGAAACTCTCAGTGTTTGCTAGCTCTTTACACCATGTTGGTGGTCTCATAAACTGGGTGCGGAGAAATGGGTTCCAAACACCAAGAGCAAAAGGGGGAAAATATAAATCATCCTATAAAAAAAATGTTGCCCTGGGGCCTTCATTTCACTTCTAAATAAAAGTCTGCAAGTAAAGGTATGTGAAATTTAATGGGAATTATCACATAGGAAACAAGGTGATCTCAAACACTGGAGATCCAGATAGGTGATTCTTCAGTGACAGGGTGGCAGTGGTACTGGGATTACAAACTTTAAGGGCTCCAGAACAGGGGTCACCAACCTTTTGGACCTCAGGGACCACTAAATTCATAATTATAAATCCCGGGGGACCACTAATATGATCTGCCTAATGACCAGCTGAGTGGGTGTGGCTAGGTGGTCATGTGACTGGGTAGGTGTGGCCAACTTGATGTCACTCGCGTCGAGGGGCACCTCGCCGGTCTCTACTCACCCCTCCTCTCCCAGCCACTCCTCACCTGCCCACCCGGGCTCCTTAGGGCCCCAACAGGAAGCAGTTGTTGGAATTAAGCAGCCACCACGAGAAAGAATTGGCAAAACAGCTGGCTTAGTTCAAATTGAATCTGACCAAGAAGGAGGCGCAGCAGAAGCACCTCACTGAGGACTACAAGCATAGGCTTTCCAAGCAGAGGGAAGACCTGCGGGAATGCAAGGCCAGGTACCGGCGCCTGCAGACTCAGCAGGCTGAGATGGTCAGCCAGTTCCAGGCCATGATGCAATCCCACTGGAACAAGGCCCTCCAGTTCTTCACCACCAGTGGCGCTTCCCTTCAGCCTTCATCCAAAGCCCCACATCAGGAGGCTGAAGCAGACCCCAAGTTGGAATTTCTGCCCCCCTCTGACTCACACAAAAAGACCCCGAAGGGGGAGACTTTCTGCAGCAACACAAACGTTCATTGCACGTATCCAGCCCAGGGGCCGTAGTTTGAGGGCTCCTGATTTAGTGCAATATAAAAAATGCAAATAATTTTTCTGTGGACCACCAAAATTTTCTCACGGACCACCAGTGGTCCATGGACCACCAGTTGGTGACCGCTGCTCCAGAAGATGTCGTTTCAACACATATGGAGAGCATTTAGTAAGGAAAGGCTGTCTTGGTATGCTTTGTCTGAGCAGTGCACAATGTGCCCAACATGGAACAAGATCTGGGCTTCTCATCAGAAAGCATGTTGCGTAGAAAATGCAATAGACCAGTGGCGAAATCCAAATTTTTTTACTACCGGTTCTGTGGGCATGGGTTGGTGGGCGTGGCAGGGGAAGGATACTGCAAAATCTCCATTCTCACCCCACTCTAGGAGAAGGATACTGCAAAATCCCCATTTCCTCCCCACTCCTGGGGGAAGGATATTGCAAAATCTCCATTCCCACCCCACTCGGGGGCCAGCCAGAGGTGGTATTTGCCAGTTCTCTGAACTGCTCAAAATTTCCTCTACCAGTTCTCCAGAACCTGTCAGAACCTGCTGGATTTCACCCCTGCAATAGACTCAAAAAAAATGAGAACGCAGCCCTTTTTTGTCAAGGACCTTTGCCTCGCATTTAGTGGGTGACTGCATACAATCATTTATTTTCATACCAAGTATGGCAACTAGACTCTCTCTGCTCTGCACTTCCAAGCAGATCCCAAAAGGTTGGATAGGTAGCTTTATCACATAGGTTTGCCATCACGGTCCTAGGTGATAACCTGAGAGACCAGTTATGTATTTATTTAGCTTAAAGCATATCATACATAGACTAGCAATATAGATTAACATTTCAACTAGATTAATAGAACCCAATAAAATATAAATGTTAAAAAGATCTATGTTCAAATATCACTGTCTAAGCCATCTAACCATTGAAGTGCAGTATCATTTATATTTAAAAAAATCAGATACTGGAGCGGTGTAGAGTCTCAGCTTACAGCTGGTCACAATGTGATCTATGGTTTGATGTGGACCCCACAGTCACACCGAGAGGAGGATACTATGCCTCATTTTTATGGAGAGTCCCAGCAGACACCATGTGAGGTGCGAATCCTGTTCAGGATTGTCCATTGCTGACATGGCAGTTCAAAGCCTGGCACCTTTTTTGTGGGCTCATTTACATGTTTTCCTATAACTCAGTGTTCAGCGACCCGTTTGGCTTTCCATTGAATCAATGTTCAAGTTGTTGGGCAGATGTTGCTCCAGTGCCAGTGGGGGCTTCCTGGATTTGAATCTTCCTGCTGATAAATGAGAGTGAAATTAAGTGAAAGATATAGAGCCACCTCTGGATTAGAGGAAGAGGAAGAATGAAATGGAAATCAGTGCTTGGGTGTAGAGAAATCTATAGGAAAATAGATGCCTACATAGATCAACTCAGACTGTTTAACTTTTGTCAAATCCAAGTTTTCTGATGACTTGAATTCATGCCCATTTTCCATAGAAAGTTACTACCTGTCAGAGAAATCGATATTTATGTAATAGAGGGATTACAAAACTGATGAATAACTTTCCTTTAACCCCCATTCTTTGTTTCATGGTATAGAAGTTTCTGAATAATGAAAAGGGTGACCTTGTAAAGAAAAGTAAAGAAGCTCATACCTGAATGTCTTGCTTTTTTTTCAGTGATTAAGAAGTGATGATTGATTTAATGATATGTTATATTCATTTGGATGGGATTGAGGCTGGCATTGGTTTAAAATGCCATAGGAAAAAAACTAACTTCTTCAGAAAAGAGTCAGGAAAGTTGTGAACTCATTGGATCCAGTTGCTTGGTATAATCAGGTTTATATCAGGACACGAACTGACTCACTACACACTTCTTTCTCACTGTGTGAATAATTCCTTCAAGATCTTATCTTTGCAATATGTCTTGTCTCAGAGATTAAAAGTGTCCAGTTTTACAGATGGTTTAAAATACCAGTAGCTTTGCTTGCATTCATATTGCAGCATGATGACTAAAACTGGGTGAGATCATGCTGTATCTGCAAATTGTCTGTGCTAGAACAGACCTGTTAAGATGGGGTCATGTTTGAAATACTCCCAGCTTCTGTCTGTGGTTCATGTTACATCTTAATGAACCAGCACAAGTCAGGACCACAGGATGATGGAGATGTAAGTCAAGAGGACAAAGACCAGTCCCATGACAAGGATAAATCATATGTAGGCAGAGCAGAAAATCATAGAGATGGACATTGGATTTTGGATTTTGTTGTTGTTGTTTTTGGTGGGTGTTTTTTTTAAAGAATAAGTAAGAACTAGAAAGTTGTGGGGGGAGGAAGTAGGAAATGTGAATATTTAAGAACCACAATTAACCTAGAAGCATGCACTGCTATGCTAAAAGGACCCCATAATCTCTCTGTAGGAAAATCTGAATGTATAAAGCATCAGATTTTCACTAGAGTCTTGAAAGGGCTGCTACAACAGGAAGTAAGCGCAAAGATCTGAAGATGAAGCCTGAAGAATGGATGGGGCCTCACTTCAGAAAAAAAATGAATAGTTGGCAGAGTTATCAGGCCCAAACAACACAGATGGCTGATTCCATTTAATATGAAAAGCTCGGAGGCTTTGTATTATGCAGCAATTTGTTCATTTGTATACGTTTATAATTTATTTGGGGACAAAATGGACCAGTTAAGGTGTCGTATATTATAGCTTTCTAAGATTAAACTATGTCACATGTTGTCTCTCTTAACTTCAAAGTCTTTGGTCCAAAAGACAGCTGTTTACTTGTGAAGCTTTATGATAAATGGTTGACTAAACTTGACTACAGTCTGCTGGCTGTAGCTTCAAAGACCATTTGGAAATTCCAGACAGATTCCTAGATATGTTTGAAAACACTTTACCATATTTTCTTTTTTTAAAAAAAAACCTCTCAGAGAAGCTCACAGAAATCTGTAATTTATTCAGGACAGAATTATGAAATTAAATTTGTAGGGTTTTTAAATGTTATCATTTTCTTTTCTTAAAAAAAGAAACACCTCTTTTTATCTCTGATCTATATTCAAAAGGAAGGAGATCAAGTCAACAATAGGCCTAAGTCATTGTTTAGTCATTTGCCTGTTGGGTATTATGGAACTTCTTCCTTTGATCCAATGTACTATCATCATTAGTTAAAGTATATCAGTTCAACATTAATTTGCCACTCTAGGTAAGGATCACTTTCAAAGACTTCCTCAAGTATAAAGGGTCCAACTGATTTCAGCCTTCCTAAATCATCAGAATATGATCCCTCTGCTGATAAATGTTTATATATTGGGGACAGATTGAAGTGGTGAACATTTGACTGTCTGCTTCTTTAAAAAGACAATGAAATAGTAAATAGTCATTTTGTCCTTATGTCCTTCTCAACAATTATATGAATGAAGTTAGGCTGAAAAGAAAATGATTAGCTCAAGATCACCCAGAAAATGGGATGGGCAAGATTTTTAAATTTTGACACTCAAATTCTATCTGTCTTACTATACTTGGGATTCAAAAAGGTTAAATCATTTGTGAGTCCAATCATTGTCCATCCTTATCCACCCTTTTGTGTCCGATTACATTTGACCTATAAAAAATATTCTAATTCTCCCTTGTGCTCGACAGTAGAGATCACCAAAAAGCAGAGTCGAAAATGCCTTCTTCTGTTACATTTTCTGAAAGCCACTGGTACTCCGCACAGGAATTTGCAATGACAAGAATGAAAAACAAGTCCTGTTAGTTAATACTATGGAAAGATTGATCAATTTGTAACCAAAGCTTTGCAAAGGCAGGATACACCAGGTAGTCCTTGAATTACAACAGTTCATTTAGTGACCGTTCAAAGTTACAACGGCACTGAAAAAAGTGACTTATGGCCGTTTTTCACACTTACGACCCTCATAGCATCTCCATGGTCACATGATCAAAATTCAAATGCTTGACCCACATATATGACGGTTGCAATGTCCTGGGGTCATGTGATCACCTTTTGCAACCTTTTGACGAGCAAAATCAACAGGGAAGCCAGATTCACTTTGTTACTCACTTATCGACTGCAGTGATTAACTTAACAACTATGGTAAGAAAGGTCATAAAATGAGGCCAGACTCACTTAACAGATGCCTCACTTAACAGCAGAAAATTTGGGCTCAATTGTGGTTGTAAGTCGAGGACTACCTGTACAGTTCTAAATCACTGTTTAAAAGCACGGTGTTACTTCTTGCTTTTTATAGGAAACCACTCAGTTATCTGTTATCATTTGTCCAGAAATTACCACATTATACTTCTTTTTATTTTGCATATATTTAATCAAGTCTTGGCCTTCGTAGCTACCATCCATTGTTTATTGCACTCTCCCCCAAATTGTCTGCTGGTGCAACCAGTGGTTCGACATTCCATTTGAGCTGCTTCAAAGAGAACGATGAAGTTTTAACACTTGAATTATATTATTACTCTCCTCCAATATCTCTGGTGTTGGGAAGATAAGATAACTCTTCGGGGGCCCAAGGCACAAAAACTGCATAAAGCCTTCATGTAAATCTGGTTGGGTAACATGTCAAAAAAAGGGAGGATATTATCTATGGAAAACAGTTTTTAGATTCTATCAGCACACATTTGGCATAAAGAATTTCCTGTGGTAATGCAGGTTACACTTTCCCAGACGTTTGCTGGCACCAATAAAAGCTGCAGCCTTCTTTGTAATGTTAATGAATTATCTTAATGGACTATTTTATTGAGGGGGGGGGAAACTTCATCACCTTTTGTGCCCCTGTAACTTATAAAAAAAGGTAAATAGTTAATTAGGTAATAAATCCATATCAAAGCAATCATTGTAGTTTATTAATCTGTAACTATACATAATCAGTCCAGCATCCCAGTCATATTTAGCACCTTCAGAGATTTTATCATTACCAAGCCTTAATGGGGAATCTTGTTCCTAATAAGAAACAGTGTGTTTATCTGCAAACATTCCTGTTAGTTCACATCTGCAAAAAAAAAAGTGTGAAAAGGAATATCATTACAACTTGTTCAAAGTTAATCAATCCCCATGCATTTCAGCTCTTTACCTTTACCTTTACCTTTAGTTGGATTGTGGGTTCTGTATCTTTGCTGTGCTTTAATTAAATAAACAATGAACACAGTGTTAATTATGTAAAAGCAAAATAATTTGGAGGTATTTTTTCAAAGGAATTCCAACTTCTCTTCAGTTTAGATGATGTAGTGAGTTATGAAATATTGGGGCCAAATTTTTGTCTTAATTCAGAAGAAATATAAAGCTGAAACAAGTTTCTTTTTAGGGCTGTTGGATAAAGAACATGAAAGAAAATTTGGAACTTTGTTATTGTATATATTGAGAGCAGCGAGAATCTTATATATGCAAAGATGGAAAGATATGTCAATTCCTACAATGGAAGAATGGATAGAAAAAGTTGGCGGAGATAGCAAAGTTAACTATTTTAATTAAGGAGAATTTATCCAGTTTCATTTCCACTTGGAAATCACTTCTGGGCTTTATGCTCAAAAGAAAAAAAAATGAAAATTGGATCTACATTAAATTTATTGTTGTAGAAATGGCTTTTATCTATCAGAAAGGTAAAGCAAAAATATGTATTTGTAACTGTATTTTTGCATTCTACTGCACCAAAAAGAGTTGGAATTCACTGCTTTTAAAAAACTTTTTCTTTTTACCTTATCCTCTCCCCACTGATCCTTATTTCCATTTGTATTCTATATCACAATAAACTGTAATAAAAAGAAATTATGTAAAAGTAGATGTACTAGAATGTGAGAGAATCCAACATTTAGAGTGGGATGGGACAGGAAAAAGTAACATTTAAAATATTACTATTGCACATATTTGGATCAGTAATATTTTGGTGGGAATTGCATTGAAAATACAAACTAAAGATTATCTAGAATTAATGGAATGCTTGATTGAACTCAAGTTTTGACACATTTGTGAATATTCCTAACTATGATAACACCAAAATTATGCAACATACATTATGACATCACAACAGAAGACATGCCCAATCTTAAATCATGAGATCAGAAAAAATACGGGATGGAATGTGTCTCACAACATTATCATATATACTTGTTTGCCCCCTCTTTTGGTTTAAGCAAATTTAACAATATTTAGCACGAATAGAGAAAATTAAGATTTCAGAATATTTATCACATTTAGAATAGTTGGTAGCATTGAGCTGACTTCGAGTGATCTTGAAAAAGTTAAGTATTGGTGGACTTGACTAAGACTCTGAAGGGTACACCAGAAAATCTCAAACATCTATTAGACTGGAAAGGGAGGAGGAGGGAGAAGGAGGAGGATCCTGGAAGAAAGAAATAAAACAATCACTTCTGAATTGTTGCCAAAAGAACTGCATGAAGATGTCCATGTAATCACAAGGAATTTGTTTTAGCTCAGGGGGAGATATTTTCCTTCACTGCAATCAGTATAGGTCATTAGTACTAGCCTCATTATAATGATTCAAAATGAAAAGTATTATTATAGGTGGGTAATCCATAACAGAATAACAGTCTAAGACTGGTGGAAACTTAATAATGCAAGACTTAACCAAGGACCCAAGAATGATTGAAATAGCATCTAATATAGGCAGGTCCAAGCAGGTGAGTTTTTTGGTGGGTTTTTTTGGTTTTTTTTTTTGTAAAATTAGGATGTTCAGGTCTGATAAATTCAATATTTCCAGATATTGAGAAAGTCGTTTAGGTACTACTCCAATCATATTTGGTATTATTATTATTTTCATTTTAATTTATATTACTGCCTTACAACTTAAATAGCGATATTGTATTCATTATTTATTTTTATCCCACCTGTATTTATAACTCGAGGCAGCAAACATACCTAATACTCCTTCCCCTCTTATTTTCTCCAGAACAACCACCCTGTGAGGTGGGCTGGACTGAGAGAGAGAGTGACTGGCCCAAAGTAGCCAATTGGACTAAAACTCACAGTCTCTTGGTTTCTAGCCTGATGCCTTAACCACCAGGTAAAACTGGGTGGATTTTTTTTTTTAGCTCTACAAAAAAGTATTTTGCAACGCAATAGTTATATGTATTACTAGTGTACATCTACGGTTTGTCTAGATAAAAGTTATAGGACTGGATTTATTGATTTCTGGGGGAAAATAATATGTGCAGTGAAAAAAAAATGTTTTTAAGCTGAACATTTTAACCCTAGGGAATTCCCCACTTGCTAGAGAGGTAACAGAAGATAAATGGATAGAAGAGAATAGCAAGAAGAACAAAGCCAGAGGTATAAGTTTTCATGCAGCATCAACATTTCTTCAAGATTCCCATCAAGTAGCGACAAAACATTTTACTGGATTCGTATTTCACATTAGGTGACTCATGAATTATCAGATAAATAGCCATTGCCTGGATTCAGAAAACTGACCAAGTTATAAACTGGCCTATTTGATTTTCATCCTCTGTGATTCTTCTTTGTTTTGGTCAGGATTACTTGAGCATTAGAGTAAAACAAAAAAGGGGATTGTCTGAAAAAGATGTAACTGTACAGTACTCAAACTCTATTAATGTGGCTGTAACTCCAGTAATGACCTTTCAGGAGATCTGTTAATTGTGCAGCTTATTTTTTATCAAATTATTGAGGGGAGGGGGTTGTAAGTGAGCCTTGAATTAGCCTTGAGGAGGAAACGGGGTGGGTGGGTGTGCATTTTAAAAAATACGATAAGCTACGTCAAGGTTAGAAATTATTTTTCATATATTTCCTGGCTTCACAGGCTGGAAAGTAATTTACAGCCACAGGTTTGTGAAGGATTTAGACATTTCTACAAACCACCTAAGAGTCTTTTCCTTATTTAGTCAACACACTGGAGATAACCAATTCATCTGTAAAATAATAGGATCCTGTTTTCAATGGCAAATTGTGCTCTGGAGAAAAGCACATTGGGTTTCCCCCCACTTTTTTTCATTTCCTAAGCTAGCATTGTATTACTTTGAACGTCACTTCACTGAATGAGTTGGATGACTTTAAGAAAAAGAAAAGAAAAGAAAACCAGTTGAACCAGATTGCTTGTGAAACAACTTTTGGTAGATATAGATTTGCATTGAGCCAAACATATATCCAGTCCTAAGTAATTTTATATTATTATGCATATTGCTGTGGCATGTACATATATTTATATATGCTGCATTTGTTAATCAAACTTCTAACCACAAAATCTTAAAGAATATTTATGAATCATTTGTTGAGTAATAATTATTAAGTATTTACATATCCAGTTGATAGCTTCTACATTGTTCCTAAGGAATCATATCATTTCAAATTATTCTACATCTTATCTTCATTTTTATTTTACAGTTTAGCCTGTCACTTGCAAAAAGTATACCAATTGTAACATCGAAGCAGTCAAGTTTCAAAAAATGGGATACCAAAGGTATTCGAAGAATAGCTTTGTCCAGATGAAAGAAAGCTGTCTGCTAGTGAATCTAACCTGTTTGAACTTGATTGCAATTTCCTTTTAACATGAAGTTAGTGCTAAGTGTTTATGATTTTTTTCCCTTTTTTTGTTAGTTTGAATTTTAGGGAGAAAATTGGCTTGAGGCATTGCATGGCCCATGATTAGAAAAGCAGGTATGTATTAAAATGAAAAGTAAATATAAGCAATATTTCTTTTTTCACAAGGGGAGCCAAACTTTTTAAGAATTTACCAGCTACTGAACTGACCCACTATGTTCTTGTCACTTTTGTTCTGATATTTTTTTAAAAAAATCATACATGACGCTGATTGGTTAGCATATATGACAGGCATAAAGTCATTTTCTTCCCATATCTCAGAGTAATAGTTCATTTTTTAAAAAATTATCAGTTTATTATGTAAGGCACTTTATAAAAAAAAACTGGCAACCCAATTATTATTTTTATTTATTTATTGGAATTTCTATGCTATTCCAATTCCACAGGACTTTTAGCAGTTTACATTCACTTCTACAATAGAAGGGCTAAAATACAGACATATTGTAATAAAATGGCATAATACAATACAAAACAATAAGAAGTTGCTAAGATTAAACCCAAGAACAATTTATCCAAGGACAATCCAGTCTAATTTATATTATTATATAATTGAAAACTGAAGGAAATCCAAGATGAAATGATATTGAACTGGGTTTAAATAGATTTATTGCTTAAATAAGAACATGAGATCATCCACTGCAAACTATTTGCAAGTAGTCCCTTGTTTCATTGGAAACCTTACTATCTCAGATCATTTCATGGAATTACCACATAGAATATTCTATTTAAGTTTTTAGAAGTCTTATTTTGATATACTCTAGCTGCAGTTGGAAGATGTTCCAACAAAGGGTACAAGGTGCCCCCTACAGTTTATATCAGTGAAGGACATCAACCAAGAACATGGAGTAATCTGTCCAACTTCTTCCCATGGATATTTAGAGCAAAGAAAAAAAAAAAAACTACAGATTAAATCTTTTATTATACTAATCACATCAAAATTTCAAGATGAAGCCCAGAGTTTTATTCAATCTGCAGTACTAAAAGAGAAAATAGGGGCCATGATCAAGAATCACCAGAAATGAATAACACCTACCATAATTATAGGAATCTAAACTTTTTTTGAAGCTGTCTCTCAATCCAGCAAACAAGATGCCATGAAACAATAACTGACTTTAATTTATTAAATTTACATATTACGTTGCTATTAATCTTCTCATCGTTCCCACCACCCATCTCCTTCCACTTATGACCGTATGACTGTAATTTTGTTTCTTGTATCCTTACGATTTATATTGATATTGTTTCCTGATTGCTTATTTGTACCCTATGACTATCATTGTGTTGTACCTTATGATTCTTGATGAACATATCTTTTCTTTTATGTACACTGAGAGCATATGCACCAAGACAAATTCCTTGTGTGTCCAATCACACTTGGCCAATAAAAAATTCTATTCTGTTCTACTCTATTCTGTTCATTTCTGAGTTCAAGACAGACTTTAGGTAAAATGTAAATGTATAAATAAAATTCAAAATTTTAAAAATCCTATTTAGTTAAAAATAATTAAAATAAAACAGTATGATTTAATCTACTTATTATAATTTTATTTTATACATCTATAGAAAGCTTCATATATTTATGGACAAATCTTTGATTGACTTAAATATTTAAGAATAAATGCCTGCTTTCTGAATAGTTATAGCAAGAATTGCTTTCTTATCTATTCAGAAAAGATTTTGTACATTTAGAGACTCAGTCTCTAAATACTTACACAACAGCCAATCCTTTGAACTCAGTTTGGCTTATGTTTACAATTCAAATTGGAATTGGGAATTGGAATTAACAGTTGAAATAAATTACCAATTTTTCAGAAACACTAATGTCCAAAGATCTCCCATGTGCACTTTGTTTGGGTTATATATGAAAAGATTATATCTTCAAAGGATATTTCTCAGCTCAGACAGGATAAATTCTGTTAGAAGATTTTTTTTTTTTGCTCCACATAAAGAATTTATAGATTTACAGCAGATTGGGGAAACTGTGAATAATCCATTTTGAAGACAATTTACAAGCTTCCAGTTACAAACTAGCATCTAAATCCCTTAGAGAACTCTTTTGGAATACATGGAGCTTGTATCAACAAATCTTAGAATTTTTATTTATTTAGATTGATTGATTTTAAAGGCCAGCTAACTCCAAAACAACTCCAGATGGCTTCCACTCTTAAATAGTAAAAATAATAAAAAGAACAGAAACTTCCCCACTGGCATCGTAAGCACTACTTCAGAGGAATATGTTAATGAAAGAAACTATCACTATTAGATAATTGTTAGTTGTTGATGCCCATAGTTTAAAGAATAGAATATAATTCAGTTACACTTCAGATTAGGAATGTGTAAAACGTGTGTGTTTGAGGATTGTTATGTATGTTGGACCTGGTCTCTGGGTGTTAAGTGAATTTCGTTATATGGGTATACTGTGTATACACCTGCAATGACAATAAAGGTATTATTATATTATTAAAAACATTACTGCATTTTTTTAAAAAAATTGTGAATATAAGCCATCCGATTAGCATTAGATTTTACCATTATTTTTAAGCAACATGGTTTAAATATTGCCTTAAAGAAGCTTCAAGTGGGTCCATGTAAAAGATGCGTGGATGGGAGAACATGCTAATGTGAAATTAAGAGTTTGCCTTTTCCAAAGTCTTTCTAAATCAAAACAAAAAGTTTCTGCTGTTAGGGCAGTCTCAATATTTTCATTCCTACTACTGATTGTTTCTCTGTCCTAGCACTGAGCTTGTAGGAGGCCTTTTTGCAGGACAGCCCCAACATTTCCTGGTATCTACATAGCAGCCAAGCACAGGGACATGTAAACCATACTAGAAACAATATAGTTCAGACTTCCTGCTGTTACATATGCTTAGCACATTATCCTTCCCATTATGGGGGAGGTTGGCACTCTGCTGGAAATGTTGTCCCAGTTCATCTGGAGGATGTTGGGATGAAGAATGCTTTTTAGAAGAGCTTTTTAGATCCCAGAAAGTAATGAGGACCTCCAGAGTGACAATATATTTTCTTGATTTAATTTAAATTCAATTTACAGGGCTCATGGGCTTGTTTTGAAGAGAAACTATGCAAAATTGATAACAATTACAGTATGTTTTAGTGGCTCAAATGTCTTCATATCTGCTATTATTACAACAATGACAAATTCAGTCAACAATTTGAATTTTATCTTTTACCAGGAATCAAACTGCACTTGTGTGGTTTGGAAATCTGATGAATAATCTAGTTTGTACATGGCTTCTCACCCAAGAAGATGAGGTGATAGGATGAGGTGACTACATGTTGGAAGCTTGGCTTGGCATCAGGATTTTGTTTTTAATGTCTAAGGTTTTAATAGTTTTATATGATTTTTATTATTTTTAATTCTTGATTGGGAGATGCCCAGAGTTTGTTTTAAATATTTATTAAACTGTTTTTTTTTAAATTTGATTTATATGCCGCCCTTCTCCGGAGACTCAGGGCGGCTTACAAGGCGTTAAGCAATAGCCTTCATACTTTTGTATATTTATACAAAGTCAGCTTATTGCCCGCACAATCTGGGTCCTCATTTTACCTACCTTAGAAAGGATGAAAGGCTGAGTCAACCTTGAGCCTGGTGAGATTTGAACTTGCAGTAATTGCAGGCAGCTGATGTTAATAACAGTGCTTTAGTCTGCCGCACCACCAGGCTCTTTGTTAAAAAGTGATTTGCTTTATTTTCTGATCAATATTCATTTTCTGATCAATATTTTCTGATCAACTCATTTTTCAAAGTACCATATGGCAAGAGGAGAAACAATGAATGGAAACTAATCAAAGAAAGACAAAACCTGGAATTAAGGAGAAGCTTCCTAATAGTAAGAAGAATTAACTTGTGGAACAGCTTGCCATCAGAAGTTGTGGGTGTTTCATCACTGGAGGTTTTTAAGAAAAGACTGGACAGTCACTTGTCTCAAATTGTAGGGTCTTGAGCAGGGGGTTGGACTAGAAGACCTCCAATGTTCCTTCCAGCTCTATTCTGATTGATTGATTGATTGATTGATTGATTGATATTCATAGCATTTTCCTAGGAATTGAACATGTTCAACATTCATTTCAAACTGAAGTCAGGATGGAGCAAGACTTCTTTAAGACAGCACACAGGACACATGAAACAACTTCAGTAGCTTCCTACTTATGCTGCTGGTAACTTTTTTAAAAATGCATTTAAGCATGACTACTAAAGTACGTACTGCCTTTGGAATACTGTATGTTCAGAGCAATCTCCCCCTCCTCCAATTATTTATTTAAATAAATAAATGTTCAGAATCCCAACTTAATTCTATCTTAATCCAGAATCTAAAGGAGATGTTTCAGGTCCTTCTATTCTGTGTTAGATGAAAATTAAATTCTGTTTTTAATTTCCTTGATCAAATCAAATCTGAGCTCTGTATGAAATACCTAGCTCATGGAATAGAGATATTCTTGATTAATCGGAAGGTGTGTTGAGCTTCTTGACCTCAATGAAGAGGTCAACGCACCAATCTTTTGTCTTTAAATTGGCCTTATAGCAGTCTCATTATAGAACACTTAATAATTCAAGAAAAAAAATAGTATTTGAAAGCAAAATTCATGGAGCTAATCAGTCCGGATCCCTCACAGTTTCCCACTGCCAACCGCAAAGAAATGTCATGCTTTTCTTCATGTCCATATATGGCATATGTTTTTTAACAAAGACATCTGTCTGAGTCATTTGTGTTTGTTCTAAGCCAGGAGAAAAGAAAAAGTTACAGACAGACAGAAAACAGTCTGTTCTAAAAAGTGAAAATGAAACATATTTCCTCTAATTTTAAAAATGGTACTCAAGAAAACATTCCAAGCATTTATTAAAGAAGAAGGATATTAATATCTAGGTGTCTCAGCAGATTGAAATACATTTTTGGTAATGCTTCTGAAAAATGAAATGAAATAATGAAGCTTTTCCTATGTGCTTTCAACTTTTCAAAGTCCCCAGTTTTAAATTTATTTGAAGGATGAGGTGAGAAATGCCTACGTAGGGTACTTTTTATTGCAGTATAAAGATAACCAGGCTAAAATAAACCTCCTTACAACCCTACCAGTTTGACCTTTACTGATTTTTTTTCCTGACTATTTCATACAAAATTAATCTCCATCCTTTTTCTTACAACTCTCTTCCTTTTTTCTCCCTTGTACACATTATAGTTAGCATTGAAGTCAGCCACATGAGCTTTCATGTCCCCATTGTGCCTGGTGTAAATTTAAACCTATAGTACATTTATTCAAATGTTTCTCTTCCCCCTTTTCATCTCAGGACTCTAACTATGAAAGTCTAACTGATTTTAATCATCATCATGCTTTCTTCCTTTCCTCTTCACTTTTTTTATTCTTTCCAAGTCAGTTTTATATAAATTATGTAATTATTTCTGTTTATTAGAATACCTCTCTAAAAATTGAAGAGTACACTACCAAATCTTGTGTTGAGAGAGAAGCAAACATAAGGAAGATTGAAATCTGAAATATACTAGATTAATAGAAGAGAATATTTGTAGTTTTGATTGAAACATGGACTTCTTAGTGCTCTCTTTGGACCCTTCACCTGTGGGAATACAAGAAGAAGGAGAAGAAGAAGTCTCCTTAGTGCTCTCTTCAGAAGATGTTAACTAGTTGGGTAATGAAATGTCGACAATTAAACAACAAAGCTCAGTAAGCACGGACTCTACAATACTCTAGATCAGTGTTTCTCAACCTTGGCCACTTGAAGATGTGGACATCTCCCAGAATTCTGGGAGCTGAAGCCCACACGTCTCCAAGAGGTTAAAGTTGAGAAACACTGCACTAGATCTAACTAGAAGTTGTCAAAAAGAAAAAGATTCGGGGGGGGGGGGGATCTCCCAACAATCCTTTGAGTGACTCATTGATTGGGAAAGTTGGTGACCACACCTTTCTTAAGCCCTAATGAGGAATTATTATTAAGCATTTGGAAAGAATTCTGGAAGCCAAGCTGTTCTTTCTTCCCAACCTCCTTCTTTAACATCTTGCTTAAATGAAGAATTTGAAGGTACTTTAGTGTTCAGTGTTTGAGGGTTCACCTTAAGAAGGAAGAGGGAGGGAGAAAATGGTCATTCACCCCTGGGAAAGTAGAAAACATGAGAAAAGGAATGGCTTCGGGGTAGAAGGATGCACAGATAGTCAAGGAATGCAGAGCCATTCATAGATAAAAGCAACAGTAAATCTCAGCCCTGTGAAAGAAGTGCAAAAGAAAAAATACTCAAAATAACCCCACCTTGAATCTCTGTGTAGTAAGAGAGGACAAAAGGAATTCTGGCAGGCTTTCAAAATTATGATGCCAATAAAATAAAATTTAAGTAGCCCTCCTGGTATCCAATTCCTGGTCTGGCCTATTTTGAAGGACTTTCATTTTGTTATTCTTGAAAATAGGCAATGAAGGTTTTGAGGAAGGATTTTAGGATCCTGATGATATATACTAAAATGATTTTAGGATCCTGATGATATATACTAAAATGATTAAGTAGCACTTCTAGTATCCCCTCAGGTGCGTTTTTGATCTGGCCTATCTCAAAGGGTGGACATCCAACTTGAAAAACTCACTACTCTCTCATCAGAGAGGCATTGAATCCTACTTTTAGACCAGAGGTGTCAAACTCGATTTCATTGAGGGCCGCATCAGGGTTGTGTTTGACCTTGGAGGTGAGGGGGGTATGTGACCAGGGTGGGCATGGCCAGCTCGACATCCTGCAGCTCTCTGCCGGTGGAAACAGAGCCTGGGAGGGCCGCACAGGCCCACACGAGCTCTGTTTTTGCTGGCAGAAACACTGCAGGCCAGTTCTTCACTGTTTTCAGGATGGCCCCATGAGCCAGATCCAGCTCGTGGGCCTTGAGTTGAACACCCCTGTTTTAGACCTTCAAAATGGCAAGGGTTTCTTGGAGCACCTTGTTGTCGATAGAAGAAGCATTGTTGAGGCATTGTTGCAGCATCAACTGGAAGTGCTTCTGCAATTAAACCTACCAAAGTCATAAAAAAATTAACAAAGCTACTGGGTTGAATCAATTGATGGAAAATTCTATTAATATGCCCCATAACAGTAAAGCAGCATTCCTGGAATCCTTGCAGTAAACATTCCTTAACATGGTCTACCTCAAAAGGGTGACAATATTAAACAATTTTTCATAGTTGTGTACATGTCTGTTCCACAAATCAAGATGTTGACTGAATATTTTGGCTTTTTTCTAGGGGTTCAGAATAGCACGCCTTATTTATAAATCCTCAACTGATGTTTCCAGAGGAACTTCTCCTCACCAGACAGAAGGCACCATATAATTACTTTATCTCTTGTAAAACTTTGTGAATGAAGCTAAGCAATTGCACAACTGTCTAGGGTTTTTTTGCCCAATTATATCCTTTGACTAAGTAGTGACAACAACTACCCAATCTTGGCTAATTGTGAAAAAACTGAATAGAGTCAGAACTTGGTAAATTCTTAGATGGGAGACCACAAAGAAATCCCATTTCCAATCTAAGTTATAATTTAGATTGGAATGATTTTAAATAATCTATTTGAATGAATGGCAAACTAATTCTGCATTGGTTTTTTTTAAAAAACTGTCCATGTAGTCACCCAGAATTTGATTCAATTCAACTGTCTTTATGTTACTAATATTCCTACTTAAAAGGGACTGCCTTACATATATTTCAACAAAGTTCATATGTATCTAGTTTTAATAGACACCACACCTTGCTTATTATTTGAAGGCCTGCAAAGCATTGTTGCCAATCTAGGGTGTTACATTATTTTAGCCTGATTTCTCCAGGCATTATTAGGTACTTGGTAATGCAAGTTTCTATTCCACCCTCAATTCTGAGTGTTTAAATTCTAACAGAACCACACCCTTCATTTCAGCAATTTGATACAAGTATAATTGCAAGCAGCCTGTACTTTAAATTATTTTGGACAATTTTGAATTCTGGAAGTAATTCTATATTTCACCAACTTACGGAAATTGAAAAAAAAAAGAACATAATAAAAGACAGATACAACACAATCACCGTAACAAAAAGTTTATCAAGCTTTCCCTACAATAAAAAAACCGGTTTGCTGAAATTTCCATTTAAGATATTTCTGTTCTTAACACAGTTTTGCAAACTGCATTGCTGACTGATTGGCATATTTAGAATGTGAAGAACATGGAAAGTGCACCACCGCTAAATGACTATCCTGATAAGTTTTTTTATAATTATAAAATTTATCAGACATGAAAGTAGTCACTCGTATCGTATCTATATCCACCGTTTACTGTTGACTTTTATCTGAACAGCTGAGCAGACTTTCAAACAAAGCATCTTATCCTTTTCATTTTCTACAAATGCTTCTCCAGGTGTACTGGAGGCCCAGAAATGTTGGAAGTACAGATTATGTATGAAGCTGTTACCTTACTATTTTCTCATTCATTTTGATTTAAGGAAATGTAATTATTATCTTCCATTCTGCATGAATCAGATCATGCCTGTAATATTTTATCCAATTCTAGGTACCACACTTTTGGAAAGGTACTGATAAATTAGAGACTGGGCAGAGAGGAACAATCAAAATGACAAAGGGTCTGGCAGGAATAACCACCATTAAAAAGGTTATAAAATTGGATCAGTCATGTGATGCATTTTACAACCATCATGACTTATTACTGTAATGGGCAGACTCCATTATAGTCTTAAGTTGAGGACTACCTGCACATACAAAGTAGAATTTTTCAGAGATGTTCCAAAAGACAGGTCTAGAAACAATGAGTTTAAACGACTGTCCAAGGAAGTTGATTTCCTAACACTAAAATATGTTCAACTGATTGTTGGGGATGCTATGAGAATAGAATTCTCCATTTTGCAAGATTCATTCAATAAACAAATCCCACAATTTCTAACAATACTTACATTCCATTAATTTTTTTTAATGAAAGCTGCAGGTACCAAGTTGTGGATTGGATACCAAATATCATAAATACATACTTTCACCATGTTCTCTTGGGGATAAACAGCATTACGTGGAAAGCACAGCAGCGTAGTGAGAAATATCTAAAACAGTTAAAACCCTGAAATTTAAAAATGAAACATAACTAAATCTAATTTACACCAGAACTATTTATCATATATCTCCATACCTTTCTATCCTTGCAAGTCATGCTTGCCTCCACCACATCCATACATAGCTTCATACGTTGTCTTTTCTCCTTTAAATATCTCATCTTTTTTGTTTTGAGACCCTCATTATTTCATCCAGTCCTCTCAGCCAGGTTTTCTTTCATATAACTGCTTTGTAATTGATCTTCATTTATTCTCTTTCTTTGACCAAACCACTTCAATTTACTTCTTTTCCTTTTCTTTTCCTTTTTTTCAATAATAAAAAAGTGACCGTTCAGGTGTGAAATCCAGCAGGTTCTGACAGGTTCTGGAGAACCAGTAGCGGAAATTTTGAGTAGTTTGGTGAACTGGTAGCGAAAATTTTGAGTAGTTTGGCGAACTGGTAGCGGAAATTTTGAGTAGTTTGGAGAACTGGCACGTACCACCTCTGGCTGGTCCCAGAGTGGGGTGGGAATGGAGATTTTGCAATATCGTTCCCCCAGGAGTGGGGAGGGAATGGAGATTTTGGAGTATCCTTCCCCTGCCACGCTCACCAAGCCACACCCACCAAGCCACCCACACCACACCCACCAAGCCACGCCCACAGAACCGGTAGGAAAAAAAAATGGATTTCACCACTGCGACAGTTGTATGGTTTCCAAAAAGGACGACTGGGCAGTTCCTGGGCATTTCAGCTTTTCATCTTCATCCATTGAGGTCCTTCTGTTCAACAATATTGTAGAGTTTCACTCTGGATCGATTTTGTTTTAGGGTTGAATAAAACACTAGATTCTACTGGTCATTCACTTTTGTATACAACTCACATTCTTGAGCCTACATCTATTTTTACCATGTACACTGCTTAAACAATGTATTCCCCTTGCATTTAATTCACTTTTCTTTTTCTCCTGACATTTCTAGCTTTATAAAGTGAGCAGATCTCTTCAAACACAGAAATGGCAGTACAGATAGTCCTCAACTGACAACAGTTCATTTAGTGACCGTTCAAAGTTACAATGACACTGAAAAACTGACTTATGACTGTTTTTGTGGTACAAACACTATGTTTCAGAATGTAAGAACAAAATTATTGAACTTTTAATCTGTGTACTAATAAGTTTCAGTTTTACACACATTTTTCAAACTCCATTTCCTTAAGGTTTGGTTAGTTTGCTACAGCTTATCATAATTTGCTAAAATTTTTAAACATATTCTTAGGACAGCTCTCAAAAACAACTTTTGTTGCAGTATCTAAAGACATACTATGCCCTATTGCTTCTTCCTGCAGTAGCATAAAATGCAATTGTACATTACTGACAGTATTATCCAATGGAAGTTTAAAAGCTCACGTTTTGCATTTTGAGATTAAAAAAAAGCCAATAAAAAAAATGAAAACAATGAAGAATATCAGAATGGTTCAAGCAACCAGCAAACAGAAAGTCCTTGATGTACAACAGTTCAGTTAGTGACCATTTGTAGTTACAATGGCACTACAATTAGGGGCTTATGACCATTTTTCACACTTATGACAATTGCAGTATCCCCATGGTGATGTGATCAAATTTCAGCTGCTGCTTGGCAACTGATTCATATTTATGACGGTTGCAATGTCCCAGGATCATGTGATCACCTTTTCTGACCTTCTGACAAGCAAAGACAATGGAGAAGCCAGATTCACTTAATAACCATGTTACTAACTTAACAACTAAGTGATTCCCTTAACAACTGTGGCAAGAAAGATTATAAAATGGGGCAAAACTCACTTAACAAATGTCTCAGTTAGCAATAGAAATGTTGGGCTCAATTGTGGCTGTAAGTCAAGGACTACCTGTGGTTGCTTACCGTGTTTCCCCAAAAATAAGACCCTGTCTTATATTTTTTTGAACCCCGCAATAAGCGCTTGGCCTTATTTTCGGGGAGGTCTTATTATTTTGGGGCACGTGGACGAAACCAGAGGAAATGGTGGGGACCAGCTGTGCATGCATTTAAATATTTTTGGGGAGGGCTTATTTTCGGGGGGGCTTATTTCAGCGCATGCGCTCAAAAGCCCGATTGGGCTTATTATCAGAGGATGTCTTATTTTAGGGGAAACAGGGTATTGATCAGAATGCATCATTAAACCATCACAGGTAAAATTTTCATTTCACTTCAGAATCCTTTGATCAAAAAAAATTGTAAGTGGATTTTGCTGTGGGGAAAAAAGTCTTCCACTGTAATCTTCACAGTGTTAAGGATCTACAGGTAGTCCTTGACTTACAACAGTTCATTCCATGACCTTTCAAAATTACAATGGCACTGAAAAACGTTACTTATGACCATTTTTCACCCTTACAATCATTGCAGCATCCACATAGTCACGTGATCAAAATTCAGATGCTGGGCAACTGACTCATATTTATGACAGTTGCAGTGTCCCATGATCATGTGATCACCTTTTGTGACCTTCTTATAAGCAAAGTCAATGGGGAAGCCAATTAACAACCATGATACTACCTTAACAACATCAGTGATTTCACTTAACAACTATGGCAAGAAAAGTCATAAAATGGGGCAAAACTCACTCAGTGGTGGGTTGCTACCGGTTCGCACCAGTTCACAAGAACTGGTAGTAAAAATTTGTAGTAGTTCGGAGAACCGGTAATAACATTGGCTGACCACGCCCCCGAACCGGTCCTGGCCTGGTCACCACTCAGTTACCCTGCCCACCTCATCAGAAGCTTTTTCTTTTTTTTTTACTTTTAAAAGCATTTTTTCTACAACCTCTTCAGCTAAAAAAATGCTTTTAAAAGTAAAAAAAAAAAAGCCTCTGATGATCGCGTGGCTCAGCTGGGATCGTCAGAGGCTTCTAAAAGCATTTTTTTCTGCAACCTCTTAAGGTTGTAGAAAAAATACTTTTAAATGTAAAAAAAAAAGTTGGCTACACCCACCCAGTCACATTACCCCCACCACCAAGCCACGCCCACAAAATAAGCCACGCCCACAGAACTGGTAGTTAAAAAATTTAGAACCCACCCCTGAACTCACTTAATAAATGTTTCACTTAACAATAGAAATTTTAGGCTCAATTGTGATTGTAAGTTGAGGACCTGTAGTCTGCTGCATTTAAGCCAATTGTTTTCACACTTTCACCTTTCCAGTCATCCAATATTAAAATTTTGAAAAGCTTAAGAAATATGCTTGATGCATTGCATGTGTGGTTTGGCTTGAATTTTTGGCAACTCCAAAGTGTTTATTCTCATGATTCAAAAAGGAACAATGAAAAACACTATTGTTTAAATTTCATAAAAATGATAACATGTTTTATTTCACACAAAACATTGCAAACTGCTGTGAAGATATATATTTTCCTGTAGTTCCTTTAACATTACTGTATCACCTTGATATATTTTCATGCTATATAGTAGTAGAAGCATCTTGAATTTTTGAGATAAACATAAAGTTCCTTCTCATTAAAGAAAGGTCCTGTTAGATTTGTAAATGGTTTAAAGATACAAAACCAAGAACAATAATCTGGAAGTAAAGTCAATCTATTGTACTGGCTTGGCTGCCATTACTAAATTATTTGCAGGTGGTTCTCATTCAAATGTTGAGTAAGCTTAAAATATATTGGATTTTCTTCTTTAAGGAAGGCATGTCAAATCAGAAAGGATATGCCTGTTTTATGCTCTTTGCTGTGAATGACTTTTTGTCTCCTGTTTCTATACTAGAGGCTTTGTTCATTAAAAAAGATCAGCATCTGTCTGTCCATGTAAGCAGCAAGTGATAAGTTTAATTCCCATATTCAGCTAATTTGTTGAATCAAATCATGCTACTGCAATGGAGGACTTTTCTCACAGTCATGAAGATTTCATGGTTATCAGTTGGAATCCTTTACATTTTTTCAGATCGCTTTATGAAATTATTATGAACAGAAACATAATGTTCTGTTGGCAAACAGTAACCACAATTTTAGTACAGAAGATGAGTCAAGTGATTAAACTGTTTCTACACTGAAATATTCTTTAATTAACAAATTATAGATTGCACATGATATAGGTAGCCTTCAATTTATGATAATTGACACCAGAATTTCCATTGCTAAACAAGGAAGTTAAATGAGTCACACTTGATTTATATATATATATATATATATATATATATATATATATATATATATATATATATACGCTATGGTTGTTAAATGAATCACTGTAGTTAAGTGGCCATTAAGTGAACCCAAGTTCCCCATTGACTTTGTTTTTTGGAAGCCAGCTGGGAAGGTTGCAAATGATGATCACATGACCCCAGCATGCTTCAACCATTGTAAATACATGCCGGTTGTCAACTGCCCAAATTATGACCGTATGACTGTGAGGATGCTGTGATGGTCGTAAGTGTAAGAACTGATCATTAGTCACTTTTTCAGTGCTGTTGTAACTTCAAACAGTCACTAAACAAATGTTTGTGAATTGAGGACTACCTGTATAGCTGAATGCAGCGTATATTTAATCATCTTTAATCTGACTTCTGTAATCTGAGTAATGGAAACCATTTCACTTAGATTTTTTTACCATTTGATCTTTATATTTTCAGGTTTAACTGGAACCATAATTTAAATACAAATTGTATTTCTATTTATTCTATTCAAGGCAAGAAAGTCATGGTAACTATCAACACTTGATGCAACAGAAATCTTCAAAACGTCTCCTTAATTTGTCAATATTATTTAAGTTCCTGACACATATTTATCAGTTTGTATATCAAGGAAATCTGTATACGTAGAAAGTGAGGGAGTTCTTTAAAAGGATTATAGGGGCTTTTATAAATACTTCCTGTCAGAACTGATTATTATCTAAAGAGGAAAGTGTGTTAAATGTAAAAGTATTCATTTATTTGATCTGCTTATTAACTGCACTTTTTCTTTTCTTTTCTGACAGAAACTAACTCTTAGAGTGATTAGAATGGTAAGGGTGGAAAAAAGTATTTTTTCTTAATGTATTTATTTAAAGTATTATAATTCATCCACAATAGAGAACATTTTGTGGCACGATACAAGTGTTGCTGCGAAACCTGAAGGTTCGTGTAATGTAGGGCCATATGGCAAGTGTTTTTTTTAAAAAAAATAAACAACCAAATAAATATGTCCATGTCAAATAAAAAGTACAGTTGATAGGATTTATTTAAATAGACATTTATAGCTCATAGGTCAGAGACTTGTGTGAAATGCCCACTTAATCTTGCTATATACTTGATGAACGTTTCTTAACCTCAGCAACTTTTAAGAAGTATAGATGTCAACTGCTGAATTCCTCAGCCAGCTTGGGGAATTCTGGGAGTTGAAGTCCACCCATCTTAAAAGTGGCCAATGTTAAGAAACACTGTATGGTACTAATCCTTCTGAACCAAGTTGAGGGATAAAAAGATTACAGCTGCAAATGTCTCCCCAACTTCTGAAAGAAGAAAGCCAAAGCTTTATGGCTTTCATTACCTCAGAAGGAAAGACTAAACAGATTAAATCTTTACAAAAGTTAAAAAAAAATGTCCATGTGTCCTAGAAAGTATGGGATAATAGACACCTGGATATTGCAAATACTAGCCAAATCAGTCCCCTGCAAAGAACAGGAGCCCCCCCCCCTCAAAATCAGCCCAGAACAGCCATGGTTAATCCAGGCCCTGCTGACCACATCCAGGGGAAATATATACATTAGAGACACTGAAGGTTTTTTTTAAAAAAGATAATGGTAGCCAATTTTCTTCATCAGCCCTCAGAGTACAAACAGGTGTGTCCACACTGCAGCCCAACAAGCAGACTAGGCCCACCTGTACCATGATTTGATTGGCTGTTTTTCTGAGGCAAGATAAAGAGATAAAGGCCAGACTTTCAGTCTGAATCTGCTTTTTTCCACGGGTTGAGTGTAACAGGGTGTTCTCTCCTGTTTTTTGTTTAAATCTTTGTTTATTTTCCTTATGGCTTGTTTGACAGACTGGTCTTTGTTCACTTTATTGGATCAACACCAACTGGCCCTCAGGAAAACTTCAGCAAAACCCCATGCGGCCAGCTTCAGTTGTGAAATCTCTAGGTAACGTCATCCTAACACAACCCAGATTATAATTTGAGTCCATTACGATAAGAACCAAGGCAGAGATAACCTTGTCAAAAGATGGTTGAACTGGCCGAGTGCCAGTTGTTGCTGAAGCCCATTCTCACTAGCATCCTGGCATCTTCCCATGGCTGCTTCCCAAAATAACCCACAAATGTCTGTCTCTCCAGGTAACAGACCATGTGAGACCTCACCAAAAGGGTTTGACATCCTTCAGAGGCTACTTCAAAAAGACAAAGCAGGAACCCAATTTTCACTTCTGTTGCCACATAATAGCAGGGATACAGGTAGTCCTCGCTTACTGACCACAATTGGGATTTTGGGAACGTGGTCGCTAAGTGTAACCGCAACTGTGTTTCATCTTACATCAACTTTTCTTTGCTATGAATGCAAGAATTCATCATATAGTTATTTTTTTTTCATCACTCTCTTAACTGTGAACAGTCGCCAAGCAAGGATTACCTGTACTTGTTCTGAAGCAAGAGAATTTAATGAGTTTAGTCTAATGAAAATGCATCAGCTAGCACGCAGCTACACAGAAATATTTTCACACTTTTGTAGCACACAAGAACATCTGTGATTGAGAACAGCAAAAGCAATGTTTATTACGCTGCTTCTAAAGCTTTTATTTGAAACTATTTTTCTAGGTCTAGGAAGCTCCATTTTTAGGCAGTTAATATTTTTCTCTTGTCCAGTAAAATGTTACCTTGTTTCCCCGAAAATAAGACCCTGTCTTATATTTTTTTGAACCTCGAAATAAGCGCTTGGCTTTACTTTCGGGGAGGTCTTATTATTTTGGGGTGAGTGGAAAAAACCAGAGGAAATAGCAGGGACCGGCTGCGCATGCGTTTAAATATTTTCGAGGAGGGCTTATTTTCAGGGGGGGGAATTATTTTAGTGCATGTGCTCAAAAGCCCAATTGGGCTTATTATTAGGGGATGTCTTATTTTAGGGGAAACAAGGTAGTTTAACAACATACCCTAAAAAGTATGCTGACTCTAAAAAATAGCTGATATTTAAATCAGTTCAAATCTGTTTCTGTTAAAATCTGTGTTTTCTGGAAGGTTGGAAACAACTTCCAGCAGAAATAATGGGTCAATCAGCAGTAATTGAGTTACTGCTTGGGATAATTACAAGTCTTATCATTTGACAAAAAAATTAAAAAATAAAATTAAAATTAAAAATAATAAGACAAAACCCCCTCAAAAGCAGACTCAATGGACTGCTGGGTCTTTTTCTGACATCAGTTTTCTATGTTTCTATATTGTAGTGGCTGCTTTATTGTTGCTTCTAGTTTGAAAATGTAAAGCTACCTTGCAAATTCTCAGTCTCATTTATAAATGTCTAGTAAAGGCTGGAGGAAGAGAATGGAGGAAGATTCTATGCTAGGACATTGAGTTGCACAATACCACATATGCAAGCTTTCCTTGCTTTTTATCCATTTCCAATCCTTAGTACAAGTTGTCCTTGACTTACAACAGTTTGTTTAGTGGCTGTTCAAAGTTACAACAGCACTGAAAAAAATGACATAACCATTTTTCACACTTATGACCATTGCAGCATCCCCATGGTCACATGATCAAAATAGGGATGCTTGGCAACTGGCTCGTGTTTATGACGGTTGCAGTGTCCCGGGATCACGCAATCTCCTTTTGTGGCCTTCTGACAAGCAAAGTCAATGGGGAATCCAATTTCATTTAACAACTATGTTACTAACAACTATAATGATTCACTTAACAACTGTGGCAAGAAAAGTCATAAAATGGGACAAAACTCACTTAACAAATGACTCATTTAACAATATAAAATTTGGGCTCAGTTGTGGTCATAAGTCAAGGACTACCTATATAATGTTTCTTAAGCTTTTTGCTCTTAGGATCCCTTCCCACTTTTAAAAATTAGGGAGCTTCTGTTTGTATGGGTTATATTTATCATTATTTATCACCGTAAAAATTAAAATTAATGCATTCATAAAATGTTAATTGAATCATGTAAAAATAACAACATTAAACCCACTAGCTATAACATAAATATATACAATAATATACAATGCGAAGAGTGACATTGTTCTACATTTTTTCCAAAATATCTTCAATAATTAGTAAATAATTTTGCTTTTAGGTATCACCAACAAATGAATAGTAAGCTGCCCAGATTCACTTTGTAGGGGAGATGGATGACATAAAAATTTAATAAATAAATGAAATAAATGTAAAAATTGAAATATGGATTTCTAGTTGAAATATGGCTTGCATTTGCTACTTTCATTAGCATTATTCACTGTAACATCTGTAATGAACAATTATTGGCTAAGTTTTCAGTTTATATTAATTGTATACAAACTAACATTTGAAATTAAAGAAAAGGAAGACTGAATATTTTGAGGTATGGGATCTGTTTTATCGAGGGTTAAATGAGAGAAACAGGAGTTAGAACTCCTAAAATTACAAGAGAAAGATTAATTTTATTATTAGGGTTGATTACTGTAACTTATTAATTCTGATTAGTATTAACAATTAATATGCATTAATATTATGAGGGAAAAGCACTGTCATTATGAGATTACTATTAGAGAATACTATTATTATTACCATGATGAATATTACTCAAAAGAATTTTAAACAGACAATACACTGTCTACATGGATTTTGAACATGTTGCTCTTTCTATTTATATTAATAAAAAATAAAATAAAACAATTAATTGTACATAAGCAGCTCTAATGCTTTGAATTATCCTTTTTGCACATACAAACACAAATCATTTGAAAGTTTGCATTCCTCAAATGAAATTGGAAATGCTATTGTGTTCTAATTTAAGGAATTTGTCATCTGATACCATTGCCACGTATTTAGTATTTAGTTTAGTTAGTATTTCTAACTTCAATTTGAAATAATAAATCCTAACCCACATTTGCTGAAACAAATATATTCTGCATCTTTTAAAATTTCTGTTGTGAAATAATGTTTCTATTTCTGTTGCCAAAAGGAAAACAATGCTCATGCTGTGACTTGTTGGAAATGAGCTGACAAGCTTTATCCTTGTGTGATACACTGTTATTCCTTACCGTTCAACAGTTTAGATTTGTCTGTAATTACTGCTGAGGTGTTTTTTTTTTCTTTTTAACTTGGCATGTTTGGCCAGTCATATAACTTTTTATTGAGGGTTACTTCATTTTTAAGCAGCGAGAACTAAAACGTAGGAAGACACTTGTGCAATTTCTTTGAATGAGCATGTCAATTAAATCTTTCTCTTCCCATATTTAAAATGTTCTCAAACTTTGTTGGCTCCAAAAACCTTAGATCTTAAGCCTGCACATGAAACCTGGATCTACCATCTGGGCCTCATTACTTATTTACACATTTCTAAAGATTAAATAGAAATCTGTCTGGTTAAATGATCTGGTTTACAAAGAACAATAATATTGTTTAATGTACATGGATCATTAATTATTACAACTGTAAGTACTGAAAGAAGTGAAATAACTTAGAAAAGGGAATGGCTAATCAATAATACCACGGTTGTCCATTTCCTATTAACTCAATTTTATTCTGAAACATTTCAATCTAAAACATGAGCAATAAGTAGAGTAAGCTATCCCCTAATCTTTTTAAATGACAAATGTTAGTCGTCTTAACAATACCTCTAGAATCATATTTAAAAAGCACTCAAAAATAGCAGCAAAGAAACACTAAATTTTGAGGCTCGTTTTTGTCATTCATTAAATTACTGAGTTCCTTTCTAAGAAAGTACCATGTTCAGATTTCAACTTCATGTAAGCTGTATTACAATTTTAGTTAGGAAACTAACTATTCATATATGTTACAAAAGAGACTTGTGATTTGTGTGTGTGTGTGTGTGAACTGCAATAAAAATTCTAATCATCTTCATTCACATGGGAAAGAATGTGTGTGTATCTGTGTGTGTATTGTCCATCAAAATACACACACACATACATGAGTACAGAGACAGAGAGCAGTACTAATGTACTTACTTCAGCTCATGATACATTTCGCCTCCCCCTGCCACACACACAATGTTGTTATCCAGCCAAAACCTTCATATAATTAAAAACCACAGGCACTCATTCAAAGTGTCAGATCAAAAGGTTAATGTGCTATGGTAGAGAGGAAGTACTTATATTATATCCTTGAACTTTTATTTTAAGTTTACAGCATTTAAAAACAAGTTAAGTCAAACTCTGGCCAAAACTAATATTACATCATATGATTGAAAAACATTAATCATAGTTGTTTTAAATCAGTTGATCCAAATATTTGGCTTGATGAAAAAAAGCTTGAGAAGACTGGCTAGAAATGCACTTCTTAAGGCTGAAACTTAAACATATGAACTGATTTCTACTACTGGAAGCAAGACAAAGCACTATGAAATGTTTCTAGAAACTTCAGAAATCTCAAAAAAAAATAGAAGGCAATAACTAAAAATATTTTGGGAAACTTGGGAAATGATATAAAATCTGAATGAAATTATATTTTGTAACATCTTTCAGCTCTGAAGTACTGAGAGCAATAGAACATGTTATTGAAGATGTTATCATGAGCTTGTCCAAAAATAAAGCACCTATTCTTACCTTAAGAAACAGATCTGACTGGGGAAATATACAGTAAGTAAACCATGCTAATGAAATGTGAATGTATTGTATGCAAACATTATGGGTAAAATATGAATTGTATATTTATATATTTATTAAATCTTATTAAATCTGTAACCTCTGATTTAAATTGCAAGTGCCAAAGATAACATTATGAAAACTTTTGGTTAACAACCTACATTCTGAAGCATTAGATTAGACTCAAGCAATTCTATAGTCTTTGAACCAGAATCTAATTCTGTACCTACTCAAGATTACCTACTCATATTTTAAAATCTCACTAAAATCATCTTTCCATTGAAATGCTGATGCTCTGTAGAAATCGTGAACAGGTATTCTTCCCTTTTGCTTCACCCCAAATCCTTACTGCAGGGCTTATGCTGACACTTTTGGGAATTTCCCCTCCCGGAAGGAACTGTTCAATTTATGAATAGAACTGGGGGTTTGACAAATATCTGTGTAAGGTGAGGATAGGAGATCTTTGAAACTTCAGAACCTTGTGTAATTTGCAGTGGGCATTGATCAAATTCTGCTTTTTGCACTTCTAACGATCAGCTTATTGGAGTTTATACTAGCCAGCTGATTGATGTTCTCAGGAGAAAAAGAGAGAAAACATGGAAGTGTCATTAGTAACACTAGTAATACTCCTTAGTAACAAGGAATGACATGGAAACAAATCAGCTGCCAATTAAGTGCTCACTGTTTAGGAAATTAAATAGTGATTCGAACTGTTAGCTTAATATGGAAGCCAATGGAGATGGCTGACAGAAAAGAGAAAAAACAAATACCTAGGAAATCAAAGAATTATTGGAAATGATAGTGTGGAATTTCAATAGTACGGATTACAGATTATAGGCAGGTCACTATGACAGAACTATTCCTGAATCTCATCAATAAAGATCTAAAAATATAGAATTGTTAATAGATATGTCTTCTTTACTATATAATTTTTAAAAAATGTTTTAACTGCTATGAAAGAAGAAAGGGCACTAGAAATCAAGATCTATAATACTAGTGAAGAATTTATTCTATGTTTTCACTTCGTGTATTATGCAGCTACATAATAGGTTTTTGGATTTTATAATTCAGAAATTTGCAATTGACTTAAACTGCATTACATTTGGTAACATGAAAATTATTATTGCTATTATTCAATTTTATATTCTTCAGTTTTAGTCACCTAAAATTGGGGAGGGACCACATTTATGATAGAATAAAATTTTACAATTAGAAATTTTCAGGAACAGTAGCATAACCAAGAGCTAATGTCAGGGTTCCAAGTAATAGATCCATCGCAAGCAAAACTCTGAGGCATGTGGATTCCTCAAAGAATAGCTTTATTGGAAATATCAAGTTGGCATGTATCTGGTGAAAACCAACTCTGAGGAGCCCCTTGGTTTTCCCCTAATTAAAACTAAAAGTTGTTCCCCCAATCCCAAACAATCAGTCACATGGTCCAATCAATGCAGCGTCTACTGGTTTGGTGACATCACTCCTCCTTCCACTGGCCAGGTGTAAGAATGTCCTTGGTTCCCAGGGGAAAGTATTTTATTTTGACTATACAACCCCAGCTATCTCTAATCCCCCTCTCTATCCCTCACTCCAGTGTGGCAGCACTGAAGCTCCAAGATGGCTTCAGCCAGGTCATGATAGATTAAACATTACAACTTTAGCTCAATCTATAACTACAGGTTTGGCTAACATGTTTTGTTGGAGTTAATTTAGTCTGGGTTTGTGAATTTCAGAATAGGAAATTTCGAAGTCTATGTTCACCTCCTTGAGAACTATGAAATAAATACAATAAGGGCTGGACTAATTAATTTGAGATCAAAGTTTAATCACAAAGTAAATAAGTAGAAAGAAAGTAGTCCATTTCTGAGTTTAGATTCACCTGATTTTTGTTTATATGCATAATAAAGCAAACAAAAATAATTTTATATATAATGCTATTATCTAATCATGTTACCTAATCACATTCTTTCTAAATATAAGGAAATCTGAAATTTGACTGTAATTTGTATCAAATTTAAATGACAAAGAGTTTTCTGTGCAATCACTGAAGTAAAATGAAATTAGACATGATGACTAACTTACTCTGGATTCATTTCAGTACCTTGAGAAATCACACGTTTTCTAAAACTAGATTTATTATGATTTTATAATGTAGTATCTTCTGCCACCTTAAGGATGTAAAAAGTAATGACTTTGGATAGCAAAATGCAGCATTAATAACTGTTTCCTAATATTTTGTATAAATGAGCCCCATATTTCATTATACTTATCCATACAAAGTCTATGTCAATATGCAATCTGCTCATGAGTAACAGATATAATCGGGATTTCAATCCATTAAATAAATGGGAGTGTACAGAATGTGTTTCATTCTGGACTTTAAAAATGTTTCAGCCCCTTTTGTGTAGATAATGGTAACTGCCTCTTTCCACCAAGGTCATCTTCTTTGTCCCTACATTTACAAATCCTGTTGAATTTCAGAGAAAGTTTGGGATTTGGGGATTTTCTCTGAGGTGGGCAGTTTGACTGAGGCCTTAGTCACTTCCTGGAATAGTGGTGATAGGGGCTTGGATTGTACCATCCCTATGAAGCCTTTCCCTGTGTATCTCCCTGAATTATACTATACTGTGCATTTCCCTAAACACCCATTGTGTACTCCCGGGTGTTGGTCCTTGTTTCATTGGGAGATGAAGCACAGGTAAGACATCTGGAGCTCCATTGAAGGAAGACAAAGAGAAAGACAAACAGATTTTTATGATTCAAAGCCCATATTGAGAATTAACTTTAACTGGTAAATACAGTGAAACTTTAATATTTCCCTGCCCTTAAGGCTTAGGGCATCTACTGATAGCCATCTAGTGGCCTGGAAATATTAGGCTCAACTGTGGTCATAAATTGAGGATTACCTGTACATTTTATCATTTTTTCTCTAATCTTTAGTGCTAAAAATATTCTTGACTTTTATGCCATACTACCAATCTTGATGAATAAAATATCAGATTATTAATTCTTCTTTTAAATTCCTGATTTGGTTTTCAAAATTAGTTTTACAGAAGCTATAGGTTTGCAGATGATATCTAATTGTACCACACAGCAAATAAGAAGTGACAGTCCTAAATCAGCACCAAAGTTTGGTAAGTTAAAGAAACTCAGCAATATATTGATCTATTTAGTTCAAAAACATTTTATTCCAATTCAAAGAATGCACAAATGGATGGATCTGATCATTTAATTGGGATCCACTTTTGTCTTCTTTGCTTCAGGATAAATTGTACGACAATTTGTTTTGATTTGAAGCATAAACCTTGCTTCATAAAATCCAAAGCTTTGTAGGTCTATTTAGTAAGAATAATATAGAAATAAGCGAGTTGCTAAAATATCTTTGGGTTAAAGCTTCCTGGATATACATAATAAGCTAATCCTCCTGTAATTTTGCATGTATTCTTGTTTCTCTCTGCATAGTGGTATAATTATGGCACTATTCGTATTGATAAGCAGAGATGTAGTCATTGCATATATTTTAAAGAAATCATAAGCCATACCAGAGTGAATCCATCTCCATATTTTAATGTACTTTCCATTACACCATCTACACATGAAGCCTTAGCATTTTTTATTCAACAATCTCACATTATTTATAACTTCCTTTTCATCTGTTTTCTTTGACACAAACTCTTCAGTGTATGTTTCCCATACAAAGATTCTAGGTCTCCAACTGCCTCAGTCACTGTTTCTACATTCTTTATAACATTCCCACTAGGTATTCCTATTCTCTTCATACCACCTAGTTCTTCCCCCCCCCCCCTTTCTGGATCACATTTATTCAGAATATTCAATCCCCCCCAAAAAAACCTTCTTCCGTTATCACCATTCACTGGAAGATAACTTAGACTTATTACCAACCTATGGATTCCTCTACAGTATTTCCAATCTATACCTCTACAATAATCCCAATTACCTCAGTTCCAGTGGTGGGATTCAGCCAGTTTGCACCACTTCGGGAGAACTGGTTGTTAACTTTCTGAGCAGTTTGGCAAACTGGTTGTTGGAAGAAATCATTAGGGCACAGAACCGGTTGTTAAATTACTTGAATCCCATCACTGCTCAATTCCTATTTCCTGACCTCTTTTAGCTCTTTTATTCAATTAAATATTTGAATACCTTCACTTCTGTGCATGTATTCGATGATTGTACTCTATATTATCAGATGACTTTCTTCAGATACTTTCCCTTTCTCTTAGTTCCACAAACACACACTATAAGTATTTTTCTTTCAGTTCATTTCATTTATTAATTCATGCTCTTTACCATTTAAGCCTTTTTATTCCAGATTGCAAGTTTTCTATGCTATAGTCACCAGGTAGGTGAATAAATATTGATCTCCATTGTCTGTTGTGGTTTTCATCAACTGAGGTGTTCACGTAAAGCCTTACTGTCAGATAAGGTTTAGACTAGATTGTCATATCTTTGCAAATAGTGCCGACAGTAAGAGAAATAAATTGTATGCCAAGCACTTGAAGATAAAATACAAGGGATGCAAATGTTTCAGGTGGCAACTGTATAAGGTTTTGCTTTATGTTTCAGCTTTGTGTCTTAAAATATTATCTATAATCTACAAGATGGTTCAGACAAACACGTATGCAACAAAAAGGTAATAATCATATTTATATGTATTTGTAAGGTTAAAATAAATATATACAATTGTACTTAAAAGTTAGTGAATCCATTTGAATTTCAATATTTCTGCATAAATATGGCCTAAAATGTGATCTGTTCTCCAGATAAGTCTCAAATTACATTTCTGCCTTTTATAGAACTATTGTCTTAATAGTGAATCTTCTTCCAAGTTATTCCTAGTGCCAATTATAATTTCATAGAAACAACCTCAAAAAAGGTATTAAATGATATTTACATTTTAATTACATCACACAAAATTATGTAATACTTGTGTTACATGTCATGGCAAAAATTATATAACTATATCATTAGTATAATGACATATGATGTATATGTCATCATTTTGATGATGTGGCTTGTAACAGACGCCTATGATGTGACACTTACCCTGTGAGCTTATTATGCAAAAGTGAATTAATTTCATAAAAGCTTATTTGTGCTGTACAAACATAGCCTCTATGATAACATTTCTATTGTGACCTTCTTCACTACCATGTTATTGTTTGAAATATTGGAGCAATAAAGTTATTCACTGAAACATAAAATCTAGTTCACCATTCTGAAATCTTTTTGAAACTGGTTCTACCAAATATATTACATCTGAGATTACCTAATTAGCCCACAAGACTGCTGTGTTTTTATGATGCCAGAGTAGCTGTTTCAAGTTTCAGATAAATTAATATGGCTGATCAAATTTTGCTCATTTAATGATATACCAATAAGAGAATGAAAGGAATCATTTATTCCCTAATCAGATCCAAACTTTACAGATGCCACAAGAGCAGTCTAGTAAGTTAACAAACATCAAAAATAATATTTATTACATGTAAATTTTTTTCTAAGCATCTCAAATAAGGATTCATCATTTTCCATGCCATTTCCTAAGCTTTTTTCCTCTCTTATGGTAAAATAGAATGGAAGAGAAAGTAATCAACCCATTTTTGGTTGCATAGTGGTCTGAATATTTTTTTTCTTCATCTTAGCTCAAGAAACTCTGACAACTTGTAAAAACCATTGTTGAAAAATTCTGCATAAGAATAGTCATGAACGCTCTCTTGGGGGTTTTCCCTACAATTTTCAATTATTGTGGGTTCCATTTAGAAGAGACAGAACATAAGATTCAAGGAAGATAACAGAAGACTGGGACGATGTCCACAGGCAATACTTACAGGATGCCCTTTGCTAAATATTCATGAGTACTATTTTCTAAGTAGCATTGAAATCTCTTGAGACTGTCATTATTTTATTTTAAAACTACATTTTATTCTGACAGAGATATCTTTTACACCGATACAGTACTTTTTGGTAACCAGAGGGTTGTGGACAATATTATAAATGACATTTCCTGTATGCTCAAGATACCCAGAAGGACTCTACATATTGTTAAGTATTAAATGTCTCTTACATGATCTGTAATAGTTTAGTACATTTTGGGGAGAAAAGGTATGAAATAATATTTCACACAGATAGACATAACAAAATAAAAATAGAAAAATCATATCTGTATCTAATGAGTAGGTTTGTGCAAATCACAGAAGGGAGAAGAAAGTATATATTTGTGTATGTGTGTGGAGGGGGGTGTCTTGTCATTTCCTTTCTCTAATAAAACTATACAGTATAGCCAAAAGAAAATAAAATAATTCTTATTTGCCCTTTCTGTGACTGCTCATAAATTTATGAGCATTATAATACACCTTGGAAAAGAAACATTTCAGCATATTGTTTCAGTACTATAGTGTAAAAGGGAGATACCATCCTCCTATGGTCCAGCAAGACTATCACTGCCAGAAAACTTTCTAAACTTTCCCCATTTGCCAATAAAAAAAATGCAGTTGGATGGTTTTGAGCAATCACTTATTAAAGAACTTAAATATTGTCTATTGACAATATTGAAAGAATTGGAGGACAGTGGTCAAATTTCTATAAATGTCAAACTGGTATGGAAATAAGTCATACTATTTATGAACATGAGGAAGTAATTGCCTAAAACAATATTAAATTCAGCCAATCCAAGAACTGATAAAATTTCCTGTGACTACAGTAATTAAGAACACTATCACATCACTTATGTTCACTTAGGATTAACATTTTTTTCCTATTTAGCCTATGAATAATGATTAGATATATTATCCTGGTAACTATGTAATTACTATCTGAAGTTACTTTTTTTTCTTTGCAGCTGTCCACTAGCAAAGGATGCATTGCTGGTAATGTTAGTTATACTGAGGAAGATGGTACAAAAGTAAATTGTAGTTGCAGTACCACAGTATGTATAAATCATTATTATTTCCTGATTTTATATAAGAAAGATACACATTTCTATATTCTAGTTGAAGTACATAGATGACATGTTTTTGCTCAATGCATTATGAGGCCGTGTCATTTTTATTCAGGAGCAACATTTTAGTTCTTTTTTAAAAAATGGTTTTTTTGCAAAATTGCAAAAAATTGCTTTTCTTTTGTAATTGCTGGTAAACTCTGGATTGCAAACACTCTGTTTATACTGTAGATATTGTACAATTATTGTTGCTCATCCATTCCATCAAAAACAGAATTAGTGCATAATTATTTTCAATCTGACTTCAGCATGACAATCTACAATAGCATTGGGTATAGTATGTTTAAATCGCTAGACAAAGAATTAACACTGAATTATCCCAAATTGAGAGAAATTATACTTTAGCACTCAAATATTTCATGGCATTGCTGTATATATTAAGTAACAAAAATCATTATTTATATCCATTAGGTTTCTAATATGATAATCAAATTATTGATGCTTGGGTATAATTTTACTGAACTGAATATCTGTGCTTTCTCAACTTGCACGTAACTAATGCACATTGTGGAAAAATCTTTTTCTGCACATGATGTAGTCTTCACCTTACCTCTGAGTTGTGAATGTTATGTGGATTTTACTAGCAAAATACTAGAGAGAGTTGTTTTTTTTTCTCCAATGGATTTTATTTAATCTAATAAATTCCTAATTCATAGAGTATTTCTAATGTATGGGTCCCATCACCACTATAAGATAATGACTCTTGAAGGATGGTTAGAATTAGTGTAAGTTAACATATAAAAACCATAATACTTACAAAGTAATGAAGAATTACTGTAGTTAATTATTTTGGAAAATACTTTTAGAGATTTACTTTTGCTTTTTATTGTCCAATTTATTTGAAAGAATGATTTTACTCAGTTTCTAAAACAATTTGATGTCTGTTTTTTTAGACACCTGTACCATCTAATGTAGAAGGAATAAGAAGTATCCTTTAAGCAAAATATAGTATAGATTAAAGGAAATAAAAAACAAAATGAAGACTCTGATACAAAAATTACTAAAGATTCCATATAAAGTGGCATCACTGATGCTAATATTGTTCATATTATAGTAACAGAAAATTATATATTATCCAATACTTTATGTAGTGCAATTAAATTCCAGTATATTTTCTTGAATCCTTTAACTTTACAGATTTGATTACAGATGCAAAATTTATTCTAATTATAGAAAAAGATGCAACTTTTCAGAGACTGCTAGATGACAACTTCTGCTGTAAAATGTCCCCAAGTATAATAATTACGGTACAAGTTTACATTTTTCTAAGTAAATCCAATCATTCTCAAATAAAATTAATTATCCAGATTCATTTCAATTGTATTTAGGTCTGGATTCAGAAGTGAAACTGCCTTGGTTATACTATGAGGTGGACTACTACCGGTATAACCTGAAAGCATAATCCTTTTAAAATTCTCCTGTATTCATCTCAGCAATTTTCAGTGCTATCAATTATGCCCTTCTTGTAAATACTTTGTTTAATATTTTACAGTGATTCTACTGATAGCTAGATTATTTTTTTGAGAAAATGGTGCTAAGGTGTTTCTGCTCAACCACAATGACATTTGTGCTTTGGGGCTGTGTGGAAGATTTCATGTTATTTTCCATGCCATGTGAAACTGGTAAATGAAGTAATTCAGATGTTAAGCATGCAGTGGCACCAGCATGGCAATCATAGGCTGTTCTGTTCTATTCCTGGGGTAACATGGAGGGATTATCCTATCATCCCAAAATGACAACATGGTCATCACCACAAAATCATTACAGAGGAATAAAGTAAGCAGTATCATTAAGCCAAATCTGATTTACCTAGTAGCACTTCATATGGGAAGGAGTCAGGAAGGAGCAATAATCAGAAAGAAAAGAATCCAGGTAAATCTCAACAACTCTGGGTTTCCAAGTAGGGAGAGGTAAGACGGAAGTGTTATTTCCAGCCATTTGCTTGGTGAACTATTTGTTTATTTATGGTCAAAACACCCAAGCCTAACCATATGATTAAATAATAAGCGGTGCCCATTATTTCTCAAAAGTTGAGGTTTCAGCCTCATCTTTGCACAGCTTTCACACAGTGACACTGTCACTGTCGGATTGAAGGCTTATAGTTCTTCTCATACCCTGCAGAAGTAATAAAAAAAGGTTCTTATTCAGGCTAAAATAGCAGGAGCCATGTCTCCCTACAGTCTTGTCACTTTTCCTTTTTTCATCTTCTGAAGACTTAGCTACAGACAGAAATATATCATCAGACAACCTTAATCAGTGTTTGATTGTGGGACTATGTACTGACAGATAGCTGATGAGTTAAAGCTCAGTCTAGTCAAAGTAAAAGCTTGGTGGTTTGCCTATCCAGGAAAATGTTGCATAATCTACAGTATATCAGCAATGCCACATTGCTCTAAGGGTCAAGTGCACGCTTAGGAGGGGTTGCAGATTTATCTTTGTCATTAAGGCACAATATCTTTCCTACTTAACAGAGATTTCTCTGGCTTCATGGGCCTCCATTAGTTCCAACAACAATGCATTGTTGGATAGCAGAGAGCTTTATATAGTGGAAAGAATGCATGGAAAGAGAAACACTAAAGTTAGGAGTGTAACTGAAGGTATTCTTGAGGCTGCTGCTTGTATGAAAGAAAATAAAGATAAGCTTTATTTAGAAAATAATTCAGTGATAGAAAAGCCTTAGTTATTTTATCTACAGATAAAAGTTCATAGTGTGAGCTTACATTGTGGAAAACGAGTGACCCAGAGAAATACCTGAGGTGTATGGTCAGAGTGAAAAGAAAAAGAGATCGGAAAGAGAAAAGAAAGTGATGAAATCCCTGAGAATGCTAATCTAATCAAAAGGACATGTGTTACACGGAGATGGGCAAACTGAGTCTTTTTAGAGAAGGAATGGAGATAAAAGTACAGAGTCTTTCCAATGACTGTTTCTGCATCTATTGTCCATAGTGACCTTACTTACTTACCTTACTACGTTACACAATGAGATCCTCTTGGCATTTACCCAATGTATTTTGAGACACTGGAAATATTTTTTTTTTAAAAAATTGCAAGTCTTTTAAATTGTGATACCTGCCTGATTTGTATCTGCAGGTTTACCTTTTGGATGTTTTTTTAAAAATCCTTTTAATGAGCATTGTATGTTATGCCTTAATTGCCAGTTTTCATCAATTTTTTTAATACAGCTTTTAAGATATTAATTTTATGGGTGTGGATTTTATTGTCTTTGCATTAATGTTTCATCCATTTAATATGAACAATTGTAAAAAAAAAAAGATTATACTCATTGGAAGCTGAATTTGGAATTCTGTAATGAAGAATTTTGCTGAGTAGAAGTACAACCATGTCTAAACATACAGGTGAAACTCGAAAAATTAGAATATCGTGCAAAAGTTCATTTATTTCAGTAATGCAACTTAAAAGGTGAAACTAATATATGAGATAGACTCATTACATGCAAAGC
>WNWU01000033.1:12957440-12978371 GCA_012654045.1 Ptyas mucosa | reverse complement strand
CTCCAGCCAGCATAGCTGGCTGGAGAATTCTGGGAGTCGAAGTCCACAAGTCTTAAAGCTGCCAAGTTTGGGAACCCCTGGTCTAAAGTATACAAAACGGTAGATAGAAAGACCTGGGTGTTCTTGGTGCCAGTGGAATACCTCCACTATGGCACCACTCAATCTTCTCTATTCTGAGAAGAGACTAAATATAAAAAGTGTTCCCTCACAACATGAACCATTGTTGTTATTAAAAATTTCAGTGAAGAAAACTTTTAGGGCTTATTTACAGTAGTTATTCAACTGAGGTATAGCTCAATTTTTATTTCACTCCCAGTCTGCAAGGTAAATGTCATTCCATCCCAAATCCTTCCAATGCTTTTTTTTTTAAATAATCAAGCACAAGGTTAGCTATGGGACAACAATGTACTATTTTGGAAAATGCTTAATTCCCTCTTCCCTTCTGTAAATAATAACAAGTTGTGCCACCAATATAGAATACCCAACCATATGTTTGCTGCAGCCTATGGCACTGGAAGCATTTAAAAAATACCTAGGCTTGGGATAGAAGATATTTCTTCAACAGCCCTTCCCTTAACTCTATTTCCTTACTTGATTAGCAGATATCTTTCATACATCTGATGTGGTGTAAAAGCAGTTAATCAAAACCTTGCAGAGAGAGAAATGAATAAACACACTCCCACATGTTGCTTCACCCCACAAACGACGGCCGTGGTCGGGGGCTTTCTATCAGGTTCGCCTGATATGCCAGTTGTGCCCCTTTCTAGATCGGGACTCCCTACACACAGTCACTCAAGCACTCGTCACTTCTCGTCTGGACTATTGTAACGCTCTCTACATGGGGCTCCCCTTGGGGTGCACCCGGAGGCTCCAACTGGTGCAGAATGCGGCCACGCGGGGGATTATGGGAGCGATGGGGCGCTCCCATATGACACCTCTCCTGCGCGAGCTGCATTGGCTTCCAGTGGACTTCCGGGTGCACTTCAAGGTGTTGGTAACCACCTTTAAAGCGCTCCATGGCTTAGGGCCGGGGTACTTACGGGACCGCCTTCTGCCACCAATTGCCTCCCACCAGCCAGTTCGCTCCCACAGAGAGGGCCTCCTCAGGGTGCTGTCAGCCAGACAATGTCAGCTGGCGACCCCCAGGGGGAGAGCCTTCTCTGTGGCGGCGCCCACCCTCTGGAACGATCTACCCCCAGAGATACGAGTGATCCCAGACCTCCGGACTTTTTGTCGGGCCCTTAAAACTTATTTTTTTCAGTTAGCTGGGCTGGCCTGACTCCATGTTGGTTTTAAAGTTTGATACTGATTTTAAATTGAAATGTTTTAAATTATGGGCCAAATTTTATAAATTATTTTAAGATTATTTTAACTTTTGTATATAATGTTTTTAGTTGACTGTTCACTGCCCTGAGTCCGGAAGGAGAAGGGTGGTATAAAAATCAAATAAACTAAACTAAACTAAACTAAATGCTCACTTTTCACATCAGGGAACAAGAGAATTAGGCTCCATTGCATACTGTAACATTTGTTGTTCTCCCCTTTGACTAATTTAACTGCTATTGCCACATAAAGAAGTGGGTTTTTTAAAAAAATTTATCATGCTTTCTGTTTTGCTTTGGTCTAATACAGAAGACGTTAATTCATAAATGGATGTAACCCATAATTTTTATACTTCTGCTGAAATTTTAGAAGAACTGATTCAAATAATGCAGCAAAAAAGAGAACTTGATTCTCCCATTATCTAATCAATTAGCACTGCCACAATTTGGAGGATAAAAATAATAAATCCAAGTAGACAATTCTAAGAGGATAACCAGCAGCAAGGTGGATTGACTCAGTTACCCTAGCCGTGAATGCACAATTGGAAGAACTGAAGGACCAGGTTAGGGACAGATCCTCATGAAGAATATCTATCTCTCTTTTTGGATGCTAAGTGTCAACAATGACTTGATGGCACATAATCAGTGAAGCAGAGTAGATATGCCTACAATGATGTTAATCATTAAGAGCCTTATTTTATATTAAGTTTCAGTCTACTAAAACCAGATATATTGAGCAAAAAAATTGTGATTTCACATTTCAGTCAATGTCATTTGAAGCCCATCGCCTCACAGTTCCAGCTGTAAGATGGCTTGGCCTCCTTCCATCTGACATTTATCGGTTAGTTTTTCTAACTATTGTACTTTCAATTTATTAAAAAAGCAAAAAAGGTTCGTTTTTTCTTAATAGTTAGAAGAGTTCTATTGATTTATTCTGCACAAATTTACAAGGGACAAGGCAGCAGGATAATTAGAATTAGAATAGAATAGAGCTGGAAGGGAGCTTGGAGGTCTTCTAGTTCAGCCCCCTGCTCAAGCAGGAGAACCTACCGGTATACCATTTCAGGCAAGTGATGGTCTAGTCTCGTCTTAAAAACCTTCAGTGATGGAGCGTCCATGATTTCTGAAGACCCTAATACATGTAAGAGTATTGCATGACTAGAACTTTGACCTATTTACAATTTTTCATTCAGTTGTGGCACACAAAACTATGTATATTCCATGATTTAATAAGTATAGGTAGCCCTAGATTACAACAATTCATTTAGTGACTGTTCAAAGTTACAATGGCGCTGAAAAAGTGACTTATAACAGTTTTTCACGCAACCATTGCAACATCCCATGGTCACATGATCAAAATTCAGACGCTTGGCAACTCATTCATATTTATGATGGTTGCAGTGTCCCATAGTTATGTGATCACCTTTTGTGACCTATTGACAAGCAAAGTCAATTGGGAAGCCATATTCACTTAACAACAGTGTTACTAACTTAACAATTGTAGTGATTCACTTAACAGCTTTGGCAAGGAAGATCATAAAATGGGGATCACTTAACTGTCTCACTTAGCAACAGAAATCTGGGGCTCAGTCAAGGACTACCTGTATAAATGTAGAAATAACCAGTAAATATATACCAATTTAACTTAAGAAAAGTTAAAAAAAGTTTTAAAAAAGAGCCTTGGATAGTACAGTGGTCTAAAGCACCCTGTTATTAACACAGCTGCCTGCAATTATTGCAGGTTTGAATCTCACCAAGGCTCAAGGTTGACTCAGCCTTCCATCCTTTCTAAGGTAGGTAAATTGAGGACCCAGTTTGTGGGGGCAATAAGCTGACTTTGTATAAATATACAAAAAGTATGAAGGCTATTGCTTAGCGCATTGTAAGCCGCCCTGAGTCTCCTGAGAAGGGCGGCATATAAATCAAATTTAAAAAAAAAAAAGTCCCATGCTTACAATATATATTCTGATCTATTAGGGATTTCTGCCAGAACTTCCAAGTCTCTTCCAAATAACATGAAATACTGAGTCATAGAACAAAGAATAGAGTTGGAAGAGACCTTAGAGACCTTCTAATCCCGTGATGGTGAACCTATGGCACGCGTGCCACAGGTGGCACGCATAGCCATATCAGTGGGCATGCCAGTTCAGCTCTAGCGCGTATGCGCGCACTGGCCAGCTGATTTTCGTGCCTTCTGGGCCCACCAGAACTAGGGAAACAGGCTGTTTCCTGCCTCTGAGGGCCTGGGGGGGAGGCTGTTTTCACCCTCCACAAATGCATAGAGAGGATCTGGAGCCAGGTAAGAAAGAAAAATGGGCCTACCAGGCCATCGCATGCCAGGAGCGGGGGGGAGGGGGGTTGCGCATGCATGCGTGGGGGGCACATAGAATTATGGGTGTGGGCAAAAAGGTTAACCATCACTGTTCTAGTCCAACCCCCTGTTCAAGCAGGAGTCCCTATGCCATTCCAGACAAGTAGCTGTCCATTCTCTTCTTAAAAGCCTCCAGTGATGGAGCACCCACAACTTCTGAAGGCAAACCACTCCAGTGGTTGATTGTTTGCACCATTAGGAAATTTCTTATTAGTTCTAGGTTGCTTTTCTGCTTGGTTAGTTTCCAACCATTGTCTTGCCTTCTGGTGCTTTAGAAAATAGTTTGACCCTCTCGTTTTTGTAAGAACCCCTCAAATATTGGAACAGTGCTATCAACTCATTTCCAAATCTGCTTTTGCCCAAACCTTGAACATGCAGCTCAAATAGCAGGCTTTCATTTAATATCTATATTTCAGATTTTAAAAATGAATCATTTAAAGAATAATCATACAATTTAGATAAAACAAAAATTTGCTATTTGGGTGCTTTGTTCATGCAAGAATACAGATATGCGCTATTTGATTTTCATAGAATGTGCATTGCTGCATGCTCAATCTCTATTGGAGATATGACAGGAGGGCTTTCTCTGTCCACTTTGATTTAAATTTTAAACACACTTCCCTCTTCTATAGTTTTATGTATTTTATGTACAATTTCATCACATCTAAGTCTTCACCAATACTCATAGCTCTATCTCAATTCCTGGATGAGAGAAAAATGGATAATGTCCCAAATATGTTTAGCAAAAGAGAGCACCAGTTTCTAAGAGTCTTAGAGCAGATATGAAGCATCCTTTCCTGAACTATCATCCTCCTTTGTTCCTTTCCCTGTAGCAAAATGACAAAAACAGGCAAGACTAACTATGACATGTGGCAAGGAGACATATTAAGTATGTTAGTGTCCCTATTGTATGATAAGCCACTGGTAAGTAACATTTCATGGTCCCTAAAATGTGCAGAGACTTTAGTTCAACATTAATATTTGACAGTATTAATCTTATCGGGGTTTTATTTCAGTTTCATACTATTATTTATAAAAAATAAAAATAAATCTGTAACTGTAAAAATAAGCGCAGACTAATCAAACTGTTTTTTTAGACTGAATGTTCCTAAGAGTGCACTAATTCCACTGACTAAAGAGGATCAGAGTAAACTAACTGCATTACAGGCAAGACCATATATTGCTCATGAGTCAGCCTGGAAAAAAGAAGTACGTATAGATCATAATAAATTCTGTATTTTGCATACAAGTTTGAGCAGATTCATTTATATTCTGTTGGTAGAGTTCTACTATATGGTGTAACTACATCTCCCCGCTTTAACTTGAGAATGACTAATTAAATAACTCCACATCAGAGGTGGGTTTCAGCAGGTTCTGACAGGTTCTGGAGAACCGGTAGCGAAAATTTTGAGTAGTTCGGAGAACTGGTAAATACCATCTCTGACTGGCCCCGCCCCCATCTATTCTCTGCCTCCCAAATCCCAGCTGATCGGGAGGAAATGGGGATTTTGCAGTATCCTTCTTCCAGGAGTGGGGTGGGAATGGAAATTTTATAGTATCCTTCCCCTGCCATGCCCACCAAGCCACGCCCACCAAGCCACACCCACAGAACTGGTAGTAAAAAATTTTGAAACCCACCACTGCTCCACATGAGCCTTCTTCAGAATTTCAGCCCATGCTAATGGAGTAGTTGCTCTGAGCCAAATTTTAACTAGTGCTTTTTTCAATGTTTCCTGGCAAAAGCCTTGATCTTAGATATGTTGCATTTGATAGTGATGAACTGATTATACAATAATTTCCCTGTCGTCTATTGGCTACTTGACTGGGGCATGTATGTTGCCACTCTTCTCTGCACAGCATGCCAGTAGCCATGTTGGCAGGTTATGTTCCCTTGTGATATGTTCTATGCAGGGATCCCACAAATCCTTTTGTGTCAATATCTACATCAGCAGGTCACATGTGATGGCAGCCCTTGGTTTTAGTGGGAAAGTCTTCTTGATACATCCAGAGTTGCAGCCTAGTGTGAAATGTTAGCGTAGCTACAGCAGTAGACTATCTGGTTGAGATCTCTTGTAAAGTGTGCTGATAATTTTTTTAATTTTTGATTTTATTTTATTTGTCAAGAACATAGATTGGATACATAAAATAGATACAAATAGAGGAAACATTAGGACAGGGATGCTAGGCAAGCTGGTGCTCTTTTGTATGGCCCTTGTGAGAGTCTGGCAATATAGACGTAGAAAATCCATGCTGACATGTTTGTGTTGCCTCATGGACCAAGAGGATAATAAAGCTGGTTTTGTGGAATTCTACTTGTCTCTATTAATATTAGAAAAGAATTTAAAAGAACTCCAGAAGTCAGGTGATCCTCTCTGCTGTTCAACATAAACATTAGCTTGCCGGTCTAAATAATTTTTAAAAACTTAATTTTGATATTTGAATCAAGAAATAGTTTAAAAACAGATCTGCATAATATAGCTTTGAACTGGATAAAATGTCTTCTTGATCAGCAGCAGGTCTAAACATGCCTTCCTATGTAAGGGCAAAACAAGGTGTGCTTCCAGAGGACTTTACAAATTCTAGTCTAGAAGAGGACATCAGAAGGTTGTCTCGTGCTGTAACACAGTTGAAACTTAAATGCCTACCTAAAAAGGCAAAGAATATTGGCATTCTTAGCTGCCTACGTGCTAAAGGAAATGTCTGAGATGTATAGGCTTGACTTGTCCTGACAATGCGCTGGATTTAAAAGATGCAAATGAGGACAGAGAGACAACACGCAATTCATCTGGCACAATATTGTAGCAAAATAACCTCTGTAGCAAATAACCTCTGCTGGTCTGTATTTTTCTATTTCTATTTTTTATTTTTACATTTTATATTTATAATGTGGAATACATGGCATAAAATGTCTTTTGAATTATACGCATCTATATCAATGTTGATTGAAATGTTAATTTCCAATGCTTTTCTTTTACAGTTAGATATTATGGAAACACTTAAAATGAAAGCTGAAATTCAGGCTCTGACTTCATTTTCAACAGATTATCTTTCCAGGATATATTTGCCAAACAAGTTGCAATTCGGTGGATGGATATGAATATCAGGACACCTTTTAAAGATTTTTAATGTATTTTGACAGAATATAAATATTAAAAAAGTAAAAAGATGTAGAACATATAAGAAAACAAAAGAGAAGGTATAGATAGTTATTCCTAATAGACTACAATTTATTTCAGAGGTGTTAAGGCAGGTCATACAAAATTTTCAGTTATGTAAAATACTTTCTTTATGAATTAATATTTCTCTTTAATTTTCCTTTTTGATAGGAAGAATGATTTCTGATCTATTCTAATATTAGTTTTCATATTTTATAATTGCATGTTTCAAAGAAAAAATACAGATGATAAAAGGATGTTAATAGTTTCACAAATGCTTTATCACAGTTTACTAATTAATTAAAAGGACTTATTCATAATGTGTTGAGTTTAAAAATATGATATAAAAATTATAATTAATCAAGTAAGAAAGTCTTTATCATTATTTATATTACATTTTAAATAAGCCAAAGAGTCAGTTTTTTTATAGTTTACAACTTAATGAAATCAAATACAAATGGAAAAATTGTTAAGGATTCCCCCTAGTTTAAATGTGACTACAGCCTTCTTCCAAAAGGCAAGGAACCGTTATATTCAGGTAGTCCTCTACTTACACCCTAAATTTCTGTTGATAAGTGAGACATTTGTTAAATGAATTTTTCCCTATTTTACAACTTTTCTTGCCATAGTTGTTAAGTGAATCACTGCAGTTGATAAGTTGGTAAGTGAATCTGGCTTCCCTATTTTGCTTGTTAAAAGGTCGAAAAAGGTGATCACATGATCTTGGGAAACAGCAATGGTTGTACGTATGAAACAGTCACTAAGCATCTGAATTTTGATCACATGATCAAAGGGATGCTACAAAGGTTTTAAGTGTGAAAAATGGTCATAAGTCACTTTTTTCTGTGCCTATGTAACTTCGAAAGATCATTAAATGAACTGTTGTAAATCGAGGACTACCTCTATGTGAGTAATATGTATTTTGACAATACTGAAGAAAACAATTGAGTCAAAAATAATATTGGCTCCAAGTAAGAAACAGCATTCAGTATATATCCTATCCTCAATACTCACTAATGCAGCTCATAAACAATTTTCTATTGGGGAAAAACACAGGTGAAAGATCCATTAACACACTTCAGATGCAATCCTCTATGGAGATTCTCAGTCATTAAGGTCATGGTTGTCCCAAAGGTGCTTTTTCAAGAGGCAGCTGGACTTTCTCGTTTTTCTTTTGAAGACATTTCGCTTCTCATCCCAGAAGCTTCTTCTGCTCTGACTGAAGAAACCTCTAAGTGGCCTCAACAACTCTGTAAAAAGAATGCAAATAACCGCTGTGTGCAAGGAGTATAAATCCTTCCACTCCTCACCATCCGGCCAGAGCTGAAGAAGCTTCTGGGAGGAGAAGTGAAATGTCTTCAAAGAAAAAAAATCCAGAAAGTTCAGTTGCCTCTTGAAAAAAAAACACCTTTGGGATTTATATGGAATCATTAGCATCCCCTCTGTCTTTAAGCAGCCCCCTTAGTAAAATCCACAGCAAGAGCCATGGTGGCACAGTGGTTAGAATGCAGTACTGCAGGCTGCCAGCAGTTTGAGTCTCACTGACTCAAATGTTTATGGCGATTCTCAGTCATCTTGGTCATGGTTATCCCAAAGGCGCTTTTTCAAGAGGCAATTGGACTTTCTGGTTTTTCTTTGAAGACGTTTCGCTACTCATCCAAGAAGCTTCTTCAGCTCTCTTCCTTTAAGTGAACGTCTTCAAGCTGGCTGGGGAATTCTGGGAGTTGAAGTCCGCCAGGCTTAAAGTTGCCAAGGTTGGAGACCCCTGGCTTAGAGAGGCTTTAAAGCACTGTGAAGCGGTATATAAATCTAAGTGCTATTGCTATAAGGTCAAGAGGCTAAGAGGGTGAGCATCTAACACACCCCCGAGACCCCAAGTTTGAGCGGCTACTTTCACAGCACGTTCAGCACGAACATCGCCCACCCAGCGAAAGGGACCGACGCCGGCACGTCACGCCCCACCATTAACCCGCCAGTTCTATTGACGAATGAGAAACGGACCTGGCTTGGCGCATGCGCAGTGAAGAAGGGCCTAGGCTTCGCGGACAATCCCAACCGTCCTGACCGGCGTGCTGGCTTGAGGGAAGTGGAGGATTGATAGGTGGGTGTAATATTTGTTTCTCTGCTCCCGGCTAGCCCGAGTCGCGTGTCTGCCTCTTCGGATAAGGTTCCTCTCCGGAAAAGCGTCTCCGAAGTAGGCGAGGCGGCTTAAGGTCGGCCAGGGCTCCCTCGTCCTGCTTCGCTCTCCGGGTCTTTTCTGAGGACCGTTGGGGCGCCGATAAAACTACCGGTAGAGCTAAATAGCTTCCCTTACTTCCCCAACTCTGATCGGAAGAGATCATCTACCTGCCCTCTACCGCTTCCTAGTCGGTCGTGCTCTTCCCTTAACCGGCATCCCGTCCTCGGTGCGTTGGACTACTCTCCCCATAATTCCCAGCCGGCTCACTTGAGGTTATTGGACCTGCAGTCCCCTCCTCGTGGCGAGGAGAGAAGTCAGATACTATGTGGCTCCTCGCTGTCCATCAGTCAGGCAAGGGGTTTGTGGGGGGGACTCTTGCTGAGGCTGAAGGGAGACTTTCTGAACTAAAATTGGCCACCCAACGGGACATTTTGGTTCCCATGGAAACCCAGAATCCGGCTGTCGAGTACTACTGAGTCCATACCGGAATGATCTGATGGCAACATCCACATCGGTTCTGAAGGACGAGCCCATTGAATGCAATGGGACATGCTGCTACCTAAATCTATACCAGTTTTTTTTTCTTCTTTTCCAAATTTGGCAACTTTTAAGATAATTCTTCAGCCTGAGTGCTGGCTGGGAAATTCTGGGAGTCAAGGTCTTGTCATCTTAGAAGTTGCCAAGTTTTAAAAAATAAATGGATGGATCTATCTCAAGACGAGAAACATACAAATACCCCTTCTCCTATTTCCCCACAACAACAACCTCATGAGGTGGGTTTGGTTGAGAGTGACTGGTCAGAAGTCACCCAATCTTTCATGCCTAAGAGATTCTCAGTCATCCAGATCATGGTTGTCCCAAAGGTGCTTTTTCAGGAGGCAACTGGACTTCCTTGTTTTTTTCTTCTTGAAGACATTTCACTTCTCATCCAAGAAGTTTCTTCAGCTCTGACAGGATAGTAGTCCTTCCATTTCCCACCATCCCGTCAGAGCTGAAGAAGTTTCTTGGATGAGAAGCGAAAGGTCTTCAAAAAGAAAAAACAAGAAAATCCAGTTGCCTCCAGAAAAAGCACCTTTGGAACATGCCTAAGACCTAATTCCTTCCTTCCTTCCTTCCTTCCTTCCTTCCTTCCTTCCTCCCTCCCTCCCTCCCTCCCTCCCTCCCTCCCTCCCTCCTATTTTATTAGCCACCCATCTTACCATAGGGTTACTCTGGGAGGCTCACAATCATTAAAAATGTATTTATACATATACATTAAAACATAAATAAATTAAAACCAAACATTAAAATCTAATGACATGTGGAGAGGACAGAGTGGAGGGAGTGGGATCTGTTCAATCTCACTGTCTCCTAGCACACGAATCCCTGTACCAAAGTAGCTCTAACTAATTCACATCTAACGAATACCCTTACGATTCTGCCCACAGACATGTTCCATTCAGTAAAGTGTTATTTATTGGCTGTCCTAGAATGTAATGTAGTGTATTTTAAGAAACATTAAAATTTGTAAAGAAGGCTCCTCTCCATATTAAAAATAAAAAGATAATGTGGCCAGTATATACAGATTAAATAAACTTCAGTTGAAAGTATAAACCCAAGATTAAATATGTTGTAGAAGATACTGGAGTGCTTAAGTCCATGTAAATCTCACATAAAGCAACTTTGAAGTTAAAGCTTGATAAGGTTTCAGACTAAAGATTTGCCAAATATCGTAAATGATAATGTGCTGGAAAGGCCTTAAACCTAGAACAGATATCACCTGTCTAGAGAGTAACTGCAGATGAAAAAAGAGGCATGTGTTGATGCTGTTTTTACATTTATTTCTGCGTAAACTCTTTTCAATTATAAAAGCAGCCTATATTATCAATAAGAGTTATTCATTTAATATGTTATATTGATTTTTGAACACCCTGTTGAGCCCAGTCCTTGGGCTCGCCACAATTGGGGGGAACAATGCAGGAGTAGCGGAGGCGAAGGCAGCAATACCTGGCAGAGGTGTGACCTACCAGCACGTGTCCTGGAATGTGGGAGACGCCGAAGAGCCCATGCACTTCTTGGCTGAACACTGGCCTGGAAGGCCACCGGGGAAATAGCCTGACATACTCCTTAGTCATCTATGCCGGATGTTAGCTGCCGGGGGAGGGGGGGGAACGCTGTAGGATAATTGAGTAATTGATGGTTGGGTAATTGGATAATAAATAACTTCCAGAAATTCATTTGCATTCTTACAACAGGACCAAGATGAGTTTGTTTGGGTCAACATCAGGATTTGGAACTGGAGGCACCAGCATGTTTGGCAGCACTGCTACAGATAATCACAACCCGATGAAGGTATTAAGCCACTGGATGCTATGAAAAAAACTAAATCACTTCACATAAATGTTTGGAAAATTATTAAGTTCCCAAAGATGGCAAGTTTGCCTATTAGTGTATGTGTATAATTCCTATAGCTGAATTCAAATATTGGTTTAGGTTTATGCATTTTTTGCTGTGAGATTTTGAGACTGCAATAAAGTAGCTGTTAGAACTGTCATTCAAATAGCTACTACAGTTGTAGACCCTTAAGAATATTCAGAAAAAAGTGCTTTGGACCTCACACAAGGACACAAGCCTCTGCTATTTTTTAAAAGAGCTTGATCTTTCATATTTCCACTTCACTTTTGAAGTATGCAAACCTTGAAAGCTATATATGATTTAATAGGTTCTTTGACAAAGGAAAGGAAAGGAAGAAAGAGTAGTATATTGATGTTATAAAGTGTTATACGGAATAGATATTTTTTGCTCACAAAACACATCAGTTTTAGGTTATGTGAGTATGTTCTCTGTAGTATATCATTTTTGATATAATGATGAGATTTAAATGCAGATATTTATTGGAGCAAACTGTAATTTTATTTTTCTAAGGGTTTTTTTTCCATTGTAGAATTGTAGCTGTGACTCAATTTGGATTTAATTGGATTTTTAAAAAGTGTATGATATGTGTTTACAACACATTTTACCTTTGACTTTTTTCCAGGATATTGAAGTTACTTCCCCACCTGATGACAGCATAGGTTGTTTGGCTTTCAGCCCACCAACATTGCCGGGTAATTTCCTTATTGCAGGATCATGGGCAAATGATGTAAGTAACAAATGAAAATAGATAGAGGCATATCATGCGTTCAGCTTTCCCCGCATTTGCTGCATGGAATATGACTGCATCTAGCAGACAAAATGTGATATCCATAAATGGGCTATGGTTAAGATAACTGCATGCTACCTCTATAAGACAAAGTGAGCTTGTAAAAAGTATTAACAGTAAAGAAGTGCTGCAATTTAATAGTTTGTTTTAAAGGTATCAGAACAAAACCTCTAATATTAAAATGGAAATGAGTTAGGTAAAAATTTCAGGACTGGGCTCCTAATTGATTTCATTTTGTCAAACTTCATTAATTTTAAATTTTTCTGAAGATGCACTAAAGTAGAATGATATTTTACAATATCTAAATCTGGAGCAAGGTATTGTTGCTTGGGTTTCCATGAGCTGGTATCTGTTTCATCAAAAAACACCTTTTTTCAGGTTTCTATTTGTGAAATATTCTCTCATGGAATGGAAAACTACTAAGAGAAGTGTGGCCCGGTTGCTATATAAATTGATTTCAAAGGCCTTGAATTGAGCTTCTTGGTCGATAGTCTAATCTTAATGCCTTGTTGCATTTTTATAAAGCTAAATGTACTTCATTGTCAAAAAGACAGGGTAAAATACTTACATTCCAAGTGCTATTTCATTCATATTTACAAATGTTCTCCATTTATTTCAGGTTCGTTGTTGGGAAATCCAAGATAACGGGCAAACTATTCCAAAAGCCCAACAGATGCATACAGGACCAGTACTAGATGTTTGCTGGAGTGATGTACGTTCCATTATTTCAGAAGAGATGTACTTAAAAGGTTTATAGTGGTTTTCAGAGGAGGAGGAATGTGAGATCAAAACCACTGTCTGAAAGCAATTTCTTTAGTGGAGGAAATTATCCTGGAATGAGAAAAGCAACCCCATTTTAGAGGTTTAACCACTAAAAATCACGTTACAGTTAGTCCTCAACTTATGACCACAATTGAGCCCAAAATTTCTGTTATTAACTGAGACATTTGTTACGTATATTTTGTCCCATTTTATGGCCTTTCCCCAGTTGTTAAGTGAATCAATGTAGATGATAAGTTAGTAACATGGTTCTTAGAATTTTGATCACATGATCCTAGGAATGTTGCAGAGGTCGTAACTGTGAAAAACTATCATAAATCACTTTTTTCAATGCCATTGTAACTTTGAATGGTCACTAAATGAACTGTTGGAACCGAGGATTATCTGTATTTCTTTTTAAAATGTCTCCACTCTCAGTAGGCACTATGGAATACATAGTTTTTTTTGTTCTGTGTTGTTTAATAGGATGGAAGTAAAGTGTTCACAGGGTCCTGTGATAAAACTGCCAAAATGTGGGATCTTAACAGTAATCAAGCAATACAAATCGCACAGGTACAATTTTCAAATGGACATTGTTTTCTTTGTAACAAATTTAACACTAAAGATTTTTTAACGTTTCTTCCACAAAATGGTGGTGGTGGGGAGCTTGCTAGAAACAATACTTAAAAGTTTCCTTTTGAGTGCAGAATACTCAAACGGAGTGATTGTGCATACCAGTGGTCCTCAACCCCTAGTCCGTGGATCAGAACCAGTCTGTGGCCTGTTGGGAACCAGGCTGTGCAAACGAGCAAGCGTGCAGAACTCCTTTTTCACATGCACAGGATTAGGTTGCATGCGCAAAACCATCCCCACCCCATCCCTGCCGCTGCCGGTCTGGAGTCAGGAAGGTTGGGAACCATTAATGTATAATAACGAATTGGCCTCACTTAGTTCCAATTTCTGAGAAAGGTTACAAACCTTTGTCAATATTTTAGGGTATGTTCAAAAGCAAATATTTTAAATGAAATTATACATGATGCTTCGATCACACAGTCTTGTCCCTAAGATTTTTTTTTCTTAAGTGGGATAAAAAATTGATTATATATTATTCATTGGAATGTACCCTGTTTCCCTGAAAATAAGACATCCCCTGATAATAAGCCCAATTGGGCTTTTGAGCGCATGCAATAAAATAAGCCTCCCCTCGAAAATAAGCCCTCCCCGAAAATATTTAAACAGAGAGCTGGAAATCAGGGAAGATGGCAAGAGGAGCCCCATCTTGCTCCACATGCCCCAAAATAATAAGACCTCCCCGAAAATAAGACCAAGCGCTTATTTCGGGGTTCAAATAAGACGGGGTCTTATTTTTGGGGAAACACGGTAATATACACTTTTCACATTATTTCTCCTCTATAAGGTAGTTTCCAGATATTTGAAAACTATGAATTGACTGAAATATAATGTGATCTTAGTGCTAATGGAGTGAGATCTGTGGGTTTGAATTAAAACTTGATGTGTTTTTAATGGGACCAGAAATGTAACAAGTTTATATTAAATTGAAGAGCACAGGAAAAAACTAAGAGCCTTACCAAAAGCATTGCAGAGGCAAGGCTTAGGCCAGTAATTTTTTTTTTATAGAAAAAAATAAATCTGGAATTGCATGAATAGGAAGTGATTCAATGATTCTTTTAAACATATTCTTCAGCATGAAGCTCCTGTAAAGACCGTCCATTGGATTAAAGCACCAAATTATAGTTGTGTGATGACTGGAAGTTGGGATAAAACATTGAAGGTAAGTCTTGTAAGTTTTTTTTAATGTGTAAAAAGGTTTTCTGCAATTCTGTGTAATAATTATTATGGAAAAATGATTGCTAGTACATAGTAGAGCAACATGCTATGCAGTCCTGTACATGTGAGACTTATTTCCAAGTAAATGAACTCGAGGGTGAAATCTAATGGTTGACTCAAGTATCAGTCTATTTAGGGAAGTCTCTATTCCATAATATCCATTTAACATATTCTTTCCCAGTTAGTGCCAATCTATCTCTGGATATTATAAAGGATATATGTGAAATACTTCAAACCTTTTACAGTTAGGAGCAATTGTTTTTTGTCTATTACATTTGTAACACTATTTTTAGCAATGCTTTTTAAAAATGCAGCAGATTAAAAATTAAACTACAAGCAACAAACAGATGAGAAAATTGGAACAAAATAGATGAACACAATAATGATAAGCTTCCAAGCAAATAGTCCTAATTTATTTGGTATCCTGACATGAATACAGTTTTTTAATAATCATAAAAAATACAGATGAATGCTCCAGAGAATAATCTGTATTGATAAAAATGTACATTTTCAGAAACTGGACCATGCTTGAAGTACTTCAAATGGTAGAGAAGTCAATATTGAGAGTTCCACCAAAAAGAATCTTACTTAAGTATATCAAATTCCAATATAAAAAAATGCTTGGGAGTCTTTTGAATTGATCCTTATTTCTTCAGTGAGAACTGAGCCCAAGCATGACTTATTCAACCATTTGCTCATTTGTATCTTCAGTCTCCCACATTCATTATAACATATTTCCTAAATCAATTTTAGTTAGGGTTTGGAGGCGTTTCAAAGTGAAATGATGAATTACCATTCTGCTATTACATAAAAGAATTTATCGAGGCCTTATTGAACTTCTTTTTTTTTAAAGTTTTGGGATACACGAACCCCCACGCCAATGATGACGCTGCAGTTGCCTGAAAGATGCTATTGTGCCGATGTGGTAAGACGAATTTCAGAAGCCTTTGGGCCTTGATTAGCTAGAATCATGCCACACTTGACTATCAGTCTTTTCTCTCTACTGTGGTAATTAGCGGTATTTGTATTATGTGTTATGATAATGAAATAGATGTACGGTTACTGCAGGAAAAAAGCATGTGATTGAATTTTGTACTAAATACTTTCCTGTTTAGATGTGAATGTGAAATAAAACACTCTTTACTACATAACTATATAAAATCAGAGTTGAACATTCTCGGTCTGTACTCTCACGCAATTTCTCCTGTTTTAGATATATCCTATGGCTGTTGTTGCTACTGCAGAAAGGGGCTTGATAGTTTATCAGTTAGAGAATCAGCCTTCTGAATTTAGAAGGATAGACTCTCCACTTAAACATCAGGTAAGTTGAGTTTTCTTGATTTCCGCAGTATGGCTTGTTTTTAATTGTAACAGATGGTCCTCGACATACGACCACGATTCAGTCTAAAATTTCTGTTGCTAAGAGAGACTTCTGTTAAGTGAATTTTGCCCCATTTTACAACCTTTCTTGCCACAGTTAAGTGAATCACTGCAGTTGTTAAGTTAGCAACACGGTTAAGTAAATCTGCTTCCCCGTTGACGTTGCTTGTCAGAAGGTCGCAAAAGGCGATCACATGACCCAGGAACACTGCAGTTGTCATAAATATGAGTCAGTTGCCAAGCAACTGAATTTTGATCACTTGAGTTTGAGCAATGGTTGTGTGGATGACTTTTTCAGTGACATTGTAACTTTGAACAGTTACTAAATAAACTGTTGTAAGTGTTAAGGACTACCTGTAATGCTAGCATTGGTTTCTTATTCCTAATGGGATCAATAGAAAGCTGTAACTGCCATATATGAAAGTACCTGATTAAAATAGAGTCCCTTTTATTTAGCATCGCTGTGTGGCCATTTTCAAAGACAAAGTGAACAAACCAACAGGCTTTGCCCTTGGAAGCATCGAAGGAAGAGTTGCCATTCATTATATTAACCCACCAAATCCGTAAGTATTTGGAAATGGTCTGCTATTTACTTTTGAATGCCAAGAAGTGCAGGCTTTTAGAATAACTCTGTGTTGCATGTAGCGTGAAATGAAGGAATGCATTTTTTTTCAGCGCCAAAGACAACTTTACCTTCAAATGCCATCGATCCAATGGTACAAACACATCTGCCCCTCAGGATATCTATGCAGTAAGTATTTTGTGCATTGTGCAGTAACTTTCCTCTAGGACAAATTAAAGGAGAAAAATGGATATTTATAATAAATTGCAAAAATAATTGCTCTGTTTTCTCAGTACATTTTCATTTAATATCACACATCTGAGTGGAAACCTACTCTGACAAACTCTAGTATATTTGATAAGTAGGGTTCAGAATTTAGCTAATACAAAAGAAAGAGAAGTTACAGTATGGCTTGGTTCTGATTAAATTCTATAGATAAAGCAATTATGATTTAGCTTGAGGAAATGAAAAGAAAAACCCTTCCTACTTCAAATGCTTGCATTACTTGACTAATGGCTCCTAAGCGTACTTTTCGTTCTTGCCCTTATAAATTAATTGCAATCATTTGTTTTGCGAGAATAAAGATGGTGAGAAAAGTAATGAAAGTGAGTGCTTTAATCACCAACCCGTATGGGAAAGCAGTACTGTCTCTCATTGTCTAGAGCAGAGTTTGCAGTTGACAGCCTACCATATATTGCTGAATTTAAACTCAGATTACTAAACCAATTGTGAAGGATACTGGTTGTTTAAGAATCACATTGTTCAAAGCTGTTGTTCTCTGAATCCAGTCGTGTCAGTATGGGAAGCCGACCTAAAGTAGCTCTGACAGATAACTGTCTACATTCCACTTGACCGCAACAAGCAAGGAGAGGCCACTGTATTTAATAATTGCAGCCATTATCAAACTGTTCTTACAGTTAGGAAGGATTGTTTTTTTCCCTACCATTCACTTGGGCTTTGCTTTCCTGTATATTGAATCCATTATTTGGTGGAATTCCGAAATGGTAGATAACAGGTCTTGATTTTCTTTTGTGATACATCATTTCAAGTATTTGAAGAGTGCTGCCCTATGCCTCTTAGTCTTGTCCCAAGGTTAAATATGTTCAGATCCTTTTGTCCCTCTTAAGTTTCCAGTTCATGCTTATTTCGCTTAACTGAACTGATTCCAATTATTGTGAATCCTTCTTAAAATAAAGTGCCAGAACTGGGTCCGGAGTTGATCATTGCAGAGTAAAGTGGAGCTATTATTTGGAGCTTTTTTGTGCCACAACTACACAGCTTTTGTTCTGTACTTTAGGCTACAAGTCATCTGGTTGTGGAAATAGTTGCTGTTTTTCCTGGTTCATTTGGTTTCTCATACTTTTTAAATTATAAGCTTGGTAAGGTGGGGCTTCAATCTTCATTATTGAGAGTATGTGAACATTCAAATTATTTTTTAATTTTTACTGAACAGGTAAATGGGATTGCCTTCCATCCTGCCCATGGCACTCTTGCAACTGTGGGGTCCGATGGCAGATTCAGTTTCTGGGATAAAGATGCGCGGACAAAGCTAAAAACATCTGAACAGCTAGACCAGCCAATATCTGCTTGCTGCTTCAACCATAATGGCAACATATTTGCATATGCTTCTAGTTATGACTGGTCAAAGGTAATTGAGTTTGCTTAAGATAATTTCTATCAACTAGCAGTTGTTAGGAAAATTCAGCATCTCCAGTGCACTGAAATATCTAGTAAACATCTCCATTGCTGTAGCTAACAATTGGAACACACTTCCAATGAGATCTCTCTAATAATGTGCTTAGTAGTTGAAAAATATACAGGATTTTGAATACAGGTAGTCCTCTCTTAACCACCCAAATTGAACTGGATTTTCCATTGCTAAGTGATGGGGGTGAAATATGACCATGCCATTGAGCGACAGTAGTATTGGTAGTCCTAGTTCTGGTGGTTAGGATAGGATCTCATGTTTCTCTTACCCTTCTGCACTCGCTTTCACTCCTGCCCTTGGGAAGGCCTCACACAGCCAGCAGCTGCCTCAGGCAGGGCCATGCCACACACATCTGATCAGCAAAAGGAGGAAGAAATGATGAAGCTGAGGGCAGGGTAGGGGCATTGGAATGCAAGGCAGCCAGAAAAAAAAATGAGGGGGAGAGATAGTTGGGTGAGGACAGTTGAAGCACACCTTGAGATCATAAATATTTAAGATATTGATCTTAAATTGGAATATTTTAAATTAATGGGCCAAGCTTTATATAATCTATTTTAAAACTATTTTAACTTTTATGTACAACTGTTTTATTTTGGCTGTTCACCGCCCTGAGTCCGAAAGGAGAAGGGCGGTATAAAAGTTTGATAAAATAAATAAATAAAATAAATAAAATAAATGAAGACAGGGTGCCAAGTACCCAAATTTCAATCACATCATGGGGGCACTGCAGTGGTCACAACGTCAAGAACTAGTCATAACTAACCTAACTTTGGTCACTGAACAGTGGCTGTTAAGTGAGGACAACCTGTATGACATACTAATATGACAGAATATTTTATTTGCTACTTCATTAGCAAATGTGAAATCTTCTAGAATACCAACCGCTTTTGTAAGGAAAAACTTATTTTTTCAGATGTCTGCTAATGATAGGCAATGATAGTACATGATTCAGAAAAGAATTCTCATCATATTCCACCTCAACATTTTGATGCCACTGAACTCCATCTTAAGGTGGTGCAAGACCTGGTACCAAGTAGAAAATCAGTATTAAGTTTTCATAGCAAATTTTAACTGAAGTGGCAGAGGTAAGAAGGTGAAAATACCAAACCTCCTATAGATCTGTTACAGTTGTGTTACATATTCTGATGATGGATAACAAAGGATTATTGGAAAAATTAGTACATTATCCATAGTATAAATAGATCTATTCTTTCTTATTATATACAAATATATATAATTTCTCCTTTCCTTTCACCCTATTGGTGATAGAACTTCAGGTAATCTTCAGATTACAACAGCAATTGGGATTGGGATTTCTGTCACTTAGCAATTGTTTTATTCTCTTCAATCTTGCTTTTTATCTGATAGTCTCAATTTAACTTCTCTTGCATACAGAATATCTCTTAATGCCCCTGCATGGATATTTAAATGGAGAACCGCTTTTCAGATATATATTTTCACATAAAGTTTTAAGTCGAGGAACAACTGGTTTTTACTCTGGGCTAAAGGTTTCTATAGCGTTAATGATTGCTCAGTAATTGTGAAGAAAAATCTAATTGAATACCACAAATACTGTGCGCCGTTATTCAGGTTTTTATGTAATGTTGTGTTCAACCTTTTTGTTCCCCAGGGGCATGAATTCTATAATCCCCAAAAGAAAAACTATATCTTTCTGCGCAATGCGGCCGAAGAACTAAAACCTAGAAATAAAAAGTAGTGAGTATAACTCTGTCCATTATTCCATGTTGTTTTCCTGCCACCTGCTCTCCCTTGGTCTCCTTGGAGTTGCCTATTAACTCTATAACTAATATCAAAGCACATTTGGTTGGCTGGAAAATTACCTTGCAAGGAATGCCTGACATGTGCATGAAGGTGTGTCCTTTTTCTTAATAGAGGCAAAATCCTTGCATTGGATCAAGAGACAATAGTTACATCTTTTAAAGGTACTTGTCAGGTTGAAAAACATATTATGAATACTGCAAAAAAATCTGAGACAGCCCCCCCCCCCTCTTTTTTTTTCTTTTCTTGATGGAGGTAAAAGAAAGGATAACAACTCGGATCAAGGAAATAAACCTAAAAAGACAGTTGTGACTGAAGACCTTTTGTGTATTTTATTGTTATATTTATAGGTCACCTTTCTATTTCAATAAAAACTCAAGGCAATGGTTTTTCTTTTTATAATGAAAATGTAAAATTTAATGACTGTCCACTTAGAACAAAATAATGTGTTCTTATTTTTATCCTGTATGCATTATTTTTCTACCTATGAACGTGAACAGTAAATTTGTGATTAAAAATCCCAAGCTAGATCAAACATATATATTTGAGATGACGGCAATTCTAGCATGCAACCATAACTTGAAAATTTTAGGCAATGCCTTAAAGCAGGGGTTCCCAAACTTGGCAGCTTTAAGACTTGTGGACTTCGACTCCCAGAATTCTCCAGCCAGCTATGCTGGCTGGAGA
>WNWU01000033.1:12924245-12957040 GCA_012654045.1 Ptyas mucosa | reverse complement strand
GCTGGCTGGAGAATTCTGGGAGTCGAAGTCCACAAGTCTTAAAGCTGCCAAGTTTGGGAACCCCTGCCTTAAAGGATAATTATTGGCCTTGAGGCTCTGTATCATGTAGAAGCACCATATGATACCGTATATCTTTGTGAAATTTTAACTCTTAGCACCCTGCCTTCCATTTCCAAGGGTCTGCATTAAGTGACAGGGAGTGAGTGAACAGGACAAATGTTACAATTGCACTGTGCCCATGCTTGTGGTATCAACAAAACATGAAGGACTAGTGCTTTAGATTGAAGAATATCTTCTGTGACTCAGTCGCATATGATTATTTCTGTAAACCAATCTGTGCCCTAACAGACTGTAAATACAGGGGTGTCATCCCCCATCCACCCCGATATATCCCAAGTAGAATAACAGTTTTACCCTCAGCATTTTTATGCCAATTCCAATATCATCAAGCATGGGGATCAAATCAGAATACCACCAAATAGAAATGGTTTGAAGACTTTTATAATGTTATTCCAGTTGAGGTTTATTTTCATTTCGGAATCTTCTGTGTGACTGCCAAAGGACTGTTCTTTCAAGGCTGATGCTATAAATATTTATAATGAATGGGAGCAAAACTGTAGAACTTGTATATTATGATATTTCTGTCAATTCAAATCTCTGTAAGTTCATATGTTGTAATATTTGCTACTATTTAAATAAAACTGATTTGAATTAAAATGTTTTTCACGTTAATAGACTAATGGTCAAATGCTTATAATCTGGAGTTAGGCAGTGAAATAGAGGCAGCTGGCAATTGCTCTTACTAATTATTTAGCAGAGGTCTGCTTCTTTATTTTATATATATCTGCTTCTAATCTAGAGGGCAATCACTAACTTCACTGTAAATGAGAAATCTGTGCTTATCTATGCATCATGTAATCTTGCTACACTTCTCAGCTCAATAACTACACGGTTGTGCTACAACATAAAGAGTGCATGTCTATTGTTCCTGATTGGCTAACATTAAGTTAAAAAGTTAATTTGTGCAGCTTCAGACAGTTCATCCCAATACTATATCCTATTTCTCTTGAGATTAGAAAGGGTCTGATGAGAACAATGTTAGTTAATCCTGTTTTAAGTGAGGATGCTAGAACTGAATCTGCAAGACATTTAATCCACATGTTTTCATGCTGCTTGGTATCTTACAAGAATTCCTGATCTCTTAGCATCTCCTATAATGACCCTCTTCTACCCACTGTTGAAAAATTACCTTCAAGTTCACATAACCTAAATGTCTCCCAACAGAGCCATAGATAGTTTTGATGTGAATCTGTGAGATTAGATGTAGGACTACAGAGAATTCTTCCTGCAGTTAAGCAGGTATGTGCATGCCTGGTATTTTGTTCAAATCAACCCAGAGTTTCACTGCGAAGGCCACAAGAAAATGCATATTTGGCATGCAGAAGCTCTGACTGCACCAATACTTGTATATGCCAATATTCTGAAATCACCTTTGCATGCATTAGGCTTTTAGGAAGAGCAGATCCGGCCCTAATCTATTGCTTAATGGCAAGAATCTGATTGTGCTGTTTCTAGATCCATAGACAGTAGCTCATAAACATTTAAATGTTTGTGTTGGAGTGCTGAACTGTAACTAATGTAATACAGACTAAATGTATACTCTTTCTGATTATAAAAAAAGCGTTTTTCATTTTTACAGTTAAATCTTATGGAAGTCATTATGATTCTAGCAGGTAACCATTCTTTGTGTTTATGTGTGTGACCCCTATTACTCATGCAGAGCAATGTACTCTTGGTTTCACTAGACTATAGTTATAGTCCTCTACCTGTGACCATTCATTCGGTGATTATTTGAAGTTACAGCAGTGCTGAACGAATGATATTATGGTCATTTCAGCCCTTGCAGCATCCTCGATGCAGCATCCTCAATGCAGCCCTTGCAGTGATCCTAAGGTCACCCTCGCAGACTGGGCGCTATGCAACTGTTTCACACAGTTGCAGTGCCCTGGATCCTCCTGACTGCTATTTACAACCTTCTCTGCTGGCTACCTCAGAAAGTCAGTGGGGAAGCCAACAGGGAAATTTGCAAATTGCTGGGGTAAGTCTCCTTCATCTGAGCAACCTCCCCAGTCCCTCTATGCTCATGCTCAGGAGAATATTCCCCAACCATTGCTACACCTCCCTGGCCTCTGCCAAATCTTTCCCGATTCTCTCACACACTCTTCCTGACCCCCTTACACTATGCTTCATGACCTGCCTCTCGCACACCCTTTGTGATCCATGCCCTGCCTCTCACCCATCCTTCTTGACCCATGCTCCACCTCTTGCGCTATCTCTTTCATCCTCATGTACTTTCCCTGGCCCATGCCATGCATCTCCTGAACCTCCTTGCATCCTGTCAAGCGTTTTCCCACCCCTCCACCCCAAACCTTTCTCCACACCTTGCTCTGTCCCTCACCCAGCAGCCACTACTTACCTGGCTGCCGGCCTGAGACATGCAACTTCTTGCTGGCTTCCCCACTTGACTTGTGAGAAACCAGCAGGAAGTTGCCTCAGCTAACAACCGGAATTCCATTAGTGACAGCAAATGTGACTGCAGGGATTGCTGTTGCTAAGCAATGTGGTTGCACTTTATGACCACATCATTTAGCGATGGAAAGTCTGGTCTTGATTTCTCTCATGTTGAGGACTACCTATATTTATGTAATATCCTCAGTTATGAAAAGTTTTTTTTAGAGTAACATATTATGAAACCCATAATTAATACAGTGCTTTTTATTCAAGTGATTTGAACTATTAATAATTGTAACAGGCGTTGCAAGAAAACTTCGCTTTATGCATAATATCTAATAGACAAATCAGGCATTATGTTGATGGGTATTTTTTCAAAAGCTAATTGTGATACTAAGTTTTGGCATTGTTATAAGTATCAGCCTTTCTTTTTTGCAAATATAAATCCCATGTATTTGACTTTAAGACATAGCTTCTTTACAATGGCACTTTTAGGTATACAACAAAACATGAACCAGAAGCCAGTGGCTGTGCTATTGGTGGAGTAGGTTATCATAAAAGGAATGGAAGTTAGTGTTTAACAATAATGCTCATTAATTTATTACAGTCATTAAGAAATGTCATCAGATGTGCCATGTGCCGCTATAACTCCAAACTGAGAGTTGCCTGCAATTTTGTAACATCTCATTGCAACTTCTGCAATTTGTTGCTTTTTAAAATAGTTCTGAAACTACAGATGGTTTAGAAAAAGACTGGCAGATTATTAATTTTGGCTACCAATGCTTTGTTAGTTGGGCTTCTAGGTCCAAGGTAAAGTTCTTTTAATGGGATGGAATCAAGATGTCTTAAAGATCATTATTTTTTATGCATAGTTGTCTTGTAAAATCTTCATCAGGAGTCTAGATGATCAATTAATCAATCAATTAAAATAAGTGGATGGATCAAATGATATACCCTACTCATTACTGAATCATAAGGTAGAGGAAACCTCTCTCTAAAGAGACATTCAATTGGCCTTTTTCATATCACATGAAAAGGTTTAACAGAACTTCTGTTATTTATTTAGATTTAACAGAACTTCTGTTTTTACAGTCTAGTTTTCTTCATTATTTTTGTTTTTGTTAGTTATTTTTTCTTCCTGTTTTGAAAAGGACATGTTTTTTGTGCTGCCATGACAGATTGTGACTGCTCATAGAAAAATCGCTCTCCTTTCTCAAAAGTTGTCTTAAGAGTGACAACATCTTAGGGTCTTCATTTTTGGTGCACCACTTATGTAGTATTTTTCTACTGCCACCAGTTGTCCTTCCAAGGGAAGGGAATGCTGTGGGTTGGCTCTTCTTCCATTAGTATCGGCTTAGAGGAAGCATCTCAATTTGAGCAGTTACTTTCCTGAAAACCAGGTATAATGGTAGTAATAGTAGTAGCACTAATACAGGTAGTAATGGAATAGGAAGCTCTGTAGCATCATCTGCAGGGCCTAGTAACTTTTAAGATGTGTGACAGAAAATAGTTACCCCTACTTTTAAAAGAAGGCAAAAGCACCAATCTTTAAAAAGAAAAAAAAGTACAGTATCTATTTAACATTACGTAGCCAACTATCCAGAGCAATGGCAAATGGATGGAATAGGTCATTTAGTACTGACAAAAATCACAAATGGCATCTCAGACATCAGTTTCCAGCACGTCCATAATGGGAGGGAGCTGAGCCCTTGAGATAGAATAAAAGAAACCAAAGCTTTCCTCCGCTGTCTTTCCTCCTTGTGTTCTCAAGGAGTTTTTGTCTATCTGGAAAACGCATGTGAGGAGAGAGCATGCCTGTTTTGCTCCCATACAGCAAATGCTGGAGTTAAGGGCATGCCGTGGACTCTGTATGTGTGTGTGCGTGTTTTTTCTTTTTAAATATGTTTTTTAAAATATATTATTTTAAACTATACAATAGAGTTTTTGTTTAACGAGCACTCATTTAGTGACTGTTGAAACTTGTAACAGCCCTGAACAAGACCGGTGCTTGAAATTCTAGCTATTACAGTGCCCCCCACCCCCTGCAATCATATGGTCACGATCCAGCCGCTCAGCAACTGACCCAGATTTCCAACAGCTGCAGGGTCATGCATTTTTATGTGATTGCGATTTTCACCTTTCCTGCTGGCCTCCCATTCGCAAAGTCAATGGAGGAAGCTGGCAGGCTGTTGGAAGTCAACGTCCGTTTGAGGGCCTCACTTAATGAGCTGCATGGTCCTTGCTTATCGACAGTAACTGGAAACAGTGCCACGTGATATTGTGCTTTACTACTGCACTGGTTAGTCCCAGTTACCATTGTTAGACAAGGACAACCAACGTTACTGTTCATTTGAGGCCAATCATTTAAGAATCAGCAAGCCCAAGTGTGTGCAGTTGATAGATTTTCCATACTGGGAGCAAGAAAGAAGAATTGTTTTTTTTATAAAGTATATCAACTACTTGAGATACAGCAATAACATCAACATGGACTGATTTAAATCTTAAGTATGTGGACTTAATTAGAAAAGAGTGATATTTCAATTATATTATTGCAAATGTTCTCTTCAAATATTTCAAGCTTAAAACGACACCATTTTGAAAGTATAATTTACCATTCATATCGTAGATTTGATTATGTTTTGTCTTTTAAAACTGGCTTATGTGTTTCCGCTGCATTTATGTTGCAAAATGTTCTATTTCTTTAGTCGGTGGTAGCCATAAAGAAAAGCTTGTTCACAAGCTTTCCTTCAAAGGGGCCCCACATCATGCTGTATCTTCCGATGTATATGTTTGGATAATATTAGAACAGTCTAAAGGAATTAATATATTAATATCGTATTAATATTAATAGAATGTAGATGTTCTTTTACATTTCTGATATAAAGCTTTTGGCAAACTGGGTTTCTGTCCTTTTTTTAAAACTGCTGAGTTCTGAAGAATGGTTTTGAGAAGCTTCATTTATGTGCTAAAACAAGGATTTGCTTCATTGGGGATGTAAATACATCTACGATGCTCTGTTGGGTGCTCTTAAGTCCAAGTTAAGATGTTTTGTAAAGAAATTGACAAAAGATACTCACAATATTGTGAGACACTTTTAATTCAGAGATTGCGTAGGAATGTGTTTGTGTGTATATAATATTGTCAGCTTTGAAAATGTGCTTTGTTCTTTATATTTTTCTAGCAGCTGCTCAGGTTCATGGAAAAAGTGCTGAAGCATGAGCTTAGAGATCAGTTATTTGTGTGCATCTCAGAATAATAGATCTTCAAAAGACCCCAAAATTTTAGTTTGCACCGCTTGCTGGTAAATCAAGGGTAGCGGGGAACATACTAAGTAATTGTAGTTAATTCAGCAAAATGCATCTTTTCTAAGAATCACTCTTCCACCCTGAGTTTCATGTATTTAGGTTTAGGAGTTGCCAACAGGTACCATGTTCCAAAGAAGGTTTTCCCTTTTAAATCTGAAATACTTCTCAGCCCTGTTAAGCAAGTATTCCTTAATGTATGACCAGCTGCTTAGCTGATGTTATAACGTATCCCCAAATGTTCTTATGACCAGAATTCAAAGTTCCAACAACTGGGCACATGGCCCATTTTTGGTGCCCAGCTCACATTTGTAGCCATTTGCAGTGTCCTGTGGTCATAATGACCCTGATTTATGACTTTTTTGCCAGATGGCATTTACTCCCAATTTCCAGGGGGGAAAATTCTCATTGTAGACAATGGATTTGTTTAACGACCGTGGCATTCACTTAACGACCATGTTGATTCACTTAATGGCTGCCACGAAAATGTCAGAAAATTTAGTTGATCATGTGATGATTTGCTTAATGACCTGCACAATGTAAGATAATTCCGGTCTCAACTATAGTCGTAAGTTGAGGACTACCTGTAATAGGAGAGTACAATTTGGAGTAGTGAAGTAGAGTATTACCATCAAACCTAAATAAAATAATTTTTATATTGTATTATTATATATACACGAATCTTAACTAACAAAACAAAATGTTACAGATTTTGTAGGAATTAATTGATCAGTTTATCTTAGCATAATAATTGTTCTTTCCATTTCTAACACTGTGAGTTAATTGGTTCATAAAATAAATTGCGCCCATACTTGGATTGGATGATTTCTAAAGCAACCTTTCTTACAAATCCTTGTGTTCCTTTTTATTTTGAAGGTGCCACAAGAACTTCAACTGAGGAAGGAATTTCTACCAGAAACTTAACTAACCGTGCCTGTCAGTTGGGCTTCTTCCTTGTGCTTTTAATGAGGCCAAAATAAGAAAAATCAAAAAAAAGAAAGAAAAGAAAGAAAGAAAGAAATGTTCAGTTGTCTTTTCCTTTCCCCTGTTTTTAAAAATGTGTTTGTTTGTTCCTACCTGTACTTGAAGGCTGCAGGCCTATAACCTGTGGCTTAATTTCAAGTAATCATGCATAGGATCGCACTGTGCATGGCAGCAGCACTGCCTCCCTCCTCCAACAGGACTTGGAACAGAATTGTGGAATATTTAACAATGAGAAAACAAACAGCAGCGTAAAATATTTTAAGGTCTCTCAAAGGTTCACAGTATATGAAGAGTTATAAAAATCATGAACAAAATATTTTCAGTTCTTTTCACCACAGTTGGGATTCTTACATTTTTGCCCCAACTTGGTTCTGGTGCCATCTTTATAAGTTCTTGAAAAAATTACCTTGATTTTTTTTCCCAGTAGAAAGTTAAGCAAGTGTCCTTAGCGGGCAATCTGGTTGTTACTTTTGATCTTCAGCACAATGTCTTCAGAGGTGATTTTAAGAAATCAGGTTTCACATTGTGGTCCCGTGAACTCCATTCAGGAAATCTATCGAAAAGTCAACTATTATTTATGCTTTGGCCTTGAACTTGATTTATTTTCTAAGAAAAGACTTCATAGCTTGGTTGAATTAACCCTTAAACTTCAGGCGCCAGGTTTTCACAAGATGCTTCTTTTCAACAGTAATGGTGCTACTGAATAAAGCAGCATTTTTTCTATGTGAGTTATGTACATGCTGGAATTTGAACTGTTTACTAGGAGGCTCACGAAGCTGTCTAACAATTTGCAAGTGGTTCATGATTTAAAATAAAAGTTGGGCATCTTGTCGGAACCTCTTAATTGCCCCAAATTGATACAGAAAAGACGGTGAATAGATAAGACAATGCAGATTAACAATTTCTGAAATAGGTTGCCACACTATGACAAAACTATGTGGAGAGATGATGAACCTGCATGATGATTTCACAAAACACTGGCTTTGCTTATGGCAGAAAAGTTTTATTTTACAATTTTCACCATGCAGATTCTACTCTATACCCTGTTGTATCGTACCATCAATTTGTTCCCTTACCACGCGCACGCACAAACACACACAAAATAATAACTTGCCTTTATTTCTCGTTTCTGGCACTCTTATATTTTATTGATCAGTTCTTGCCAGGTATTAAAAATATTATGTAGGGACTGTTCCTGGAATCATTTTAATAATTCCTCCCACATGTTCATAGATGGCAATTTTGGTGCACTGCTGGCAAAACAAGAATTAATAGAGCTCTTCCACCACCAGCATTACACCCTGGTGGCGTGTGTAGTATAAGCAGACTAAAGTCACACAAAGAGCAAATGGAATAAAATTATTGGTGGACTGTTCTCTTCCTCATTGTAGGTGATTGGCCATATGTCTTCCTTTATCTGTAGAGAGAGATGTTAGAGGGAACAAATCTACAATATATCCTCTGTTGATGATTCCGTGTAGATGGACCTGGAATGGCAAGGTCCCAGAAAAATGTTATCCTTCCTCTGCTAATTCTTTAAATCTACATTTAAGATGCTTCGGAAATCAGTTTGCCCCATCAACTTAATGCACGTTTGCTGATCTTGCTGTTCAAACAAGTGGTCCTTGACTTAAGATCATTCAATGCCAGTTCAAAGTTACAACAGCCTTGGAAAAGGTGATGACTTTTTCTCAAAAGTTATGACCATCGCTTCACCCACACCCCACGATCACGTGATGGCAATTTGGGCTCTTGGCACCCAGCTCATATTTAGTGGTTGTGGAGTCTTGCAGTCGAATGACCATGATTTGTGACCTTCCCAGTCAGCTCCCAACAAGCAAAGTCCACTGGGAAGGACCAATTTAAAAATGGTCATAAAAATGGGTCTGGGTCACATAATGACTCATTTAATGACTGAATCATTTCATAACCAAAATTCCAACTGTTGTAAGTTGAGGCTACACGTGTCCACAATATTTTGGTAAGTACAAATTCCATAGTAGGCATAGCTGCTTTAAGGCATTTGCAGAATCCTTGGGCATTTGGGACAGAATGATTACAGCGACTGAAAGAGCACAATAAAGTTGAGGCCAATTAACTGTTACACTTATATAATTGTTATACTTGTTTTTAACTGATACTCATTTTGTTACAGATACTTTTGTTAACTGGTATACAGTACGGCCATCAACTTTGCTCGAACAGCCCTATGAAAACTTTACATAAATAAATAAATCCTGCAGACCCCAATCCCTTGAGACACTTTAGGGATCAAATCAGGAACACTATAACTTTAGTAAAAACTGGAATTTCTACTAAAACAAGGTGATAAAATCTGTAAAGCTACATGTAGGCATCTGGAAGGGCATCCGGCCAGTAAATGTTCAGCTCCAGTTGTCCCAATTTTACCCCGAACAAGGATTACAGGGTTGTAAAAGGAGTTTTTATATAACTATTGAAAACTTTTATTAATCAATAAAGAAACAAGAAATTGATGGGATTCAAGCAATCCTGCACACAAGTGTCACAAGTTCTTCATAAGCAATTTAATTTCTAAGAAAGCAGTGTGTCTTCTAAGCACAAATAAGTAATGTACTTTTTTCCTTTTTTTCCCCTTTTGGTTAGTCTTTTCTATGAAATTGTTTAAATACTTTTTAAAAAAAAAATCTAACAAAGCGCTTATGTTAATTTATGTTCCTGAACAGCCACACAAGTACCTGTATGTGATATTTGGCCTGGCACTGAAAAACGTTTTTTCAGAAATTAACTGCCCACTGTGTAAATAAATATATGGATGAATGATAAAAAAATTTTTTAAAGAATTGTTGATACTGTAAACTTTACTTGAGCCAGAAGATGGCAGCATTTGTATCTATTGCAGGTTGAAAAAGGAAAGTTTGGAAAGCTTGGTCTAATCAGCCTAAACTAATAAAAGCGAAATAAAACTACAGGAAATTAAAATTAAAAATTCCACTGCTTTAGGTGCTTATCAAACTTAGGAAGCTGGAACCACCCAAAAGTCAGATTCCTTGTTTTGGTTTTCCTGATAATTATAGAAGACAGTCTCGACAAATTCAGATGCTTCCTTCTGGTGTTCCAGGATGAATTTAGATACCTCCTAAAGCTATTTATAAGAATAACCTTTTCTCTCAACTGACAAGACAGTAATTTCTTCAAAAGAAGAATTGTTTTATTTACATGCTGAACTTGCGATGAAATACTGGGAAGTGATATGCTCAGTCTGCCAAAGATTTTTTTCAACATAGCTTTCCATTCCCGACTCCTTACCAAACTTTAGACAACCTCAATAGCAAGATCCTTCATTTGACTGAATACCCTTCATTTGACTGAGAGATGGGAGTACTTCCTCTGCCCTTTCTCATTTCCTAAGATTTTCTATAGTTCCACAACACCATGAATCACTTCCCGCTTTGTATCAAGGTGCCATTTGGCATTGGGAGTGCCATTTTGACTACATAAACTTCAGAATTTAGACTATTTGTTATCAGCATGGGTGCGTATGTACTTGTGTGAAACACATAACTTAAAGGTTTCAGGAAAGTAAAAAATAATGCCCTTTATCATTCCAAATGTAACTTGGGATGCTGCTACATTTATAGCCTGCTTTATATCCTCGTCAGCCTTGTGAGGTAGTCCGGACAAAAAGCATACTCAGAAGCACTTTATTGTAAGGTTATATTAAGAGAATCTGCAAATACATCTCACCCTAACCCTGTCATTATAATATAAGAAACTAGGAAAGGCCCCTTCTAAGATGTTTGCATGCCAAACAAATCTTACTTCATTCTTTGACAAAGTGACAAAATTAGTGGGCCAGTGAAATGCCGAGGGTATAGTATGCTTGAATTTCAGTAGATCGCAACCTACTTCTTGATATGATAGAAAATGTGGATAGACAGCATCACCATCAGATGAATTTGTTGCTGGCTGACAAACCACACTCAATGTGTAGTCCTCAATAGAAACTACATCTATGTGGAAGGAAGTATGCCTTGGGGTACTATCTTAGCCCCAGTACTCTACAACATCTTCATAAACGGTTTAGATAAAGGGGTAGAAGGGGAACTCATCCAATTTGTAGATTATATCAAACTAGGAGGATTACCCAACACTTTAAAATATAGGCTCAAGATCCAGAAAGATTTTGACAGACTTGAACACTGGGCCCTATTCAAGAAAATGCAATTCAGTGGTTAGAAGAGTAAGGTACACTTAGGCAAGACAAACCAAATGCATGGGTATAGAATAGGTGGAACCCAGCTCAATCGTAATAACTGACAGTTGTCCACTATCCACTGAGTCCTAATGGTTGACTGCTTAAGTGTAAACCAGCAATCTGCTACAGCTGTCAAAAAAGCCAATGCAGTCCTTGATTGCATCAACAGAGGGATAGTATCAAGATCACATGAAGTATTAGTACTGCTATATACTGTCTTGGTAAAACTACACTTGGAATACTATGTCCAGTTCTGGTCACCAGAATACCAAAAAGATGTTGAGACTCCTGGAAAGAGCAACAAAGTTGATCAGGGGGCTAGAAGCCAAAACAGAACAAACAGTTGCAAGAACTGGGTATGTCTAGTCTAATAAACAGAAGGACCAGGAGTGACATAGCAGTCTTCCAATATTTGAGAGCTGTCACAAAGAAGGGGACAACCTATTCTCCAAAGTATCTGAGGACAACACACACAACAGATGGAAACCTATCAAAGAGAGAGATCCAACCTAGAATTGAGACAGAACAATTAAGCAGTGGAACAACTTGCCTTCAGAAGTTATGGGTGCTCCAATACTGGAAGTTTTCAAGAATACATTCCACAGCCATTTGTCCAGAATGGTATAGGGTCTCCTGCTTGGGCTGGAGTTGGACTAGAAGACTTCCAAAGTCCCTTCCAACACTGTTATTCTGTATTCTGCCATGTCTTCATGCCTTCTGCAGACCCAGGTGCCATTTGTCTGGCCATTGTCTAATGCATGGATCTTTCTCCTATCTCTCAAGTCATCCCCACATATTACATTCCTCCAACACATACATACAGACACACATAGAGTGAGAGAGAGAATAACAGAGTTGGAAGGGACCTTGGAGGTCTTCTAATCTATACACCATCAACTCTGTGAACTAGGCTGGATTAAGAGCAGAACTGTCCCGAGGGCAACCAGGGAGCTTCTTGTCCACGTAACCAATTTAATTAACAGGTGAAAGCATTCATGTTCTGCAGCCAACTTCATAAGATAAGTAGTCTGGCTAAGGTTGATGTTGAACCCTAAGGTACCACCATAGATTTGCTTGGCCCTCCTACTAAAAGCTTTGGTGGCTCAAGTAGACTTGAATGTTGGGATTTCTTTTCCCAATTCCCTAACTGTCATAGCACACTAGATATGTCCTGTAGCTCTAGCACTATGTGAGATGTCTGTGGGGTATGAGCATTTTGAGACATTATATACTCCAAACCAGGAACTGGTTTGCAAATGATACAATTTAAAGAGTCTTTTTCAAACTTGGGAACTTCAATTCAACATTCTGGGAGTTGACGGCCACATATCTTAAAGTTCCTAAGTTTGAGAATCACTGATCTGAAGGAATTGAAAGACAAAGGAACAGTCTACATAAGCACTGAGTAATTAATGTCTTTCTGACCTGAATGCATATGCTAAGTAATTAATCATGGGGAGAAAATCTGTTCACTTTAGGAAGGCAACGGTGCCAGCTGTTGCATCTTGTGCTTGACTTACAAATGTTATTGCAAGTCCAATAATATGTACCAAAAGTTACAAGCTTGGGAGGGCAAGATTTGCTAATCTACATTGGTGGCCTTTTAAGCAGTGTGCAGCTGGGTTGTATAAGCAGAGGCATAGAATCAAGATCATATGAAGTATTAGTACAACTTTATAAAACCCTAGTAAGACCACACCTGGAATACTGCAACCAAACACCAGAGGGCAGGACAAGAAACAATGGTTGGAAACTAACCAAAGAGAGAAGCAACCTGGAATTAAGGAGAAACATCCTAACAGTGGGGACAATTAACCAGTGGAATAACTTGCCTCCAGAAATCATGGGCGCTCCATCACTGGAGGTCTTTAAGAAGAGACCAGACCAGTGATTGTTAACCTTTTTGGCACCGAGAGCTGAAACTGGAGTACGTGTGTGCATGCTGGAGCACCGTAACCTGGAAGAGAGCAGCTGGCCAGTGCACAGCTGCTCTTCTGGGTTCTGTCATGAGCATGTGTGCCAGCTGGCTGGTCCGGCATGCATGCGCACCAGCAGCTTCTGGATTCTGGTGTGTGCCATCTCTGGCACATGTGCCATAGGTTAGCCATCATAGGACTAGAAAGTCATTTATCTGAAATAGTATAGGTTCTCCTTCTTGAGCAGGGGGCTGGACTAAAAGACCTCCAAAGTCCCTTTCAGCTCATTCTATTCTATCCAAGCAACTAGATTATTTTTGTAGGTATTACCATACCTCAACTGCAAACACCTGAATGCTCACAAGATGGCAGTAAGAAGACACTAAAACTCTCTTTGGTGTCATTCAGAGCCACTCAGTTTTTTGTAGCCCAAATATGCTATGCCTATTTTTTTCAAAATGTGTATTTATGATACTTATGTAATATTCTTTGACTTACAACCATTCGTTCAGTAACCAGAGTTACAATGGCACTGAAAAAGGTAACTTATGACCATTTTCACACTTACGACCGTTACAACATTCCCATATCATGTGATCAAAATTCAGAGGCTTGGCACTTGGCATGTAGTTCAGTGGTGGGTTGCCCCCAGTTTGCACCGGTTCTATAGAACCGGTAGTAAAACCAGCGGGAGGCTCCGCCCACCAACCCTGACGTCATCAAAACACTTCTGCGCTTGCGCAGAAGAGCACGTACGCAGCCCCACTACGAACCAGTAGTAAAGGTAAGTAGAACCCACCCCTGATATAGTTATGACAGTTGCAGTGTCCTGGGATCATATGATCACCTATTGTGACCTTCTGACAAGAAAAGCCAATGGGGAAGCCAGATTCACTGAACCACATTATTAACTAACAACTACAGTGATTCATTTAACAACTCCAGCAAGAAAGATTGCAAAATGGGGCAAAACTCGTTTAACAATTGTCTTGCTTAACAACAGAAATTGTGGGCTCAATTATGGATTAGGGCTACCTGTACAAACTCCTAAAAAGTGGAACATAAAAATGTAACAAACCTGGGATCAGCTGGGTACCAATGTTCAGCAAATGCTCATAGATAGTAAAGGCCCTTTTTCTGTGCAGACATTTGGAGCAAAATTCGGCTTGATTCCGTACTTGGAAAGAGATTTCATCATACAGGTATGACCTGTCTTACGACCACAATTGAGTCCAAAATTTATGTTGTTAAGCGAAAAATTTGTTCAGTGAATTTTGCCCCATTTACGATTTTTCTTGCTGCATTTGTTAAGTGAATTGCTGCAGTTGTTGAATTAGTAACAAGTTTGTGAAGTGAATCTGGTTTCGCCATTGATTTTGCTGAATGTAAATCATAAGACCACGAGGATGCTGCAACAGTCGTTAAGTGTGAAAAATGGTCACAAGTCACTTTTTTTAGTGATGTTGTAACTTTGAACATTCACTAAATAAACTGTTGTAAATCAAGGACTACCTCTATTTATAACGCTGGTTTCATAGTTCATGATCAAATCATTTTAAAGTGGCCTAGTTTAATATATTCAATCCATGGAATAATGAATGTTAAATCTTTTATCAATTGTACATTTTGTATTTTATTTACCATCCACTATGTCCTTTTTCTGCTGTCTTTTATTGTAGTCTCTCATTTTGTTTCTTAAATGTTTTTTTTAATAAATGGGGGAAAAAAGGTGTTTAAAAACACATAGACATAGACAAATAACAAAAGAATTGCGGAAATCAGCAGAACCCATTTGAAAAGCTATTCTGGCAAAGATCTAAAACTCAGCAGGAATGACAGTTGCTTTACATCTTTAGCATCTCCCATTAAAAAGGTCTCCAGTTGGGGTGCTGGCTGGCTACAGATTCTGGAAATCTCTACCCAAAAGGATTGGCACAGAATCGAAGGCCAATGAAGAATGGGACAGAATTATTGGGGAAGCTGGTCTCAGAGTGTGCCCTGTCATCTTACCCATCCAAATAAGGTAAAGATAAGGAAATGAACAGAAAATTGACAAATTCCATGTGAGCTTTTAATGAGTGTACTCATTAGACATGGGCTGCATGGCATGCATATTAAGCAGATCCTGTAGAGAAATTGAGAGAGGACCTTGGGGAAGATGTGAAAGAGACATTAAAGGAGGGGAGAGGGAAGAAGCCTTTAAAGAGGGATTTGAAGATGAGATTACACTCTCCAGAGCAGTGTTTCTCAATGGGGCAACTTTGAGGATGTGTGGACTTCAACTCCCAGAATTCCCCAGCCAGCATTGCTGGCTGGGGAATTCTGGGAGTTGAAGTCCGCACATCTTCAAGTTGTCAAGGTTACGAAATACTGCTCCAGAGATAGAAGTGAGGGTGAAGAATGTAAAATAATTCTGCCTTGTGTCAGGACTGGAAGCCATCTTTTGCCTTGGGCCTTCAGGCCTGCCACATTTAGTACTGTGGGAAACTGGGAGGGGAGATTGTATGGAGCAGGGGAGATATATAGTCATAACAACATTCCTTTCTCAGAGAGTCAAGGACATCTTGCCCTGCACCTGCAGGGGTGTGACTGGGAGGCATCTCCAGATGGGACGGTGCTTTTATTGGACCATGTGATGGACATGTGGGTGCTGGGCAGGGACTTGGACTTTCCTTTGGGTGGGGAAAACCTGGAAGCTTTCAGATTCGGGTTTTCCCAGATGTGCCAATATGACATCTCTAATAAAATGGAACTTTGAGGAACTTCAAGCCTCGGAATCTTCTTTCGTTGGGGGTGTTACCTGGAACCCTGACACCTTGATTTTTGTTTTGACAGATTTTGTTTGGACAGGCGTTCAAGATTCTGTTAATAAATTTTAAGAATAATAAAGCAGCATTCCTAAAATCCCTGCCATGTATTTCTTGACCTGGCCTACCTCAAAGGGCTGATGTAAATCCTGAATGCCCATCCAAGTCTTGTTTCTCCCTGTTTCTCTCCTCTACCAGGTCTTTGGCCAGCCATTAAAACTATACCTAAAACCAATGGGATGCACGAATTTAAGGAAAGCTGCTCTCTCAGAAAGAAAATCTCAAAAAGCCTCATTTTCACTGTTCAAGAAGCGCTTTCTGGCATTTCAGGAGTTAATAGAATCTCTCTAGCTTTTGGGACAAGAATAATAAAAAAATCTCAATTTGTGATAACATCTTCTCCTTCTTCCAATGAGTTTAGGATGGTAAGAAGCATCACTTCATTAGACTAAACAGGAATTGGCCAGTGGTGAAATTCAGCCGGTTCTATCCGGCTCAGGAGAACCAGTAGCGCTGGCAGCGGGAGGCTCCGCCCACCCACCTGGATGTCATCACGTGCAGTTTTTGACCCTCTGCGCATGCGTGAAGGAGGTGCGCGCACTCACATTTGCAAACCGGTAGCAAAGGTAAGTGGATTTCATCCCCTGGAATTGGCCCCAAAGATCCATTTCTCCAGTATGTTCTGGGAATAAATACCGTATTTTTCGGTGTATAAGACAATACTTTTTCTGAAAAATGTTTACCTAAAAATGGAAGGGTGTCTTATACATGGGGGGGGGCAGAAGGAGAACCGTGGTTGCAAGACTGCCAATACCTTATCTCTGCAAACTACCCTCACGAGCGAAGCTTCTGATTGCAGAGGCAAGCTAACAGATTTCCTCCAATCATGAGCCTTATGTAACTGACGTCAGCTCATGCTGCAGAGAGCGTGTAGCCAGTGCCCACATGCAACAGGCAGCGGTAATGCCGGAGCGTTCTGAACCCATACAAATCAGTGGTGGGTTGCCCCCAGTTCGCACGGGTTCTATAGAACCGGTACTAAAACCGTTGGGAGGTTCCGCCCACCGACCCCAACATCATCAGAACGTCTTCTGCGTATGCGCAGAAGAGCGCACGCTCACGGCCCCGTTGCAAACCGGTAGTAAAGGTAAGTAGAACCCACCCCTGATACAAATGTCAGAAAACAAAAAAAAAATAGGTACCAGTAAGCGAATGTCTTACTCTGCAAAATAAATGTCTTCTATTTAATGTTTAAAATATTGATTTCTGAATTTTGGGTAAGAAAAATAAGGGGCGTCCTAAATTTGGAGGGCGTCTTCTAGATGGAAAAATATGGTAAGTGAACATGACACTTCCTCCTGGCCTCAATGGTTCAAGTGATGGGGTTCTTGACTGAGTATGGGACGTTAACACAGCCGCCACAGCTTAGCATGATTTGAAAAGAACGTCACCATAGATTGTCCACCAAACCTCAGGCTTCAAAGACTTATATGGTGTGACCTCTAGCCAATGGATGAAGACCTCTTGAAGCCTTGTAGAAGACTTCTGATTGGTCAACCAAGACAATTCTAGCCTGACTCACCAGTGAAGAAATGACACAGGAATTCTGTCACAAAGGCTTGTGCAGAGGCTTCGACTCATCCACCCTTTGGAGATCTTCCACAGCGGCAGCTGGCGCTGTGCCTGCAGCTGGCAACACAGCCATGACAAGGAAGATGCTCTTCTGATTCTCAACTTGCCCATTTTTGTTTGGTTTTTTCCCCTTACCAACCATGGCCGTGCCAGGGGACAAGATGTACAACAGTTGCCTCCCTTTTGGTGAGACCCATCAGAAGCTCTTAGCTACCATTCTGATTGTGTTGGGCCTTTTTGCTTTACTGGAATATGCCGTTAAACTGATTGCCTTGGTAAGCAAAATGAATCAGGTGGGTGTTAACGCATGTCCTCACAAGCTGGATGGGCTGCAGGGAATATTTGGCCTTCCGAATTGTGGGCATTGGGTGAGCATCACTGGGCATTAAGACACTGAGGCTTCTATGAGCTTCTCTACTGGATCTAAGAGCCTCTTCTGGATATAAGCCAGTGATAGAATTCAAGTAATTTAACAACCGGTTCTCTGCCCTAATAATTTCTCCCAACAACCAGTTTGCCAAACTGCTCAGAAAGTTAACAACCGGTTCCCTCAAACTGGTGCGAACTGGCTGAATCCCACCACTGATATAAGCCTTTCTGCTGAGATGCTTCTTCTCCAAAGCAAATGATCATAGTTAAAACAAGGTTTGTTCTTTCGTGGGTGATGGTGGTGAAGGCGTGAATTACGTCTAGGTTTACAAGACAAGTAAACAGTGAGCACTAAAGATGATCAAGCTGCAGCATGTTCCAACAGGAAGCCAATTTGGTTAATCCCAGGAAAAAAAAATACCGTATTTTTCAGAGTATAAGACACACCTTAGTTTTTGGGGAGGAAAATAAGAAAAAAGCTGATTGGCAGATGGATCGGCCTCCCGGAATACCCCCAATCAGCTGTTCCCAGAGGTGAATTTTAGCAACAGGGGAACCTTTACCTTTACGTTAACCTTTCAACAATTACAAAAACACTATTCCTTTAACCCACAAAAAGCTTCTGACACAACAGGCTTCTATTTGCCAGCATTTTGGCCCTGCAAAAATATGTATATGAATTAAAGTGACAAAAAACAGACCTAGATAAAGGAGAGGAATATAAATTGATTGCATTTATACAGCTGCCCAACTCAAAAGAGACAAATAGCAGATCTGGGTACGGGAGGAGAATATATACAGTATTTATTGATTTATTTATTACATGGATTTACCCAGCCGCTGAACTCAAGAAGCATGGGCAGCATACAAAAAACATTAAGCAAGAAACAAAGAATCCCAAAGCGTACATCGTTTGTAAAAATAATTCAAATATGCAAAATGACGAACTGACAGAACAGATTAAAACTAACGGATGCTATAGGGCACGAGGGTCCTTTTGGCTTTGCCTGGGCCACATCAAGCGAAGAGGAATAGTCTTGGGCCACATATGAAATACATAATATAGTTTTATAATATACAATCACATAATGTTAAAACTTTTATGATCTTGTGGGGTCACATTACCTGAGGTCCATGGCACGTGGGCTGTGGGTTGGCCGCGCCTCCTGTAGGGGATTCTACTCATCTAGACCAGTGGTGAAATGTAAAATTTGTTACTACCGGTTCTGTGGGCGTGGCTTGGTAGTGGTGGTAATGTGACTGGGTGGGCGTGGCCAACTTTTTTTTTTTACTTTTAAAAGCATTTTTTCTACAACCTTAAGGGGTTGCAGGAAAAAAATGCTTTTAGAAGCCTCTGACGATCCCAGCTGAGCTGCACAATCATAGGAGGCTTTTTTTTTAACTTTTAAAAGCATTTTTTCGGCCAAAGAGATTGTAGAAAAAATGCTTTTAAAAGTAAAAAAAAAGCCTCTGATAATCATGCGGCTCAGCTGTGCATGGGGGAGGCGCAGGGATTTTTGCAACTGGTTCTCCGAACCACCTGTCACCATCGCTACCAGATCCAGCGATCCGGTCCGAACCGGGAGCATTTCACCCCTGATCTAGACCCAAATGTCTAGGAAGACCGCAGTCTTTGCTGCCTTGCTAAAGGCAACAAAGATGGAACCAGTTGTACATTGGAGAGAAGACAGTTCCATTGGAAGGTGACAACCACACAAAATTCACATCACTTTAATACCATGACATGGCAACCCTTAAAAATGAGGGGACCAACACCATGGCATCCCCATGGGAATTTATGGTGCAGGCAGATAATCTTCTGAACAGATGATCCCACAGTTATCCCAGTCCTATATCATGGAGGGTTAAGGTGATAACCAGCACCTTGAATTGCATCCTACTGGAATGCAGCTCTCAGAGCAATCATGTTACATGGGTGTAATGACCTGTGCCCATAAGTACCCAGGCTACTGCATATGAACCTCTGGAGGCTTCTAAATGACCTTCAAGAGCAGCCCCACATAGAGAACAATGCATTAATCCAATCAGGAGGTAAATAAGGCCCCTATGAGCAAGGTCTCCTGGTGTCATTTATTTGTAAAATTTATTACACGGTGTAACTCTTATCCAGGCACTACTAGACCCAGATTGAATTCCTCTTCTCCAAACTGCTGCCGTGGCCCAATTCTAGGAGCCCTACAGCTGTTGAAAAACTAAAAGTAGAAATTTCAAAGATGCTTTTTCAAGAGACAACTGGACTTTCTGGTTTTTCTTTGAAGACCTTTCGCTTCTCATCCAAGAAGCTTTTTCAACGCTGAAGAAGCTTCTTGGATGAGAAGCTAAACGTCTTCAAAGAAAAACCAGAAAGCCCAGTTGCCTCTTGAAAAAGCATCTTTGAGACAACCATGACCTGGATGACTGAGAATCTCCATAGCCATAAATGTAGAAATATGGGAGAATCCAAACTGTGATTTCCTGAATTCCCCAAGTTTTGAAACTACATAATGACGTTTGCTAATGACTCTTCTTGATAAGTAGAACAGGTTGTGAGAGTGTTCATTCAGTAGGAAGATATGAGGAACCTTTACTGCCTCAAATTTGGGACAGCCACTGATACTCAGAACAGCAGTGTCAAGCAGAGGGATAAACAGGCCAATTGCAACCCATGCATTGGGTTTAAAAGGACATATATTCAGAGAGGCATCCTGCCCCCGAACTATACTTTCCAGCATCCCTTCTTATAGGCTATACCCATGATGGCGAACCTATGGCACGGGTGCCACAGGTGGCACGCGGAGCCATATTGGTGGGCACGCGAGTGTTGCCCTAGCTCAGCTCCATCATGCATGCGCGCACCAGCCAACTGATTTTCAGGCCTTCCGGTCCCACCGGAAGTCGGGAAACTGGCTGTTTCTGGCCTCCGGAAGGCCTCCAGGGCGGATGGGGAAGGCTGTTTTTGCCTTCCCCAGGCTCCTAGAAAGCCTCTGGAGCCTGGGGAGGGGGAAAAACGGGCCTACCAGGCCCACTGTGCCAAAAGCAGGGGGAAGTGTGTGGGGGGTCACGTGCGCATGTGCGGGAGGGCGGGGCTCATTGAATTATGGATGTGGACACATGCACCCGCGACCCCCCCCCACGCTCCCCCCGCTTTTGGCACGCGACGGCAAAAAGGTTAGCCATCACTGGGCTATACTGTTGAGGAAGCTGTGGATTGTAGTTGATTCCCCAGTAGTTGGATCCCCAGTCCTACTCTGGGCAGTTGTGGATGTGGTAGTTGTGTCTATATGCAATGACTAATGTCTTTATGATTCCATATTGGCTACTTTCACCGGTATCCGAAAGCATCTATATTTTGTCCTTTTTATTAGAAGATGGTGTTTGCTTTCCACCCAGGCAATGAATAGGAGGAGGAAGCCTTCAGGAATGTCCAACTAAAGCATGGATGGCACCCTCTGCCATGCCACCCATAGACCAGCAAAGGCCTGTTCCCTGGGCTGCCCATTCTTCTTATTCCAGCTAATTCTCATGGTATAATTGCAGGAGTTCTGGGCAGTCACCTAGATGGAAAATAACCACAGGATCATCTCATATAATTTGACTTAAGTTCTTCCAATTTTACTCAAAAGCATCAGAAAACTTGGTTGGGGGTCTGATGAGCAATTAACCTTTGGGGAAGACCCAAACTATTTCAGTATGTTAAGTTACTTAATTTAATGCCATATTTCTCTCTCTCTCTCTCTCTTCAGTTATGGATTACCTTTCCCCCATTCCTGAGGAAAATATATGATTTTTTCTTCAAGAAAGGTATTTTATAGATGCATAAAAAGTAGGAGGGAAACAACCAAATTCCCTTTTCTTTCCCCCGCAGCCAATTCTTTTCTCTTCAGCCTTCACAAATCATCAGCTAAACTCACATATGACATGGAGTTGTAATGAGCTCTAGTTGGTTTTGCTTTAACATGCTTGCACAAAACCGCACAACCATAGCTTATTCAATACAGCATTAGTAAACGTGGCTTAATACAAGCTCTGAACTAGGTCACAGAAAACTGGGGTAATTCATAATCAAAAATACCAAAAGAGCCTAGTCAAAGAAACAGCTGATGAGTGAAAAGTCTCAGTAAATTGTAACATTACTTTAACCATGGGTAAAGCTAAGGAAAACCCAAGACGAGAGGTCCTTGGTGCTTTGAGCTTGGTTGTTTTCTTGCAGACCTTTCATTACCCAAAATGTTAATCAGAACTAATAATCCAGCCATCCACTCTCCACTACACTACACAGAATTCTACAGAAAGGCCTCAACTCTAACAACAGGTGATGTCAATGGCCTGAATTTTTTCTGTAGCCTTAGAAGGAGCATTTAAAATGGCTAAACTTCCCAGAAGTCCAAGAAAACTTCAGACGAACCATCATTCCACAGATCAGAAGAAGATGAGAACAGGATCAATTTACAGCAGAGGATAAAGCAGCCCTCAGAAGCGTAAAAAAAGGGCCAGACCAGTGGTGAAATTCAAAATTTTTTACTACCAAGTTCTGTGGATGTGGCTTGGTGGGTGTGGCAGGGGAAGGATACTGCAAAATCCCCATTCCCTCCCCACTCCAGGGGAAGGATATTGCAAAATCTCCATTCCCACCCCACTCCAGGGGCCAGCCAGAGGTGGTATTTGCCGGTTCTCCAAACTACTCAAAATTTCCGTTACCGGTTCTCCAGAACCTGCTGGATTTCACCCCTGGGCCAGCCCATCATTATCTTACCAGCAAAGCCTGAACCTTTATTGTGGACAGATCATAATATGTACAAAAAAGTCACTATCATCACTGGTGCCGTTACCTAGTTTGGGTAATGAAACATCTGCAAGAAAACAACCAAGCTCAGCCACAGCAGCCTCATTTCACCCTCTGAGCTGAAAATATTCCTCTTTATTGAAAACTCAAAATCTTCTCACCCTTGAACTGAAAACAAAATTGAGGCATCCTGGGGAACTCGGCAGAAAACAATGGCCAACGCATGTTTGTGTCACCATTAGGTGTAATGCGTTAGGGAAAATAACCTGAGGGCCTTTCTCTACTGCTGATACAAAGGGCTGTTGCTTGAAATGGCAAAAAAAAATATTAGGCAGCTATCCCTATTGCTGATCCCTATCCTGCCTCTGCCTTGACTCACTGCTGAACTGTGCCATCCTGATTTTGTCTCTGCCGTGTGATAAGCAGGAACTGGTTGATTCCTTGGGCTTTGCTCTTTCTCCTCCTGCTTACGTCCACCAATCATGGGGCTGCAGTAGAACAGGAGAAATGTGGCTGCAGGACCTTGTCATCTTCAGTCTCCCCTTCACTCCATTCTGAATAAAGCTGGCTTGTTTGAAAGAACAAGAAAAATAGGTCAGAGTAAATAAGGCAGCTGAGTCATAGGGACGCTTATTTAGAATGCTTCCATTCACACCCAAACACACACCTTTCTTCAGATGGGCAACAAATGCCAAATTCATGGGTATTTTGGCAATGGGGGGTGGGGGCCAGGAGGGTTTGGTTCTGGTCATTCCACTGTTACTATTTTAGCTATGTCCTAAAATGGTAATGGCTGTAGATTTAAAGCACTTATCATACAACCAGCTGAACAATGTAATGCTACTAACATCATCATGTTTCTACTCTCTGGAAGTAGAATAATGGGGCAGATGAGGTCAGGGAGTGGGGCGGGGAGCTCTTCCCATTAGCCTGAAAGAGTAAAATTTAATTCCAATCCCACCCACAGTTGTTCACGTTGGACAATGATTGCTAACAAAGCGTAATAGATCATGCACAACTTCTATCTAAATAGGGGAAAATACTGTTCACCGCACAGCTAAGGATGGCCTACAGCTGTGTCACTCATGAGCCAGGGAGAAGATTGGAAAAGTTCTAAGGGACAAAGCAGTGGTGGGATTCAAATAATTTAGCAACCGGTTCTCTGCCCTAATGACCGGATGGGTGGGCGTGGCCAGGGCGTGTAACAGACAGCACTCTGCCTCTTGCACCCCCCTGGGAGCTAAAACGGGCCGTGGGGGGAGTGCTGCCTTCCCATGCCCCGTTTTGGGCCTAGTAGGCCTCCCTGCAGCCTCCTGGGACCAAAATGGGCTGCAGGGGGAGGCGTGCCGCACCCCTCCCCCCCCCGCACCCTGTTTTAGGCCTAGTAGGCCTCCCTGCAGCCTCCTGCGAGCCAAAACAGGCTCCAGAGGGACTCCTGGAAGGGGTGGGGTTGGCCCAGCCAGCAATTTAACAACCGGTTTGAACTGGCTAAATCCCACCACAGGGACAAAGCCAGAGGAAAAAAAGGATGTTTGACAATGTTGGTGTTGTGGTTAGGTGCAAATGGGAAATGGCCTTAAGATTAGATTGTGAACTAATTGTTAAGATCCACTTTTTTGCCACACTGATGTGCCTTGCAGATGTTTAGACTACAATGCCCATCACATCCTAGCCAGCTGACTGGTTAGAACAACAAAACAAGCACATGAGTGATTCAGAGAGAGTGAATAAGGAAGTATCTACATTGTACTTGCTAATTTCCCATGGGGGCTCTCATAGCCACTTTCCAGAGTCAGCAATTAACCCCATAGCTAGGGGTCATCGGTATAGGAGGTGGCTTAGCACATGATCCCGCCAGGTCCAGGGAGATCACTTTGCTGAGCCTATGGATCAACTGTGGGTTTGTTTCACGTTCTCTTCACTGTTTTTCCAGAGAATTCTAGGAAACCGATCTTTCCTTTCTCCCTACCCCCACCCCCACCCCATCTCACATTCATTGCTTCCATAATAGGTAAAATAATATGACTAGCTCTTGACTATTGCTCGGTCAAGAATTCAATAAATTGTGGGTACAAAGCACTGAGTGAGCCACAGCTCTATCAGGCAAGCTCCCAGAGATGCTGGGAGATGTAACTGAGCAAGGATATTGCTGAATTACGCCTCTAGCTATTCCATATATGCTTTTTTTTTTCAAGAGACAACTGGACTTTCTGGTTTTCCTTTGAAGACCTTTCGCTTCTCATCCAAGAAGCTTCTTCAGGTCTGACTTCTATTCGCCGCTATCCTGTCAGAGCTGAAAAAGCTTCTTGGATGAGAAGCGAAACATCTTCAAAGGAAAACCAGAAAGTCCAGTCATCTCTCGGAGAAAAAAAAAAAGCACCTTTGGGACAACCATATACCTCTAGCTGTGAGATGCCTTTCGTGATTTTTCTTGCCCGTTTTTGAGGTTTTTAGGCTGCTTCTCCTTGGTTTGCAGGCAGTCGACTGCTCAAAACCATGAAGATTCTCTCCAGCAGCAAGAGGCTATGGAAAGAATCGACCCTTTTCAGGAGCCAGAAAAAGTCCTCAACCCTGCGCTTCCGTTGCATTGTAGATCCTGTGAAAGTGACTGTGAAAATCGGCAACCCACACGAGTCCAAAGCCTTCTCCACTCAGCTGGGCAGGAAAAACAAGGCCTACTATTCTGGGGAATGGTCAAGCCACCATGACACGGATGACAAGAAAGCCAGTTGGCACAAGAACCAACACCTCCAGGACAGCCAAGGAAGCTCCCACCTGTCTGACCCCGAGACGCCCCAGCCGGCCTGTCCTGTGGGATCGGTTGCTTCCTGGGTCCGTTTCAGCTTCAGCTCGCCAGTACGCACCCCTGACACGGTAAACAGTTCGGCCAACTATGGCGTTTTGGCAAGGAGCCACCAAAGGGCCACGGGCGATAAGCTGCAGAGTTCAGAAGTGACAGGAGGTAGTTCCCACGGGCAACGCTTCTTGACACGCTCAGTGGGCCTAAACACAGATGGACCTGCTCCCCACCACTTAACTCAGCCCCACGAGCCCTTTCATCATCCAAACAGTGAGACGAATTTCATCCCCAGCCCAATCTTACCTGGTCCCCGGCGGGTGCTGTATTCTACCTTTGCTCCAGATACGGCATCTAGAACCCACCTTAATGCTGAGGAATATGTCTACCCACATTCTCCCAGAGGTCATCAGCCCCGTCTTGGACTAGAGTGGCATCAGCACTTGCCAACAGCACAGCAAGCAGAGGTCTATGTCTATCTGGTCAGTCCACCCCACCCTAGAGCAGAACACCGTCCTGAGCAACCCAACCAAGCATTCCCAACCTCTCAGGCCATCTCCAGGAAGGAAATGCTGGAGAACAGAATCTCCCTTAACCAGAGCAGGGGCGGCAGCAATCAAGGCCCTGCGGTCCAAGGGGGCAGCGATTCCAATAAGCCACGCAAAAGCATCTGGGAGAGAAAGCGCCAGAGAAGATCACTGCAGCCAACCTCAGACCATGAGAAGTTAGTAGGGACCAACGGTGGAGTTAACGTCGGGACCCATGAGCCGTTTTCTCATAGCCCATCTCTCTTGGTTGATAGAGGGAAGGAAGGTCTTGATGCAACTCCACCCAACATTGCCAGCTGAAGATACCCAACGGTCCTTTTGGGCTCTGGAGATCAGGTGGAATTCTTGAGGAAGGAAGAAACAGCCTTTCCTGCTGCTTCCCTCAACACTTTGGCGCATATCTGGGGTCATTAAAATAAAGGCAAAGCACAAAGCATTTATGGAGTGTAATTCATAAAACACCATATTGGTCTGGTAAAGGCACAGAACCTGTCTCGTTGATAGGCTAATCCAAAATGATAGCCCAGATCCTCAGTAACTAGGTCCCAAAGGAGCTTCCCCCCACTCCCCGCCCCCAGGAGGCAACTGGACTTTGTTTTTCTTTGAAGATGTTTATCATCATCTGAAGGCATCATCCATCTCCAGTCTACAACACAGTTCTTTCAACAGTTCCAAGTAGGCTCCACACCCGTTTGCACCGCTCAGGTGACCCTGATGACACAGATAAACCTCCAGATGGCATTAACAACTCAACTCGCTAAAAGAATGCAAAAATGGCCAGCTGTCTACCAAGGTGTATAAATCTTTCCATTCCCCACCATCCAATCAGAGCTGAAGAAGCTTCTTGGATGAGAAGTGAAAACTCTTCAGAGAAAAACAAGAAAGTCCAGTTGCTCCTTGAAAAAAAGCATGACTGAGACATGGGACATGGGAAAACCATGACCTGGATGACTGAGAATCTCCATAGGTCCTTTGTTGCAGAAGTTATTTGAGGGAAAGGGAGGCTTTGAAGGTTTTAAAGAAATAATAATAATCTCCTCTCCAATTTATAAGAACATACGGAATCCTGCTGTATTAGGCTAAAAGACAATCCAACTCAGCATTGTGTCTCACACTAGTCAACCACATGCTTTCAGAAAGCTCACAAACATAGGCAGGAGGATTAAAAACCTCTCCTCCATGAGTGCTTCTCAGCTGCTGGTGTTCCAGGAATGCCTATTTTTAGAAGGAAACAAATAGAATAACAGAGTTGGAAGGGACCTTGGAGGTCTTCTAGTCCAACCCCTTGCTTAGGCAGAAAACCTTACACCACTTCAGACAAATCCAACATCTTAAAAACTTCACAACTTCTGGAGGCAAGTTGTTCCACTGATTAATTGTTCTAACAGTCGGGAAATTTGTCCTTAGTTCTAAGTTGCTTCTCTCCTTGACTAACTTCCAATCATTGCTTCTTGTCCTGCCTTCAGGTGCTTTGGAGAATATCTTGACTCCTTCTTCTTTGTGGCAGCCCCTGAGATATCGGAACACTGCTATCATGTCTCCCCTAGTCCTTATCTTCATTAAACTAGACATACCCAGTTCCTGCAACCGTTCTTCATGTTTTAGCCTCCAGTCCCCTCATCATCTTTGTTGCTCTTTTCGTGATAAGAAACAGTTGTCAAATCAATAGCTACATGCAGCCCCATCTCGCTTTGAAATCAGCAGATTCCACTTGATCATAGAATTTTAACTTCTCTTTATTGATCCTACAACTGTCCACACAATCAACTAACCCTAACTTCTATCTTTGGGGTGGGGGGTGGGGGTATCTATCCATGTTTTCCACATCCCAGGCTATTTTGTCCTATCTGATGCAGAGCTTCTCACATCACCAAATATAGGTGCTTTCTAATGGATATCACTCATTGCTGGCATGCATAGAACCAGTACAGAACTGAAGCTTTTATTTTCTACCAGGATGAGAAAAGGGAGTTCTGTACAGTAGTCTTGGTTTAATTTTTGAATGTAGCATAATACAGGTAGTCCTTGACTTATGACCACAATTGAGCCCAGAATTTATGTTGGTAAGTGAGAAATTTGTTAAGTGAGTTTTGCTCCATTTCCTTGCCACATTTGTTAAGTGAAATCACTGCAGTGGTTAAATTAGTAATATGGTTGTTAATTGAATCTGGCTTCCCCATTGACTTTGCTTCGTCAGAAGGTCGCAAAAGGGGATCACATGTCACTGCAACCATCATCAATACGAGTCAACTGTCAATAAGTGTGAAAAATGGTCATGTCACTTTTTTTCAGTGCCATTGTAACTTCAAACGGTCACTAAATGAACTGTCGTAAGTCGAGGACTACCTGTTAACACACATTTCTGTTTAAAGATCTGCATGGAGTCTCGATTGCCAGATTAAAATTTCCTAACTGAGCCATATATTCAGCTGTCAGAAGTTGGCAGTTGTAAAATTAGGTTGGGGGATGAAGCCAAGGAGATTCTCAGCTGGATACTCCTAAATTAATTGTTTCTTCATAGTGGAACTGGTGAAATCACCTGCTTCCCTCACATTAAGAAGGCCAGCAAGCAAAGAAACCACAGGGCTCTCTGATTTTCAAATGAAGACATCTCAAATTGCAGGAACCGTTATGGGTCCTCTGTGAAATGGCTCTTGGTGGCACGTTCCCATTCAGATAATGACAGACATGAGTTACAGAATTCAGTTCTGATTTGTCATAAATCTACCCCCACATACTCCCATACCCAAACGTCTATACCCGTGATGGCGAACCTATGGCATGGGTGCCAGAGGTGGCAAGCAGCGCCTTCTCTGATGGTACGCAAGCCGTTGCCCCAGTTCAGCTCTGCGTGTGCCCCTCCCGCCAGCCAGCTGGTCTTTAAGCCTCTGCCGCGCATTCACCAGGGGGGGTTCATGCAGGGGGCCATGCGCACACATGGGGGGGCACATGCAATGGGCCGCACACATATGTGCAGGCGGCGGCTGGGGCACATGTACAGGGGCCATGCGCACATTGCATTTGGGGGGTTCGGGTGTGTGCACATTTATGCATGTGTATGTATGCACACTGGGCACTCGGTCCGGGAAAGATTAGCCATCAGTGGTCTATACTCATATTCTACTACACCTGCTCATCCGTCTTAACTCTAGGTAAGTAAACATACCCAACTAAGCAGTAGATTGCATCCATTGATCATTTTTATTTATTCAGAAATCTTATAAAATTCACCTTTCTTTTCATATACAGGTAGTCTTCGACTTACGGCCACAATTAAGCCCCACATTTTTGTTGCTAAGTGAGACATTCATTACAGGGGTGGGTTCTAAATTTTTTTACTACCGGTTCTGTGGGCGTGGCTTATTTTGTAGGCATGGCTTGATGGTCATGTGACAATTCTTTAGGATTTAGCAGAGGTACTGATCTACCAGGCTTTTAACTGCTTGCAGAGCTGTACCGATCTACCCATTTATTTTTTGCAGGTCCTGGTCTACCCATTTATCTTTGCAGGCACTGATCTACTCATGTATTTTTGCAGGCACTGATCTACTCATGTATTTTTGTAGGCATTGGTCTACCCATTTATTTTTGCAGGCACCTGTCTACCCATTTATTTTTGCAGACACTGATCTATTCATGTATTTTTGCAGGCACCGGTCTACTCATTTGTTTTCTTTTAACACTGATCAGCTGTACGGCAGCCCTTTGAAGCCCCGTGGCAAGAGTTTAAAGTTTTTTTCCCTCTAGCCATCAGCTAGGACTCAGGAGGCAGCAATAGATTGGGGGTGGGGCCAAATAAAAGGTTAGAATAACGGGGGCAGCGCCAGCTTGTCAATTAAAGTAATTTAAAGAAGTAAAAAAATAGCAAAGGAGGGGGGACCCAGGGAGATACTGGGATACTACCCATAACCAGTCAGTTCTTCTGTATGTTCAGTATGGTTTATTTTTTCTAATGTCTTTCCTCCATCTTTAGAGGACTTCTCCAAAAATAGAATAGAATAACAGAGTTGGAAAGGACCTTGGAGGTCTTCTAATCCAACCCCCTGCTTAGGCAGGAAACCCTACACCACTTCAGACAAATGGTTATCCAAACTCTTCCTAAAAGCTTCCAGTGTTGGAGCATTCACAACTTCTGGAAGCAAGTTGTTCTACTGATTAATTGTTCTGTCAGGAAATGTATCCTTAGTTCTAAACTGCTTCTCTCCTTGATTAGTTTCCACCCATTGCTTCTTGTTCTATTCTCAGATGCTTTGGAGAATAGCTTGACTCCCTCTTCTTTATGGCATATTGGAACACTGCTATCATGTTTCCCCTAATCTTTCTTTTCATTAAACTAGACATACCCAGTTCCTGCAACCATTCTTCATGTTTTAGCCTCCAGTCCCATAATCATCTTTGTTGCTCTTCTCTGCACTCTTTTTAGAGTCGCCACATCTTTTTTACATCGTGGCGACCAAAACTGAATGCAGTATTCAAAGTGTGGCCTTACCATCTACAAGGAAATTTCACATGTTCACAGCCCAAATTCTAACGTTAGATCTCTTTCCTAAAAAGGAATGTAAGACCATAATGATGTAATAATCCCAGGGGCAGCAGTTATGAACTCCACGACGAGATTTAGTGGGAAGAACATGAGATCTAGATGGATGCTAGTCTCCAGGCTATGAGGCATCTTGAAAAAAGGTACTCTAAATCCTTTTCGGTTTGAAGCAGCAGCCATGCTGTATCCAAGGGGTTTTTCTTTTTGTCTCTGCTTTTCTGATCGCCTTGAATGCACTATGCCCTTTGAAATCTCAATGCTGCTGCTATAAATAATGATGGGGGGAAAATCTGGTTTGTGAACTAGAAAGAGAAAAAAAAAGCATTAAAGAGATCTTAACTTGATTCAGCTATGCTTCTTCTTAAGAAACTGGTTTCTTCATCCAAACACAGTCATTTCAGGCTATAAATCCCAGGAAGGCAGATTTAAATGAAGAATTATAAAGATTTGCAGCCATGAATGTAAGTACATTATAAGCACTCTTTTCTGCTGAACACAAAGTCCTAGATTTCTGCCACACAAACCGTGCATTATGCAAATGTGTAAAACTAAGAACTACGGTAATTTCACATGGTTTTTAGCCTGTCTCAAAAGTCTTTGGCAAGCAAACTATTTAGATCTCCAATTAAACATTGTAGTCTGTCCTTCCCATGGCAGAGGAAAAAATAACGCTCCTTTCTATCAAGCTACATATGACCCCTCCATGTTGGGATCTTGGCAAAATAGAGAAATTGTTATTTTCTTCCAAGATGTTCCCCCATCCACCCAGGTCAGGAGCGGGTTTCAAAACCGGTTTGCTTGTGGGCGCGCTTGCATGACACTTCTGCGCATGTGCAAAAATGCCCGGGTGTGCGCGTGGAGCTTCCCGCCACCACCACTACCGGTTCGCTCAATCCGGGGAGAACCGATAGCAACCCATCACTGACCCAGGTCCAGTTTACCTAATGAAGTCCCATATCCAAGTTCTAATCAAGATTTGAAGCTGTGCCTGATGTTTACTTGTTTCATCCATATTCCAGATCCCATAACAGCCATTTTGTAACATGCATAAAGGCAGGATTATCTCAGGCCTTCCATCTAGTCGTCTTGCTTGCAAATTAATTTTTTTTTTATAAGTCGTGCAAGGCAATAAGTAACCAAAGCCTTCATATTAAGTTAGTTGGTTAGTTTAGATGCTCCAAGTCTGTTTTTTTTTTTTTTAATTTATATGCCGCCCTTCTCCGGAGACTCAGGGAGGCTTACAATGCGTTAAACAATAGCCTTCATACTTTTGTATATTTATACAAAGTCAGCTTATTGCCCCCATAAACCGGGTCCTCATTTTACCCACCTTAGAAAGGATGGAAGGCTGAGTCAACCTTGTTCCATCATTGTTCCATCAATGTCTGATGGCTGGAACTTTTCTTTAAGATAGACAAAAGAAAATAAGTTTGAAAAGTATCTTCCCACAAACTAATGCAAATGGTTCAAGGCAGTAAGCCATGTATCACACTAAGCCATGGCTTCTTAATCATAGGTTTGAATTAAGCAAAAATGAGTTGACACAAACCAGAGTGCAAAAGCTGTAATTTACAAAAATGGCTGGACATTACAAGCGGAACAGACTAATAGAAAACTAAATGTGTTCTGTTACTGGGTTCATACATCAGGCTAAGCCAAACAGCAGCTTAGGTTTACAATCAACCACATCAATTAGCAATGCTAAGTTTAGTCAGTGCTCAAGTCGTCTGTGTGTTTCCTAGCCAGGTGTGTGCACTTAGGTCATGATTATCTTGTGGTTTTAGAGCACTGTGTGAACCCAAAGAAAATGAAGAGGAAGTGCTATTCTCTTAAAATAATTTTGGGGTTTTCTCTCTCTCTCTCTCTGTGTGTTTCTTAAAATTCACATGATGTGAACTTTACGTGATGTGAACTATCATTAAGTGTTGTACTTTATGATTCTTGATGAACATATCTTTTCCTTTATGTACACTGAGAGCGTATGCAACAAAGACAAATTCCTTGTGTGTCCAATCACACTTGGCCAATAAAAAATTCTTTTTTTTAAAAAAAAATTATTGAAATTCCAACGTTTAAAAACACAATACAAAAATACAGAAGGAAAAGAACATAGATAAAAAACAACAAAACAAAAATTTTCCACTAATAACAGCTTTTCTTTTATCGGTATCTCTATCATAATGTACATATTTACAAAATTTCCAATTCTAAATATCTCTATCTTAAATTACATCCTTATTTATATTTACAGTTACTTCTGTTCGTAGTTCAATTTCACATCTTATATTTCTTCAGCAATTTTTAACTTCTACATATTATATTTAACAAGTTAGCTCTTTTATTTTTTCCGTCTCCTCCCAAGGCAGGAG
>WNWU01000033.1:12892036-12919245 GCA_012654045.1 Ptyas mucosa | reverse complement strand
TGCTGGCTGGGGGATTCTGGGAGTTGAAGTCCACCCATCTTCAAGCTTCCAAGGTTGAGAAACACTGGCTTAACTGGATCACATTTTCAGCCCGATGAATGCTAACTTTGTTCTGTTTTGCTGTGGCTTAGTTGTCTTGTTTCTTTGTGGCTTGGTTTTATGAACCGACCTTACCTAGTTACGACATCTAAGATGGTTATAACGAACTCAGAGAGTGAATGCAATCTGTACAGGTAGTCCTCAACTTACGATCACAATCGAACCCAACATTTATGTTGCTAATTGAGGCCTGTTAAGTGAGTTTTGTCCCGTGTTACGCCTTTTCTTGCCACATTGGTTAAGTGAATCACTGCAGTTGTTAAATCAATAACACCGTTATTAAGTGAATCTTGTTTCCCTATTGATTTTGCTTGTCAGTAGGTCGCAAAAGGGGATCACGTGACCCCGGGACACTGCAACCGTCATAAATATGAGTCAGTTGTCAAGCATCCAAATGTAAATCATGTGACTCATAGGGATGCTGCAACGATCATAACGGTGAAAAAATGGTCCTAAGTCACTTTTTTTTCAGTGCCGTTGTAAGTTCGAACGGTCACTAAAAGAACTGTTGTAAGTCAAAGACTACCTTTACTTAGATTAAACATGTGGTCTGAACATAGACACATGTTCCTGAGCCCTGACTGGATTGTGTTTCTTGTTCTGAACTTTAAGCAGGTAGAAAGGCAGGGAGGAATGTAATGTAAAACATGAGAAAGAATACATCGTGCATTAAGCATCCCCAGAGCTGCAACCGTCCTTTTCAAGTTTTCCGAAACGGTTTGAAATGAGTCTCCAGAGAATGAGTTTCAAAAGTGCCTGTGGTTGGCATAACAGAGGTAAGATGAATCATTGATGCCGGGTGGGGTAGAGGAGAGAATTGGTGAAGACAGTTGGCTGCCAATTTTAAACAGAATAGAAAGTTGAACAGTTGGATTCAGCAATTGCTGCTCTTGAAGATTCTTTGGAGATCAGAAGCAGCTCCCTAGATCTGAAGGGTTGAGTTCAAAACTGTTGTTTATAGTCTTACCAGGTTCCATTTAATTATAGATCAGAATTATTGTCCACAATAATAGGAAGGAGACCTGATGACAGAGTGGGGCAGTTTGGTAGTCTAGTAAGTTTCTGAATAAATAGAAATATTTGGTTTATTGCTGTATCATCTACAATCAGTGTATGCAGCCTTGGGAGCACGGTCTATCTTCTGTGGGGAAGTTGTCTTCTGAAATATAGAGTCTTATGAAGGAATTCCTTCTGATGTTTCCAGATAGCAACTGAACTCATTTTGCAGAACGGTAGAATGATGGATCGCTGGGCCTCAAAACTGGACAAAGAGATGGGATAACATCAAATGTGGATTCTTTGTGATGGTATTCGCTTGGAAATTGGTACTTTTCTTCTCTTGAAAAATAGAGCTGTAACTGTAAATTGGTGCTTGCTGTCCCTGATCTCTGAACAATTGAAAGACATGTTTTTGTGAGACGGGATGACTTTATATCCTCCTTGATGCAGTTGTATTCCAGTTTTGTCAACGTTGGTGGTGTCGTTCTTCCATATCTCACAACTGTCAATTCTAAGCCATGAAGTTTTTGTGGATACAACGCAATACTGAAGATAGGTTCCTTGCCATTTTCCACTACTGTTTCAAAAAATAAAATAAAATTACAGGATAGGAAACAAAAACTGTCTCCAGAGTGAGTTCTGGATCATTCAAAATGGTGGAAAGATTGGATGGCAACTGCTTATATATTACTGTTCTATGTCTACATTGTTGAGCTTCCAAGGAATTAATTCCAAGGACAGTCAACCAATGGAACAGAAGTTGCCTTCGGAAGTTGTGGGAATTTCATCACTTGAGACTTTCAAGAAGAGATTGGACTGGCATTTTGTCAGAAATGGGGTAGGGTCTCCTGCTTGGGGGTGTTGGACTACATGTTCCAACTCTGTTAATCTGTTAATATCAGGAAAGTAGACACTATGGTGAGGAAGAAACTCCGTATGCCATGAGATGTTAATTTGGGGAAGGAAATATGTCTTTCCTTTCAAGTATATAAGCAAATGCAGGAAATCTAATTTGAATAAAGTTTGTTTGGGGGCTACAGGGATATTCCTATTGCTACTTTCTAGGATATATTTTCACCTTTTCGAAGAATCTACAGCTTGGAGATTTCCTAACAGCTTCCCACCCAAGTACTATCTGACTCTCCTTAGCTTTTTAATGTTGGCCAAAATAGCCTAGTATTCTCACCTAACTGAACAATAAGAAGAATGGATACTTTAATAGCCACTGAGTATTAGAACAAAAGTTTCTATTGGAAGTTTTTTTCCTTTTCTCCCTGGGAAGAAGGAAACAAAAATAGCTAACCCTCAGAAGGGAGGAAGATGCTAAATCTGATTATTGGAGAAGGGAGGAAGTGTAGGAGGCCATGAACAGCCAGTAACAAAGGTTTGGTAGAGAGGAAGGAATGTATACCATACTTCAGTTTAATTCCAAAGAGACAGTAACAATGGAAATGGTTGACTATGTTTTGATAATTAAAGCATGACTAAGGAAGCACTGAGATATCCTAAAATCAATTTGCAGATTCAAATGCATCACAAAGAGGCACAAACACATGCAGAACGCATTTAAGCTCTTTTTTCCCTTAAATGCACTATGTAAAACAATTGTAGTCAGCCAACACAAATACTGTCACTTTCTTTTGATCCAATCCAGGACAGAAGTATGAAATCTGTTAATGGGTTTAACAATATAGAGAAACTGAATGAAAAGTAGCCATATTACAAACATCGGCCTCTAGTATCTTTATTTACAAGAATGTCTCTGGACTTCCCCTGAGCATTCCTAGAATTTTTTTTAAAAGTTAGGTTTTCCTTGCCCTGTGATTTCTTTGGAAGGGTGCCATCTAGCAAATTATCGTTACTCTCTAATCGAACGTTGATCTTTTTTCCTAGCAAAGATCAATGTAAGATTAGAGAGTAAAGAGAGTGGCAGGGAGTATCTTTGGCAGTTTACCTTCTTGGTAAATCAGTGTTTTGTGACTGGACATGTCCACCTTGATAGTCATGTTTTAAACAGGCAGGACCCCCCCTCCCCGCAGCAGCCATTTTATGAGCGCACCTGTGACATTCTCTCAAACTTCCAAATCTGCCTACAGAAATGGCCACAAAGTCTAGCCTTTCCCTCCTCCTTGATCAGCTGTAAGTCTATAACTTCGCCTATTTCTTCCTTGACATAATAACACCTGAAACGTCGGATCTTATATGATACTGCATATAAATCATTATATTTCCACATAATTATTAGCAGTGACAAACTTACCTTTATTGTGAGCATTGTAGCCAAAGCCCAAGTAAAAGAGTGTCTTATCGATAGACTTACTGGAATGTGGAAAGCAAGAATGAAATTCTCCAGAATATGGAGCTTGATAAGAGATCTAATTTTTTTTCAATAATGCTAAATGCACTGACTGCTGGCTGAGTTTCTGGAGAAAAACTCAAAAGCATGAAGGCATGAAATGTGTAATGACATGGAATATCCTAGGATAGAACAACAATGTTTTGCAAGCAGCACTTGCAAAGAATGTGCTCTACTATGCTGTGTTGTGACTGTCCCCTGGAATTTTTTTATATAGCAAATGCTCTCAATCAGTCATTGGTGTCAAAGGGCAAGAGACCGGTTCTTCCATGCATGAAGAGAGTACAAATTATGGTGATGTACTATCCCAGGTTCAGAAATAGCACACCTGTAGGCATGAGTTATTTGGAATGTGCAGAAGGAGACAAAATGTAGCCTTGGATGCTGCTGTTGGGCTTCTCAGAGTTTAATTACTGGAAAGAAGATATAGTTAGAAGAGCATTCAAGGAAGCATGCTGAATTAGGAAGGTGGAGCAGACTGCAGCATCCGTGTTGATCACTTCCCCATGTTGTTCTATATTTTCTCTGTTGATTTTGTCCACATAGTATGTAACCTGGTCAAATGTCCTAGTTTCGCAGCTTATAGCCCCAGTAACTGGGTCGAAAGTTGATATAGTGCAGGGGTATCAAACTCAAGGCCTGCCGGCCAGATCCAGTCTACAATGTGGTCGGATCCAGCCTGCGGGACCGTCCTGGTCTACCCAATGCAAAGAGGAAAGATCGGCCCAGCGTGGCTTCGGCCCAGTCTACCCAGTTCAAAGAAAGATCAGGCCAGTGTAGCTTCGGCCCGGTCTACCCAATACGAAGAGGAAACATGCCAGCAGTTTGGGGAGTGGTGTCAAGCTGGCTACACCCACCCAGTCAGCCTTGGCCACGCCCCCCTCCCCCCCCGTCAACCACAGCCCTGATGTGGCCCTCAGTGAAATTGAGTTTGACACCCAATATTTTATTTATTTATTTTTATTTTTATTTCATTTGTATGCCGCCCTATCTCGGTAGGACTCAGGGCGGCTCACAACAATCAAAAAACACAATCCCAATCCAAATAAACCATATCAAAAATACTTATTAAACACATATTAAAACACATAAAAATAATCAGAACCCCATCAGTCCAGGCTGGGCAGTTTAAACAACCATGGATGGATGGATGGATGTGTGTGTGTATGTGTGTATGTGTATATATGTATATAGAGGGACTACAGAGCCCCCATCTGTTTTCTTCAGAAAATGCCTGCTAACCTATCCAAGGTTGTGCTTGTTCATTATTGGCAACATTTTATCACTCCTCATCAAACACCTCTTCCCAATAGGCATGGCTTGACCATAACTGTTGAGTCAATTGGTGCGCGAGAGGGGTGACCCCTGGCTGCTCTCTGGTCTTGACAGAAAGTTCAGCAACATAAAAGCTTCTTTGTGTTCAGCCAGTACATATTGGCAACTCTTCTTCTTATCACAGTGTTTCTCAACCTTGGCAACTTTTAAGATGCGTAGTAGACTTCAACTCCCAGGATTCCCCAGCCAGCATGCTGTCTTAGCAGAACGACTCGATAAGGGTTGTGGAAAATAGCGTACTTTTGTTCCAGCAATAATGTCCAGACATACAATGTAACTGGACCAGATGAATGTAGCTTAACCCTGACAAACTCAAGGCTGTTGGGGGATTAAAATAAACTTTCTCCCACCCCACTGCTGACTGAGATTGCTGTGATTGTGTGACTCATCCCGCAACTGATTTGATTTAAGGGTGTTCTGCAGAAAGAGAGCCAGCTTGCTAGCAATTCGGAAAGGAGCACTCCCTCCCCCCCCCCCACCCTCCACGCCTTCTTAAAGATGCTGGGGATTGCGGCTAAAAAGGCTTTTTGTACAGTTCATCCCTTTCCCTTGTTCTGATTGTTTTCTTAAAACTCCTGACCCAAAAAAAAAAAAAAGATTGTGAAGAGGAAATCTGTTGTTAAGAGCAACAGGTGAGGCTCAGTTTCCTGACCAGCAAATGAACTCTCTTACCTCACCCCATGCAACTGTAAAGTTCCAACGAATAAAGTTTCACTTTCTTGTTTTGCTGGGGGAACTTGTATCTTGGAATGAATAATGAAACAATTTGCTGCTCTTCAGACCTACCCAGTGAAGGATACTTAATCTACTACAATAGGGGAGGGATGTGTGCTCTGAGCCTATTGTTGACTCCTAATGACTTCCTGGACTACTATTCTTGGCAAGTTGTTTAGCAGTGATTTTTCCCTTGCTGTTTTCTTTCTAAGGCTGAGAGAGGGGGACTGACTAAGGTCCCCCAGCTGGCTTTGACCCTAAGGTGGAATTAGAACTCACAGTCTCCTGGTTTCAAACTTTGTGCCTTAACTATTACACCAAATTGGCTGTCATACCTAAATAGCATTAGTAATAGCTCTTAGACTTATATATCACTTCATAGTGCTTTAAGCCCACTCTAAGCAGTTTAAAGAGTCAGCATATTGCCCCCATCAATCTGGGTCCTTATTTTACTGACCTCAGAAGGATGGAAGGCTGAGTCAACCTTGAGCCGGTCAGGATCGAACTCCTGGCAGTGGGCAGAGTCAGCCCTCCATATTGCATTCTAACCACTGGACCCCCAGGACTTTTCGAACCATCAATGCAGGGGTGAAATGCTCCTGGTTCGGATCGGATCGGGCGAGTAGGTAGCGATGGTGGGGGACAGTTCGGAGAACCGTTAGCAAAAATCCCTGGCCCCCCCCCCGCATGCCAGCTGAGTTGTGCGATCATCACAGCCTTTTTTTTCTTTTAAATGGCTCTGACCAGTCAAGCTCTGACGATCCCAGCAGGCAACTCAGCTTGGATCGCCAGAGCCATGTAAAAGAAAAAAACTTTTTTCCTTTTAAATGGCTCTGCCTGCTAATTGGTAGCAAAAATCCCTCTCCTTCCCCCCCTCAGCTTGCTTACCTTAGCTGCTGGTCGCAACGCCTTGCTGTAATCCCTGCAATCAATTGCATCAGCAAGCAACTGAATCTCCCTGCCTGCAATCAAGCAGGCAGGGAGTTGTGGACTTCAACTCCCAGAATTCCTCAGCCAGCAAAGCAAAGCTGGCTGAGGAATTCTGGGAGTTGAAGTCTACAAGTCTTAAAGTTGCTAAGGTTGGAGACCCCTGTTCAATTTTTCCATCTCACTACCAGAGGGGACTGACCATCAGACCAACCACCGTGAGAGGGCGGTTTTGTACTTTAATCCCCTTGGATTGCGCTCGATAGCCAGCACTGGTTTATTACTGCCTTGCACCAGTAGAGGGGACTGATCATCTGACCAACCGACCAACCACTGTGAGAGGGCGGTTGGATTGTATCCCCCTTGAACTATGTCGACTTGGCTAGAGACCCTGTTCACTGTTGTGAGGGAACAGTCGTCTGGGACTCGGATTGTGGATGCCCCCATTTTATTTGCGTTCCCCTGGACCTTTTTTATCTTTTTTATGTAGACCCGGGGATGTGGTCACCTATCCTCTTGAAGCAACATGTACTTGGCAGCTGAACTTCTTGGTCTGCGAGATTCCCCCCTCTCGCAGGATTGGCCTTCTATTTTATCAAGGGCCTACCTCGATGACGGGTTTTGGAACCCCGAGAGGTGGCATGCGGCCAAGAGGGGGCTAAGGGGTTTTTTAAAATTGTCATTAACTAAATTAACTAAAATTTAACTAAATTTTTAAGGGGTTCTGGGGAGGGGGAGGGGAGGGGAGGGGGAGGGGCAGGCCTGGTAAGGAATCATGGCATGGGAGGAGGGGATCCTGGGGTTGAGAGGGGAGCTAGAGGTTGTCTGGATAGTGCCTGGAACATCACTACCGTGAGTGGGAGGGGTAGATATGGCGGGAGTAGGGGGCCATATCGAGTTAGGGGAGTGCGCACCCGCTGTTTACGAGCGGTGGCGCGCTCTGGCCCCCAAGACTCCACCCGTTCCCCAGGTTGCACAGACCCTCAGGGCCCAATCCTTCGGCTGATGTTATGCAATGCCAGGTCCGTAGTAAATAAAGCCCCCCTCATTTGTGATCTTATTTGTGAGGGGGGAGCGGACCTGACAGGTATTACGGAGACCTGGTTGGGCCAGGAGGGGGGGTTCCCCTCGTTGAAATGTGCCCACCAGGTTTCCTCGCATTCCATCGGCCAAGGTTACAGGGCAGGGGCGGGGGAGTAGCGGTTGTTATTAAAGAAGGTCTGAGACCGAGGGAGGCCACAGTTCCTCAGACGACTGGCTGTGAGTCCCTCCTTGTGAAGTGGGGTCATGGGGTTCAGATGGGTTTGCTGGTCACGTACCTGGCTCCCTGCCACGTGGCAGCAGCCCTGCCCGAGCTCCTTGACGTTATCGCCGCGGTGGCAGTTGAAACCCCTAGACTTATGGTCATGGGGGATTTCAACCTCCCATCTGTCGGCGAGACGTCGGAGGTGGCTCGGGAGTTCATGGCTTCCATGACAGCTATGGACCTGACCCAGTTAATTCATGGCCCTACCCACATGGGGGGAAACACACTGGATCTGATTTTTGCCTCTGGACTGTGGTTGAGTGACCTTGAGATAGGGGACTTAGTCATCGAGCCCTTGTCATGGTCAGATCACTCTCTCCTTCGTCTTGACTTTCAAACCACTGCACCCCGCCGCAGGGAGGCGGAGCCTGTTAGTTGGTTCCGCCCCAGGCGCCTGATGGAACCTGATAGGTTCCAGATGGAGCTTGGGCCATTTCCTGAGGCTCTGGCACACGCCTCAACCGGAGACCTGGTGGCCGCCTGGGATAGGGCGGCTACGGGTGCTCTGGATCGGGTTGTGCCTTTGCGGCCTCTGACCCGGCGCCGATCTCAATTGGCTCCTTGGTTTTCCGAGGAGTTGAGGGAGTTGAAGCGCCGGAAACGACGCCTAGAGAGTAGTTGGAGAACCAGTCGTTCTGAATCTGACCGGACACTAGTGAGATCCCATATTAGGAATTACTTAGTGGCGATAAAAGCAGCTAAATGTAACTATTTTGCTGCTCTTATTGCGTCATCAGATAATCGCCCAGCCGCCCTCTTCAGGGTGACCCGCTCCCTACTTCATCAGGAAGCGCGGGAGGACCCCTTGGAGGGTAGAGCTGAGGATTTTGTTCAGTATCTGCATGACAAAATCACTCAGATTCGGGAAGACTTGGACTCCGACTGGGTAGTCCCGGGGAGAGGGACAGGGGCAGGTCTTGTGAGTGTTATCTGGACTGAGTTTGATCCTGTGACCCCTGAGGACGTGGACAGGATTCTGGGCAGGCTGAACGCGACCACTTGTTTATTGGACCCGTGCCTCTCCTGGTTAGTACTGGCTTCCCGGGAGGTGACATGCGGCTGGCTCCAGGGGATTATAAATGCTTCGTTGGGTGAGGGTGACTTTCCCGCCGCCTTGAAAGAGGCGGTGGTGAGGCCTCTCCTCAAGAAGCCTTCCCTGGACCCAGCAATGTTGGTAAATTATCGTCCGGTCTCCAACCTTCGCTTTTTGGTGAAGGTTGTTGAGAGTGTGGTTGCGCAACAGCTTCCCCGGTACCTGGATGAAACGACGTATCTGGATCCGTTCCAGTCGGGTTTCAGACCCGGGTACAGCACGGAAACGGCATTGGTCGCGTTGGTTGATGATCTCTGGAGGGCCCGGGACAGGGGTTGTTCCTCTGTCCTGGTCCTGTTAGATCTCTCAGCGGCTTTTGATACCATCGACCATGGTATCGTGCTGCACCGGTTGGAAGAGTTGTACATCTCCACCCCAGACCACCCCAACGATGCCCTTGAAGTGATGTCCCGGTGTCTGGAGGCCGTGCGGATCTGGATGGGGAGGAACAGGCTCAGACTCAACCCATCCAAGACCGAGTGGCTGTGGTTTCCGACGTCCCGATATAGTCAGCTGGTACCATCGCTGACTATCGGGGATGAATTATTGGCTCCGGCAGAGAGGGTGCGCAACTTGGGCGTCCTCCTGGATTCGCGGCTGTCTTTTGAGGAGCATTTGACGGCCGTGACCGGGAGGATTTTTCATCAGGTTCGCCTGATCCGCCAGTTGCGTCCCTTTCTGGATCGGGACTCGTTACACACGGTCACTCACGCCCTCGTCACCTCTCGCCTGGACTATTGTAATGCTCTCTACATGGGGCTCCCCTTGAGGAGCACCCGGAGGCTCCAACTGGCGCAGAGTGCGGCCGTGCGGGTGGTGATGGGAGCGACATGGCGCTCCCATGTTACTCCTCTCCTGCGCGAGCTGCACTGGCTCCCGGTGGTCTTCCGGGTGCGCTTCAAGGTGTTGGTTACCACCTTTAAAGCGCTCCATGGCTTAGGACCCGGGTACTTACGGGACCGCCTACTACCACCAATAGCCTTCCACCGACCGGTACGTTCCCATAGAGAGGGGCTCCTCCGGGTGCCGTCGGCCAAACAATGTCGGCTGGCGGCCCCCAGGGGGAGAGCCTTCTCTGTGGGGGCACCCACTATCTGGAACGAGCTCCCCCCCAGAGTTACGGAGGATCCCGGATCTTCGTGCCTTCCGCCGTGAGTTAAAAACTTTCCTGTTCCACCAGGCGGGCCTGGCCTAATTCTTCCCTTTTCCCTTTCTGTCGTAAAATAATTTAGAAATTTTGAATTGTAATATTTTAATTTGGGGGTTTTAATATTTTAATATTGTAAATTGGGATTTTAAATTATTGGGGCCAATGTTTAATTCGGTTTTATTTGGTTTTTAAATTTTGTATATATGTTTTTTATTTATGGCTGTTCACCGCCCTGAGTCCCCCCGGGGAGAAGGGCGGTATATAAATTTAATAAAATAAAAAATAAATAAATAAATAAAAATTGGGTAAGTTTTTTTCCCCTTTGGGAGCTTTAAAAAAATAGTTAATTGGGTTTTTTTTAGTGGTTCTTTTTTTAGACCTAGCCATTTAAAGTTTAGGAAGTTTTAAATTTAGCTGCTTTTATATAAAAATAAAAATAAATTAAAATAATATTTTTGCAGCTTTCTGAGATTTAGTGTGTTTCTGTAGTGTTTCACTCTAACTACACAATCACACAAAATCTCACAAAGCTGTATGTGGAATTTTGTGTGTGTAAAGTGTGAAAGTTGGTTTTTTGGGCTTTTTGTGGCTGTGTGAGGTTCCTGCTTATTGCAGGGGCCATTTTGGGTCTAGCACAGCTGCTTTTATATTGTGGGTGAGCCAGTTGTGTTGTATTGTGTTTTGTAGGTTAAAAAAGGGCAAAGAAGTGACATTGACTTGGCCACGCTCACCTGACCAACAAGCCACGCCCTCCCAGTCACCTTACCACCAAGCCCCGCCCACTAATTAAGCCACGCCCACAGAGCCGGTAGCAAAAAATTTAGATTTCACCCCTGCATCAATGTTTTATTGATATCATTTGCATTTTAACAAGGGCTTATGTCTTGTTCATGCAGGACTAGCCATAAATCATGGTTTATAAATGTAATACTTAAGTTATCCATTGTGCTTAGCTCAGATCAGTGATGCACATATTAGAGCAATATGGGGACCCAGACAACGTATTATGCTATAAATGTCCTTTTTAAAATTCTAGTTCTAGGAGCAGACCATATGGTTTTAACTTCTAATTTATTCAAATTTGGCTTGGATTTCTCAAAAATAACTTTTAGCAGATTAAATTTCCCTTATTTGCCTCATCACAATCTTTATTTAGTATATTATAATAATCTTATAGACATAGTATATCTTGATTTCCACAGACTATTTGACAAAGTAACTCATGACATTCTGCTGGCAAGCCAGTTAAAGTGAATGGCTTAACCAATAAATGGATGTATACTTGGCTTTAAAAGCATATTCAGAGACAGCTCATGAATGTTAAACTGGACTAAAATATTGACTAATGTCACAAGATACTAATCGGGTTTCACTCTTAGCTTTTTCAGATCAGCCAAATCAGGCTCAAAATAAGCTTTTAAGATATATTTGAATTGTTTTACCCGTGTTTCCCTGAAAATAAGACCCTGTCTTATATTTTTTTGAACCCTGAAATAAGCGCTTGGCCTTATTGCCATGCGCTCAAAAGCCCGATTGGGCTTATTATCAGGGGATGTCTTATTTTGGGGGAAACAGGGTAGTAAATCATAGTTTAGCCACTGCAGTTGAAGGTTTGAAAATCATTTTGAGCTGAGTAATAAATTCCGCTGGGCAAACCACAATACAGGTAGTCCTCAGTTTAGGACCATTACTGAGCTCGAAATTACTGGCATAAGTCATTGTGGTCATAAGTCAAAATATAACATACATGGATCCATATTTTTTTTTGACACTTTTTGGTGGTGGTTAAGCAAACGCCATAGTCATTAAGTGATTTTACATAATGGGCAATTTTTGTTGGAAACTAGAATTAAATGCCGGAAACAACACCCCCCCCCCCCATTTCCCAAAAAAGTCAAAAATCATAGTCGTGTGACTAGCATTGCAAATGCATTGCAAATAGCATTGCAAATAGCCATAAAGGTGGTCATAAGCACCCAAACCACAAGGGATGCATCCATTATAACCTCAAAAACAGGTCATAAAATACCTTTGCGGAAGGAGTCCATTGTAAATTTTGAACAGTCATTAACCAACCAGTTGTACGTTGAGAATTACCTGAAGTCCAAAAGAATGTATAGGTGTTTCAGGTCACAAAATGGTATTGTAATTAAAAATGAAGACGCTTTCGCTTTCTCAGAGGGTCATACCTACTGAATCAAAAAACCTGAACTGCATTAAATTAACATAACCTTAGAATAGAACAGAGCTAGAAGGGATCTTGGAGGTCTTCTAGTCCAGCCTCCTGCTCAAGCATACCATTTCAGACAAATGGCTGTCCAGTCGCTTCTTAAAAACCTCCAGTGATGAAGCACCCACAATTTCTGGTGGCAAGATGTTCCACTGCTTAATTGTTCTCACTGGGAAGTTTCTTTTTAATTCCAGATTGCTTCTCTCCTTGATTAGTTTCCAACCATTGTTTCTTGTCCTGCCCTCTGGTGCTTATTAGTTGAAGAATAATTATTTGGAGAATAATTTGACCCCCTCTTCTTTGTGGCAGTCCCTCAAATACTGGAATACTGCTATCATGTCACCCCTAGTCCTTCTTTTCTCTAGACTAGCCAAATCCAAATCCTGCAACCGTTCTTCATACGTTTTAGTTTCCAGGCCTTTGATCATCTTAATTGCTCTTCTCTGAACTTTTTCCAAAGTCTCAATATCTTTTTTGTAGTGTGGTGATCAAAATTGGTTGCAGTATTCCAGGTGTGGTCTTACTAGGGTTTTATAAAGTGGCACTAATACTTCACATGATTTTGATTCTATGCCTCTGTTTATACAACCCAAGGTTGTATTAGCTTTTTTGGCTGTTGCCGCAAACTGCTGGCTCATCTTCAAGTGATCGTCCACTAGGACTCCAAGGTCCCTCTCACAGTTACTGTTTTTGAGCCAGGTCTCATCTAATCTACAATTATACCTTTCGTTCTTCCTGCCTACATGTAAAACTTTGCTTTTCTCCACATTAAAATTCATTTTGTTGGATAGGGCCCATTGTTAAAAATCTGTCAAGAACTTTTTGGTTCCTGAACTTGTCTTATGGGGTGTTCCTATCAGATGATTACTGGTAAACAGTGTCCAAAGCAAGCCAATATTTACATGCATGGGGTAATCAGATTAAGATAATTTTCTTAAAAAGCTAAACTGGGATGGGTATATGAAGACCTGTCTGGTTACAATACTGTACTCTGTCAAAATGGACTTTTCTATTGACTGTCTTTGATCTTTGCATAGTTTTTGACATTAACTCATTGCCACAACACTACAGTGAACAGATTAGTATGGGTCTTATCTGCAAGTTTCCATCAAGTTTGATCTGGGGAGGTCTGAAAAAATCAGGGTGGTGGATATAAAAATGGGCAGGACTTTGATCATGCTGTAGCACCCATCACCTTGGCTTTAATTTTCTTTTCATTACATCATATATGACTATATAATTTACAAGAATACCTACCAAGCATACACAGAGACGACTCCTGTGGACTCCCTGATTCCACCTTATTTGAGGGGAGGTACACCTGTGCCATGCTAACACTGTATGTGAAAAAAAATGTAAATTTTACCTTTATCCAACGTAAAACCAGTTATGCTTTAATTTTAAGGTTGCTTTTCCTACATCTTGTTTTTAATTGTTGCATACATCCCTGTCCGATCCATTTGGAGTGAAGTTGTGCTGCGCATTTCTAAAACAAAATCTGTGCTTAATCTGTATTTCTACAAAGGGAAATTGTCTGCTTCTTTCCAGGTCACCATGACTGACAGAGCTGCAGCTGAAAGAGCTTGTAAAGATCCCAACCCCATCATTGATGGGCGGAAAGCAAACGTCAACCTAGCGTATCTGGGAGCAAAGCCAAGGAGTATTCAAACTGGTGAGACCAATAGCTCTTCTCTTACCGTTACTTAAGTTATTTCATCCTCCATGCCAGCGTTTCTCAACCTTGGCAGCTTTAAGATGGGTGAACTTCAACTCCCAGAATTCCCCATCTTAAAGCCTGCCAAAGTTAATAGACACTGTTTTATACGGACTTCAGTAGAGATAATCCAGTATAGAGCTCTAGCCCACATTTTTCAAGAGGCAACTGGGCTTTCTGGGGTTTTTTCTTTGAAGACGTTTCGCTTCTCATCCGAGATGCTTCTTCAGCTCCGATTTGGATGGTGGGGAATGGAAGGATTTATATTCCTTGCAGACAGCTGGTCATTTGCATCCTTTTAGGGAGTGCTTGAGGCCACTTGGAGGTTTATCTCTGTCCTCAGGGTCACCTGAATGTGGAGCCTTTTGGAACTACTGAAAGGACTGTGTTGTAGATTGGAGATGGATGATGTCGTATCCCTTCCCCTCTGTTGAGAGGGAGCTGTTCAATTTTATTCCACTCTCATGCTTTATGCAGCATTCAAGTAAATTATGCAGTCTTTTCTTCCTTGTTTTCTACTGTCAAGCTTTGGCAGTATCCAAAGCCACAAATTGTCTCCTTGGCTATCAGTGGAGGTGCTATTATGCAGGTGCACTGCAGCAGAAGCCCCAATAAATAGCCACAGATTAGGTTCAGACATTGCACTAAGCCATTGTTTCTCAACCTCAGCAGCTTTAAGCCGTGTGGCCTTCAATTCCTAGAATTCCCCACCAGTATAGCAATAGCACTTAGACTTATATACTGCTTTACAGTGCTTTACAGTCCTCTCTAAGCGGTTTTATATTGCCCCCAACAATCTGGGTCCTCATTTTACCCACCACGGAAGGATGGAAGGCTGAGTCAACCTTGAGCCTGGTGAGATTTGAATTGCCAAATTGCAGGCAGCCGGCAGGCAGCAGAAGTAGCCTGCGATACTGCATTCTAACCACTGTGCCACTATGGCTCACCAATATGCAATCAATACAGCTTAAAGTTGCTGAGGTTGGGAAACTCTGCACTAAGTTAGGGGTACCCAACCCCCAGGTCATGAACCGGTGCTGTTCCATGGCTTGTTAGGAATTGGGCTGCACAGGCGGTAGGCAAATTAGTGAGGCTTCATCTTTATTTGCTGCCGTTCCCCAGTGTTAGCATCACCACCTCGGCTCCACTTCAGATCAACAGGCATTAGATTCTCGTAGAAGCGTGAACCCTACTGTCAACAGCGCATACGAGGGATCTAGGTTGCTCCTCCCTGGTCCATGGAAAAATTGTCTTCCACAATGCCAGTCCCTGGGGCCATAAAGGTTGGGGCCCACTACACTAAATCATTATGGAGTTTTCCTGTTTTCTGGCCTAGCTTTATTGAAATATTTATAACCTGCCATTCTGTGTAGGAAGTTTCAAAGTGATGTACCAGAGGATTCAAAATGCAACCTCCATCTACAACTGTAATTTGCAAAATACAGTCAAAAATTGTATCACTTTGTATGAAGCAGACCACTGTGGATTGTTCAATTAGCATGGTTAATAATCTTGGTTTAGCTCTGTGCATTACTGACTGGATTTACACACTGCCCTAAACCATGGCTTAAGTAATCCAAAGTAACTGGATCTACATATGTACATATATACCTATTGTACTGTTCCTTTAGGGGATAAGCAACATTATTCCATGCACAGAAAAAAAGACTAATAAAAAGTAATAAAACAACAGAAATTAAAAACAAAAATAAAATAGAAAGCAACTATATCTAAATTACACCTGTATATATTTCTATTCTTGCAAGCCATCCTTACATCCATTACACCTATAAAGGTAAAGATTCCCCTCACACATATGTGCTAATCGTTCCTGACTCTAGGAGGCAGTGCTCATCTCCGTTTCAAAGCTGAAGAGCCAGCGCTGTCCGAAGACATCTCCATGGTCATGTGGCTGGCATGATTAAACGCCAAAGGCGCACAGAACACTGTTACCTTCCCACCAAATGTGGTCCCTATTTTTCTACTTGCATTTTTACGTGCTTTTGAACTGCTAGGTTGACAGAAGCTAGGACAAGTAACAGGAGCTCACCCTGTTATGCGGCACTAGGGATTCGAACCGCTGAACTGCTGATCTTTCGATCGACAAGCTCAGTGTCTTAGCCACTGAGCCACTGCGTCCCATCACACCTATATATTGATATCAATATATAGGTGTGATATATTGATATATATATATTGATATATATTGATTCAAACATTCCCTTTTGTTCCTCAAATGCCTCACTTCTACATTTTTGAGAATCGCATCAGTTCCATCCCATCACACAACTTTCTCCAGCTTCCCTTTCGTCTTGACTCATTAATTCTTCATATGTTTGTTTTGCAATTGGATTCTTATGCATTTTTTCCTGCAATGCCGCATTTCATGTCCTTCATGACGGGACATATGCAACTGTATGTTGGCTTGTAAAGTAGAGCGTAGGTGAGAGATTCTATCTTACATAGATTAGTATGAGCGTGCTTGGTATAAAACTGAGCATTGTTTTCACTTGTGCAACTTGCACTTGTTCACCATCTAGAGTCACTGGGTTGAGATGGGCAGCTATAGAGATTAAATTTAAGTAAAATACTTAGCAAAATTGACATGTGTGTCCATAGTGTTAGTAGGGAATGTTCCCTGTTGTAAGGAATGAAGCTGGTACAACTTGAGAAACATTTATCAGATGATAACAGAAGATCAAGAGCCTGCCAAGCCATCAAGAGAATAGGCAGTATCTTTTGAATCAGAAAGTTTGGAATGAAAAACCTAGAATTTTAACCCAGGAGCATAAGATTTATACATATTTATTGATTTCTGAGTCTTGAAATGGACATATATTTTGCTTATATGTGACTTTGTTCTTACTGGGGGGGAAAAGGAAACTAATTCAGCCAAATCATGTCTTAATGCTTTCTGCTGAGTAAGTTGTTTCTTGAATAAGAGGGAATCTATCTGGAGAGCTGACTTTTATAGTTGAGCCTGGCATGAAGCTTAACAGACATGGGACAGGAATGATTTAAGGCTGGTAACTTAGTATGTATCTTTTTCTCTGTTTTACTAACAAGCATTATATGAAAGCTCAGTTGACTAAAATCATGATAGGGAATCAAGAACAATGTTCACGAAACCAATGTCTGGAATTTATGCTTAAATAGCAAAGCAAGGCAAGTATTTTGTAGCAGTTGACCAGAGTCAGATGGTAGAAAGGGATCTGAATGTTCCCTTTTTCATTTTTGCCCAAGCTTTGTCCTTTTTTTTTGGTTTGCCTTAGTCATAATTGGTCATGCCATCCAAACTGAGCACATTCAAAGCAAAGCAGAAATTGGAATTAGTGCATCGTCCCCATGATCTTATCAATTTGATGCTTTAAAATTACTTTCCTTTAGATAGTGTTCTTGCTAGGTATAGGCAAACATTTCAAATTTAAATTATCTCACGCTCTCTGTTTTTAAGTACAAACCAGTTGTTTCAGATGTGACACAAAACTGGTTTTTTGAGCCCTTTTGACAGGCGTCAAGATTGACTGTTGTTCTGAGCATGAAACTCTGTGGCAAACTTGAAATGTTTCCAAAATACTTGAAAGGGCTGTTTTGTGCTCAAAACAGGGTGTTTTGAATTTGGGGAGAGTTCAGTTTGCAACGCTTTGCCCATCCTTCGTTTGCTGTTCAAGAGAAATTAAAAACCCAGCAAAATTCCATTGAGATGCATATTTTAAAACATGCACGTATAATTGATTTTCCACAATTTGCAGAGCTAGTGTGCAGATTTGAACTGGTGAGGGCATGTCACAAGCACTTTTATGTTACAAGCACTTTCACAAAATGGCAGCCACAATGAGCGAAACCAATTACCTATCACTCATTTCTTGGAAGGCAAGCTGCCTAGATTGCTTCCACCACCTTGTGTGATTTCCCAGAATCCTCTGCACCATTTTCTCTTCCATCTTCTTTCTCCTGGTGGGGAGAGCAGGCACATTTCCAAAGAGAAGACAGCCTAAAAGTCCTGTCAGTGTATTTTCCAAGAAAGCTTCTCCAGAAACATTCCTGGAAATGATGATAATACTTGAGTTGGCACTTTGCTTTAATGCATGTTAGCTTCTCACTTAATTTCTTAAAATTAAAACAATCTTACCTTTGACTTTTCCCCTACTAGTAGATGAACACACATCCTAGCACAGTTTTGGGCTATAACCAAGCTACCATTTTCTTGGAATGCCCCTTGAGGGGGTGAGAACTTATTTGGACTCCGGTCAAAAATTGAGAAAAAAACCTAATTTGACTCTGCTGGCATTCATTTATTTAAAAAACACAGTCCAATCATGTATTATGTAAAGAAATGCCAAGTAATTACAAAAAATGAAATGCAAGTAAAATAAACTCATTTTTGGAAAGACCAGAGACCGTGCAAAAAGTACATCCCATTCTCGCGTGGTCCCTGCCACCTCCAAAAATTGTGTTGAGAACCAGGCATGCTTCTGAAAATAATTGTTGGGTGTTGGGGAATGCTGATGTCACCCAAAACAGCGTGGCGTGGCATTTCATCTTTGACACACGCATCGTAGGTTCACCATCACTGGCCTAACAACATTAAGGTGAGAACCCATGGGCACCAGTAGGGGGAATTGAAGGAACTGGGTATGTTTAACCCAGTGGTGGGATTCAACCGGTTCGCACCACTCCGACTGACCCAGTTGTTAAACTGCTGGCTGGCCCTACCCCTTCCAGAAGTCCCCACGTGCCCTGTTTTGGCTCCCAGTTAAGTGTAGGAAGTTCTACTAGGCCCAAAACAGGGTATGGGGGGGTGCAGTCCCCCCCCCCCCATGGCCTGTTTTTGCTCCCAGGAGGCTGCAGGGAGGCCTACTAGGCCCAAAACAGGGCACGAAGGGGCGGCGCCCCCTGTGGCCCATTTTTGCTCCCAGGGAGTACTGCCTGTCACACCCATGGCCACGCCTACCCAGCCGGTCATTAGGGCAGAGAACCAGTTGTTAAATTATTTGAATCCCACCACTGATTTAACCTCAAGAGTGAAGGGGGATATAACTTCAAATATCTCTGCTAGACAGAAGAACATCAGAACTTTTTGGTTGTTTCAGATGCAGGACACAGAATAATAAATTTATCAACTGAAATATCTTTGAACCCAGAGAGGTGCTGACTTTCTTGGTGTGGACTTGATGGAGACTTTAATTTGGATTCTTGGATGAAGCTGAGGGTGGAATTTTGTGGATTCAATAGCCCACCCCCTTCCAACTCTGTCTTTCTATGTCCCATAGGGTATATGCAGCTGTATTACTGCTTCATTAATAAAAAAATTCCCTCCTGTGTAGAATGCTAAATTGTGAGGTTCCTGTAAACAAGAGGATTGCTGGAAATTTCACGCTTGTAAATAATGCCAAAATGAGGGGAAACGGTAGATGCAGATGGGAATCAGCAACAGAAATCTTGAGCCCTGCACTTCAATTTAGATTCTGTTTCCTCAGTTTCTAGCATTGTGTAAGACATGAAATAGAAATTGAAAGATACAAGCTGAAGAACTTAATTGTTTTAAAAAAAGAAAACAGAAAGTATGTTCAAATATATTTTAGCGTGTGCAGTATATTTGAATATATATCCACAATTCTGAATATGAATTAAAAATAATTGCATTGCAAAAATAGAAAGAAATTGATGCATAAAGATGAAAATGATTTCAATATGTATACAGAGTTGAAAAATTACAGCCAAATATTTTCCAATTAGGTAGGAGTGGTTTTGTGTAAATCAGGTTCATGTCAGTGCTGCATTTATCTACCAAAGAAAGGGTCATTTATCTGAATAATACTCTGTTCTGCACAATTTCTTCTTTAATCGTCTTTTTAAAAAAGGTACAGAAAAAATAACCTCACACAGATTTTGAATATGGTTTTCTGCAATACAGGGATTTTTCTCTAAAGCATAACCAGCTCTTCTCATGGTATACATTAGTTAAGTTCACAAAACATACTAAACCTGATTACGTACTGAATTAAATTATTTTTGTTGGTGTGCACAGTTTGCAGAACTATGAGTTAACGCAGTGGATGGAGTTCACAATATAGTAAATAATTAAGGAAAACCTAATTAAGATTGAGGCTAATAAAGCTTTGGCTGTGATTTAGGTACATCTCCGCAGTATGTACTATTTCACCCAGGGGACGATATTTTTGAAACTTTCTTTGCCAAAAATAGAGAAGACCAAAGAAGACCCTATTTTGAGTTAAAACACTGCAACAGTTCATACCGAAGTTATTTTTAAATGTTTATTACTCTGCTTCCAGAAGGTGTACCACAAGGAAACAAAGATGTAAATGCAATACAATCTCAAGGTGAACATTAAGAAAATTGAATTTAATCACAATCTAAATAAATAAATAAACTGGAGGCACTTGAGTAGAAAGTAATAAAAGATGCAAATGTGAACATCAATCTGGACGTTTGGAGAGGATTGGTCAACTGCAGTACCATTATTCTACTCCAATCATGTTATGTAAGAGAGGGTGGAGAGTTTTAAAGAAAGGGAAGACATGCAATATTATTATACATCTTTCTAGCATAGTCCAAAACAGTTTAGTGTATAGCAGGGGTGAAATCCAGCAGGTTCTGACAGGTTCTGGAGAACCAGTAGTGGAAATTTTGAGTAGTTTGGAGAACCAGTAGCAGAAATTTTGAGTAGTTCAGAGAACCGGCAAATACCACCTCTGGCTGGTCCCAGAGTGGGATGGGAATGGAGATTTTGCAATATTCTTCCTCCAGGAGTGGGGAGGGAATGAGGATTTTGCAGTATCCTTCCCCTGGAGTGGGGTGGGAATGGGAATTTTGCAGTATCCTTCCCCTGGAGTGGAGTGGAGTGGGAATGGGAATTTTGCAGTATCTTTCCCCTGGAGTGGGGTGGGAATGGATATTTTGCAGTATCCTTCCCCTGCCACGCCCACCAAACCACACCACGCCCACCAAGCCATGCCCACAGAACTGGTAGTAAAAAAATTTGGATTTTATCACTGGTGCATGCTAACAATTGAACATGTGAAAGCGATAAGTTGGGTTGCACTGTTGAAGAAGCCACCAAGTTGCATGATTTAGTTTAACTTTGCTTCAACTATTTTTTCTCCAGGTTTTACCTTAGGGGTGCAGCAGTTACATCCAGCTCTTATTCAGAGACCCTATGGGTAAGTGGAACTTTTCTTTTTAACTGTGTTAACAACCAATCTGGGTACTAATTCATAAAGCATCAAAGAAAGAGGAAACAAGCTCTAGGTTACAAAACCTATGGTAGTATGGCTACAGCATCTCAAACAAGAATTCCTGGTCCTCACTTAGAATATGAAGCAAACTTTTGGAAAACTTACTTGGATTGGGTGATTTATTTGTTTATTTGTTCATTCGATTTGTATGGCTGCCTATCTCAGCAATTGACTGTGAATAATCTTAAAATACATTAAAAGCTAATTTTCTTCCTGATACAGCTCAAGGACACTATTTCTATTTCTCTGGTCCTCTTCATTATGTCCCAGAAGTGTTACAGTGACAGGTCTTCTGTAAGATCATTCCACGATCTCCACTTTTGCTAAATTGAATTCCTTTATTTCATGAGTGTAGGTGGAGATGAAACAGAGCAGTGGTTTTTACCCTATCTTGGGAAGCAGAACAGCTAGATTCATACATGTTTATTTATTTAATCAAATTTATGGGTCACCCATTTTACTACAGGGTAACACTATACATACCTACACTATGCTAAACTCAAGTGGGATTGAGTGGCCTTAAAAAAAATTGAGAGTTAGACCATAATATTAAGCTCTCATATGTTTTGTTATTTATTTAGATAGAATGAATGTGTAATGTATAACCAGTAGTTGTGTGACTTATGCTTAAGATTTAATGAGTTGTGTGTACCCATCCAGTCCTCCCATAATGCTTCCCACATGACGAGTCTAAGATTGGGTTTGATCAGAGCCTAAAATCACAGTTTAATTATTGTTTATTTGAATGAACCATGGTTGACTGGATTTATACAGGAAAAAATAAATAAACCCTTTCACATTATGGCTTAGCTTTTAATGCCCACATATCTCATGCAAAATGATTGCATTCACATAAAATGCTAACCCTTAAGGTGGCTTGTTCTACTTTAGCCTAACATGTTACATCCTCCCAACTTGAAAAACCTAACCGATTGATGTTTTTTCAGCCAACTCATGGCTTAGCCTGACATGCGAACCCATGCATTTGAACTTTTATCTTATCTCTGGAGTTGAAACAATCCTTTATAAGATTCTCTGAGATTGTGTTTCTTATGGATTACAAGACCTTAGACAGGTCTCTTGCCCAAGCTCCTTGTCCCATAGGACTGTGGTGACTCTGGGCTTGAGGCACCTAAAGACCTCTTACAAGGACATGCCGTGTGAGTTTTATAAAACCCAACAAAAGCTTTGTTGTTTGTTTGTTTGAGTTCTAATTTAAATGTTGCCGATGCAGGAGGCCTTGGCAGCGGGTTGCATCTCATTGCTTTGGGCCCCATGCGACAATTCCAGGCCAGAGAACAAATTGCATTCAGATAGTAAATCTAATATTCAGTGAAAAGAAACATTAGGTCAAAAATTGATTCTGGACAGATGTTATACAGGACTTGAGGAGTTTATAGAAATCAGCTATTGTCTCCACTTTTCAATAGAATATCCCAGTTCCCTTTGGTCTAACGCATCCCCTTTTTATACATTTAATAGGATCTGGCAGCTGCTTTGGAAAAGCCAAGAGTGCTTAGAGACAACAATAGCAACTGTCATCCTAACTTCATTTAACTGTTTAATGATTGATGTAATTCTCTGAATCGCTTCTCTTTAGCTCTCCAGCACTGCTTTCTGAAAATGGAAGCTTGTGGGTATTTGTGTGTCTTTTAAAGAATTTGGGAAAATTCGGTTCTCTTGGGGAGGGGTGAGGGGAGAAAAAACTTCGGAAGGCTGATGGTTTAAGAAACAATGGACCATTTTTTTCTTTGCCAAGAGGAATTAATATTTAATCTCCTCTGTGTCTCCCCCCCCCCTCCTCCAGAAGCCCACACATTGACTGTCTTTAGAGCTTCCCTCTCCAACTTTCCTGCTCTGGATTATTCAGCTCTTCTGAGTTTATGATTCCAGTGGTGGTGGTGTTTTTTTCTCTCCTCTTGCTGGTCTGGTGGCATCATAATAGGGAATTAATAGGGAGCCATGGTAGCACAGTGCTTAGAACAGAGTATTGCAGGCTAACTCTGCTCACAGCTAGGAGTTTGACCGGCTCAAGGTTGACTCGGCCTTCTCTCCTTCCTAAATTGGTAAAATGAGGACCTAGATTGTTGGGGGCGATATACTGACTCTGTAAATGGCTTAGAGAGTGCAGTAAAGCACGATGAAGCAGTCTAAGGGCTATTACTATTGCTAATATCTGTATGGTTTCTGTAGAGGGTTCAAACAAGTTTTTCCACACCATTGTTAATGCTAATTTTGGAATCCTCCTTTTATTCTGGAATAAAAGTAAGAAATATTTTTTTCTTATTCTTAATAACGAAGTGTGTGCCTTCTTATTGTTATCAGCAGCAATATTTTGTTCAGTAAAGTCTGTTGCAACCTAGAACTAAGGAGAAATTTCCTGACAATGAAAAAAATCAGTGGAACAACTTGCCTCCCTCCAAAGCTGGAGTTTTTTAAGAAGAGATTGGACAACCATTTGTTTGAAATGCCATAGGGTTTCCTGCTTGAACAGGAGGTTGGACTAGAAGACCTCCAAGGTTCCTTCCAACTTTTGTTATTCTTTTATGGTGAAAAGGTTGTGGAAAATTATAACAAGAGTTCTGTTCAATTAGAATAGAATAGAATAGAATAGAATAGAATAGAATAGAATAGAATAGAATAGAAAGAATAGAATAGAATAGAATAGAATAGAATAACAGAGTTGGAAGTCCAACCCCGCTTAGGCAGGAAACCCTACACCACTTCAGACAAATGATCATCCAACATCTTCTTAAAAACTTCCAGTGTTGGAGCATTCACAACTTCTGCAGGCAAGTGGTTCCACTGATTAATTGTTCTGTCAGGAAATTTCTCCTTAGTTCTAAATTGCTTCTCTCCTTGATTAGTTTCCATCCATTGCTTCTTGTCCTGCCTTCAGGTGCTTTGGAGAATAGTTTGACTCTCTTTTCTTTGTGGCAACCCCTGAGATATTGGAAGACTGCTATCATATCTCCCCTAATCCTTCTTTTCATTAAACTAGACATACCCAGTTCCTGCAACCGTTCTTCATATGTTTTAGCCTCCAGTCCCCTAATCATCTTTGTTGCTCTTCTTGGTGCTTTCAGTAGCTGTGTTTTTGATAGCCACATTTCTCAATTGTTGATGTTTCCTAATTCTGCAGTTCCTCTGAAGAAGCCTAGATAGGCATTTGCACAATGACTTTGTGATGTTGAATCCTGACTTGTCTATGAATATGTGCTTTAAATTTACAGTGCCCAGAAAGAAAGAGGAACAGTAAGAGGCTATGAATATGAATCTTGCATTTGTTTAAAACTTCATTTTAGAACCGCTTTTTATGGCACGTTTTGCACTACATAATAATAAGAATTGGCTCAGTCCCAATTTTGAGAGCTTTGGTTATATAGCTGATGAAGCAGCAAGAAGGATCTGCAGAGTAAGAATTGTAGTAAGAGGAGAAAATACAGGTCAAAAGTCACTTGCTTATTTTCTGGTTAGGTCTTACTTTTGGGGAAATACGGTACTAAATTCCATCTGGCTGATAATCTTAACTGGGGCTTATTTTGGGGGTAGGGCTTATATTACGAGCATCCTGAAAAATCATGCTAGGACTTATTTTCCGGTTGGGTCTTATTTTCAGGGAAACAGGGTAGCTTGACATGTAAGTTCTTTAAACTAGGATCTTCCATGTTCTTTGTAGCGTACCATACAAACCAATTCCAGTGTAGAATTGGTTTGTATGGTACGCTACAAAGAACATTATATATTACCACTTTAAAATCATTTGTGAGAAGAGCAGCAGCTTTCTAGCAAGTTTCCATGTTTGACTGTACTGTATACAAGCTACGACTGAATGGACTATGTGGTGAATAGCTCTACCGCTGCTCCTTGTTTCCAATGATTAATGGTATGACAATGTGATAAGGGTGACTGTGAGCAAAGAGCAGGCATAACCGTTGCGTAACTATAACAATCATTTCCTTCAATAGCAGCTTTCATTAGCTCCAACGTATACTTTGAATGTAAATAAATAAAGCAATAATCAAGCTTTCTTTACAACACCCTGGAGAATAGAATCAGGCGGTCATGCAAATCCTGTCCCATCGGCTGAATCCCAGAAATCCCATTCATAACTGGTCTTCCAGCATACTGAGACAGTTGGACAGGGTGATCAGCTAACACCCTAGAACAGTGATAGTCAACCTGGTCCCTACCGCCCACTAGTGGGCGTTCCAACTTTCATGGTGGGCGGTAGGGGTTTTGTCCCTACTTTATAAATCACCATTACTGTGGAACCGGTGGGCGGTTAGAGAATTTTACTACTATAACAGAGATAGAGAAGTGGGCGGTAGGTATAAAAAGGTTGACTACCCCTGCCCTAGAAGATAAGGTCAAGATCCAGATCTTGACAGACTTGAACACTGGGCCCTATCTAACAAAATGAAATTCAATGTAGAGAAAAGTAAAGTCTTACACTTAGGTAAGAAAAACCAAAAGCACACATATAAACTGGGGGAAACCAGGCTTAATAGCAGTGACTGTGAGAGGGATCTTGGAGTCTTTGTGAACAATCAGCTAAATATGAGCTAAAAAAATTGTGCAGTGGCAGCTAAAAAAGTCAACACAATCCTAAATTGCATTAACAGAGGGATACAAGCAAGATCAAGTGAGATACTAATACCACTCTATAAAGCCCTAGTAAGACCACACCTAGAGTACTGCATCCAGTTTTGGTCACCACACTATAAAAAAGATGTTAAGACTGTAGAAAAAGTACAGAGGAGAACAACCAGGATGATTAGGGGACTGGAGGCGAAAACATATGAAGAACGGTTGCAGGAACTGGGCATGGCTAGTCTAGTGAAGAGAAGGACCAGGGGAGACATGATAGCAGTCTTCCAATATTGAAGGGGCTGCCACAGAGAGGGAAGGGGTCAAGCTGTTTTCCAAAGCACTTGAAGGCCAGACAAGGAATAATGGATGGAAACTGACCAAGGAGAGATTCAATCTAAAAATGAGGAGGAATTTTCTGACAGTGAGAACAATCAACCGATGGAACAGAAGTTGCCTTCGGAAGTTGTGGGAGCTTTATCACTTGAGACTTTCAAGAAAAGATTGGACTGCCATTTGTCAGAAATGGTGTAGGGTCTCCTGCTTGAGCAGGGGGTTGGACTAGATGACCTATTAGGTCCCTTCCAACACTGTTAATCTGTTAAATCATTGTGGTTCCTTTCATTTCTATGACTATGTGCATCTTCAAAGTGCCAAGAGTGACTTGAATTTAATTTGTCCCATTTCTAGGTCACTCAACTCTCAAACAACTCTTCCATGGAAGCTTTCAAAGCACACAGAGACTCCTATATGCTAGTTATTGCAGCCACCCCAAAGGATTAAATAACAGGGCAGCCAACCTAAGCTATTCTTTCAGAAGGCTTCTTGCCATGAAACCTCCCAAGGAAGACAGGGAGAAAAGGGATTGAGGAGGATGAAGACTTTGGAAAAATAGCTGAGTTGAATCCCTGAAGATTGGCTGGGCTGCCCTGACAGATGGCTTTAAGATAAGAAGAGCCATTTTAGCTGAGGACAGAAAAGGAACAGCTGAGGGGAAGCACTTACATAAGAAAAATGTGACAAGTAACTACCAATAGCTGTATTTTCCCCCCAAATGTGTGTGATTCTTTTTTAAAGCTGCCCTACTTTTTAAGAACCGTATATAGTAGTAAATAGATTGTGCAGTGCTTCAGATTAGTTTCCAAAAAGGTGGTTTGTTTGGAGCATATGGGGACCAAACACAGCACCTGTCTGCATCTTCTTAAGTCAGCTGTAGGATTGCACAGCTGCCAGGTGATTCCAGGAAAAAAGCCCAGCTACTATAACAAGTTGCAGACTGATACTACATTTGCATTCCTGTGGGATCAAATCTGAAAAATCATAGTAACAAATTCTTCTTCTTCTTCTTCTTCTTCTTCTTCTTCTTCTTCTTCTTCTTCTTCTTCTTCTTCTTCTTCTTCTTCTTCTTCTTCTCCTCCTCCTCCTCCTCCTCCTCCT
>WNWU01000033.1:12842842-12883054 GCA_012654045.1 Ptyas mucosa | reverse complement strand
GGAAGGAAGGAAGGAAGGAAGGAAGGAAGGAAGGAAGGAAGGAAGGAGGGAAATAAATTATGATTAACTGTAATTAGACGTTTTGTTTGGAAGTGTACCCATTTGCTTACTCTTGAAGTAAAAGGATTGCAGGATAAGAACTTTACCTATTTGCCTTCTAGCAAATAGGTATTTTGTCCAGATATATGCCTCCTTGCCCAGAAAAGGTGCACCATTTGAACAGATCTCACCTCCACACGAACCATTTTGTTCTAGAACAGATAACATGTTCTCAAGAGTCAAAAAAAGGATTGTTGCTTTGTCAGAAAATCTAGTGGTAATAAATGCCCAAAAGAATCCCAACCTTAGAAATGGAAGTTGGGATTCTACTACAGGCACAAGTTGTTTTGAAAGAAGCTATAGCAACCATCAAGATAATGCACAATGAACCCACATAAAGCATCATAAAACCTAAAAAAACTTGCTAGCCAGCCAACATAAAATATTAAAATGGCAATCAAACCACTAAAAGCTATTAAAAGCACATCCCTAATAGGCTTTCTGAAAACTAAGGCAAAGTCTTTCTGATACAGACTTCTCAGGAGTTTTCATTTTCAAAGCTGTAATACAGATATTGAAATGTGAAGATGAGATGTTAAGTATGAGGGAGAAAAAGGGACGCGGTGTCTCAGTGGCTAAGACGCTGATCTTGTCGATCGAAAGGTTGGCAGTTCAGCAGTTTGAATCCCTAGTGCCGCGTAACAGGGTGAGCTCCCGTTACTTGTCCCAGCTTCTGCCAACCTAGCAGTTCGAAAACATGTAAAAAATGCAAGTAGAAAAATAGGGACCACCTTTGGTGGGAAGGTAACAGCGTTCCATGCACCTTTGGCATTTAGTCATACCGGCCACATGACCATGGAGACATCTTTGGACAGTGCTGGCTCTTTGGCTTTGAAATGGAGATGAGCACTGCCCCCTAGAGTTGGGAACAACTAGCACATATGTGCGAGGGGAACCTTTATCTTATGAGGGAGAAAATAAAGAGTTGAGAGATTGGAAGAATTGGTCCAGCCTGAGAATGTATTAGATCTTCTGTCAGAATAGCCAATCGCTGAAATGTGTAAGATACTAAATCTTGAGCTCACCAGTTTTTTAGGAAACTGAATTTAGCTGAACTAAATCACTTCTACAACTTATACAGGAGCTCTCTGAAGGACAGAGATTGACACCAAGCCCTCATAAATCAGTGTATACAGTACAACATTTTTTCAGACTTCAGTGCCCTGCCTGGTATTCAGGGCCATGCTCAGAGTGGTACAATAAAACAGAAGTAGATTCAGAGTGAACTAATGGTCAGAGTACATACTACCTTTAATTCTCTAATACAGATCAAATTAGTTAATAATTTTTTACCTCTAGCTCACAAAAAAATGAAATTTTGGAGGGCGATTGGTAACTGTACCAAAGCGTTGGGCGGGGCCACATGTACCCAAAGTCTGCACATAACAAGCATATGCCCTACTATTAAGATACTCACTCCTAATCAACTAATCAGCCCGTTGTTACAGGCCCGCTCAATCTTCATTTGTGTGAATTTTCAATTAAACAAACAAAAAAAGCAGATGGGGCATAGAAACTGGAGCTTGGCAAGGGAAGTACTTCTGGGCCAAGTTAGTGAAACAAATTGTAATTTTGTTCATGAGTTCCTGTGTTTGTGGGAAGATTCTTTTTTGCATGCATACAAGAGTGTGTATGTGTGTCAAAAAAAGTCAGTATGGTTACTACAATTACAAAATCAAAATCACCATCTTGACTTATTGATGTACCACCTCCTCACCCCCGCCGATGATCTAGGTTGCACAGGTCTGTTTTGTAACTTGAAACATTGGAGTAGAAGGAGTGGTGATGATAACACTACATTGATAGACAATGGAAGTGAAAACGTTTTCATCAGTTTGTTCCTCCCTCTCCTTTTTCTCTCTCCTGTGTCGTAACCGTGGCTTTGTTGCAGTATTACAAGATCAACTTCCTCCCTTGGTATGATGTTTTTTCTAGAGAACTCTCCTTTGCTACGCCCCATCTACTTCCTGTTTAAGTATACCTTAAAAAAAAAAATAATAAGCCTCAGCTATGAGAAAAGTGGAAGGTTTAAAGTCATGGGCAACTCTTTTTCAGAGATGTTGCAATCAACCATTAAATAGCCACAGAGAAATGGATGGTTCCTCCACTAGTATCAACTATGCAATTGTCTGGTTTCATAACTATCTTCTTAACTCTATGGTAGTGTCCACATTTGAAAATTTGTTTTTCTGCCTCTGCAGACTGGAAGAGTCAACTTTATTTATTCTCTTCCTTCTTAGAAAAGGGGATAAATGCCCTTCCTTCCTTCCTTCCTTCCTTCCTCCTTCCTTCCTTCCTTCCTTCCTTCCTTCCTTTCTTTCTTTCTTTCCACTTGGCTGACAAACTGTCTCTTTGTCTTTGTATTTTGTTGTTTCATGTCGATTGTATCTTCCCTTTGGTTGCCTAACAACTTTTTGTAAACTTCCTAGAATCATTTCTGATTCTTCCAGCCTTTAATGTGGCTCACTGCTGCAGTGGATAACCTGGATCTAGAAATGAAACGTTGAAACTTCTGGCTGGAGGGAGGGAACGGATCTACTGTACTGATGAACTGAAGTATATATTGTAGCCCTTCTTGTAGGCGTAGCCTTGCACATGTTGAATTTCCTAAGAAAAAGCTGAGTATGTGGTTGGAAAGGTTTCGGTGGTTAAAGTTTGGAGAAAAGGAAGACGTTTCTAGGATTAAAAGGATGGCAGAAGAAGAATGAACATGAAGAAGAATGAGAACTTGGAAACTGCACAAATTGTATGATGCCCTGATAAGTCACACGCACTTCAGGGCCTGTTATGGGCCAATGAAAGAATCAAAGCTGGACACAAATCAAGGCCTCAGAGGATCCCCTATCCTTTGCAGAGAACTTCAGGTCCTTAAACCAGAGTTTTCATTTTAAAGCCCACACATATCTCCCTGCCTTCCTTCTCAGACTGGTGCCCTTCCTGTGCCTTGAATTCTATGCAATTCCCATCCTTTCAGGATTTGAAGAGACAAGTATCTAGCAAAAGGCTGACCCCAGATGTTGTGTGGCCTGTGGCAAAGTAGCAAATGTCACCCTATGTTCACTCGTGTCAAATCACTTACACGTCTTTGCCTAATCCTGGCAATAAGTTAACTACAGGTAGTCCCCAACTTTCAACCCTGGGTTCCCATGGAAGCTTCATGACACTGCAGAGAGTAGGGCAGATATAAGAAACAGCAGCACTCCTGCATTTAGAAGAATCCAAAGAATTGTCCAACACTGTTGACTTTCTTGGAACTCTGAGAACATAACATCTTAATAAGTATCACCCTTACTACATCCGACTTCTCTTTCAGAGTCATAAACGTTGTGTTCCTTAAACATGATTCACAGAACAGCCCAAAGCATGTATTTCAGTAGAGAGAAATTCCTCGATAATGGGCTCTAGCATGAGTCTGAAAGCTCAGAAGAGTAAATCTCTGGTCCCAGTGACCAAACCAAATTCGATCTCACATCATTATCCTGGGACACATATATTTGCTTTCATTCGTAGTCCCAAAGGTGCTTTTTTCCAAGAGGCAACTGGACTTTCTGGTTTTTCTTTGAAGAAGTTTCGCTTCTCATCCAAGAAGCTTCTATATCTCTGACTGAATGGTGGGGAATGGAAGGATTTGTACTATTTGCAGACAATGTTCTATTAAATCCTTCCATTCCCCACCATCCAGTCAGAGCTGAAGAAACTTCTTGGATGAGAAGTGAAACGTTTTCAAAGAAAAACCAGAAAGTCCAGTTGCCCCTTGAAAAAAATAAAAAAAATAAGGGAAGAATCTTTCATTCTTGCATGTAGGATGGGATAGAAGTCAAACAAGCTCACAACAGGTAATCACTAAACTAATTGTTGTAAGGGATCAACCTATTTTCCAAAGCATCGGAAGGCAAGACAAGAAACAATAGATGGAAACTGATCAAGGAGAGAAGCAACCTAGAACTAAGGAGAAATTTCCTAACAATGAGAACAATTAACCAATGGAACGGCTTGCCTTCAGAAGTTGTGGGTGCTCCATCAATGATGGCTTTCAAAACGAGACTGGACAACCATTTGTCTGAATGGTATAGGGTGTCTTGCTTGAGTAGAGTGTTGGACTAGAAGACTTCCAAGATCTCTTACAACTCTGTTATCTGTTTAATTATGGACTGTGGCTTTGACTAAAAGTAACATGAATGCAACACCAACAGCACTTAGACTTATATACCACTTCACAGTGCTTTATAGCCCTCTCTAAGCAGTTTACAGAGTCAGCATATTGCCCCCAACAATCTGGATCCTCATTTTGCCAATGTCGGAAGGATGGAAGGCTGAGTCAACCTTGAACCTGGTGAGCTTCGAACTGCCAAATTGCAGGCAGCCGGCAGTCAGTAGAAGCCTGCAGTACTGCATTCTAACCACTGCGCCACCATGGCTCAGTGGAGGGAGGGAGGGAGGGAGGGAGGGAAGGAAGGAAGGAAGGAAGGAAGGAAGGAAGGAAGGAAGGAAGGAAGGAAGGAAGGAAGGGAGGGAGGAGAAAAAACATGTCAGAAGGCCTTATATATTCCACTTCTTCAGTTAGATGCTTGGAAAATATATGTACTGGCTATTTTAGAAATGGAGTTAAAATTAATTGATCTTAAATTAAAACTGATCTTAATTAATTAATTGAGCTTAAATTAAAACTGATCTTAATTAATTAATTGAGCTTAAATTAAAACTAGGTATGTCTTATTTTTGTAGGTATTGCAAGTTTCCATGAACGTATATATCCTGTTGTTGTGCCTTGTTGATTTTTGTGTGCGTCATCCAGCCCTTTAACTCCTGTCTCACCTTGGGTATGGCCATATGCTGCCTTCCTGGTCATGTTCTCCTGGTACCAAGAGAAACCTGGCATGAGTCTCTACAACAAGCCTCAGTGGTTCTAATTTTAGGTTTGAGTATGTTTCTTGGTATGTGCTCGAACTGTTTGTGGTCTTGGCCAGGAGTTAATCAGTAACGCTGTGAAAAGCTCCCAAGCTCCCATTCAGAGGGTAGATCTGATGTGTGCTGACCGTTTCAAGATGGATGTTTTGCATAATTGAGTTTCAGATGAAATGCTCTTCTGGCGTTTAGACTAGTTATATCTGGCTGCCTTGGATTCCCACACGCTTTACACAGAATTGCAAAACAGAGGAAGTTCATACTTTCATTTTCAAAACATGAACAATCAAAGAACAGCCTTTTCAGGTTTCGGTCTTGTACTTTTAACACATTATGATGCATCTTTAATAATTTAGCCAGAAGATAATTTCATCACAAAATTGGTGTGTTCTTTGTTCAGAAAGAAACATAAAACTCAACTTAGCATATCAGTGTATTTTTCTTCACCCAAACATTTAATCCAGACTTAATTCCAATAATTGCTCTTCTTCTAGGAAACTTTTAGCTTGCCATTTCTGTTTGATAATTTATTTTCTCCAGTTTAAGGCTTCCATCAACCTGCTTTTCAATCAGGAAAGGTTTGGGATTTGGGTCACATTAAATTAATATCTCTGCTTCATGTAAGAAGAATTGTAAGTTTTATTCTAACCATACGCACTGGAGATAACATCCATTATTCCTAAGAAGTATAGCCAGAGGTAAGAGATGCCAGGGGTTGTCATACAGAAACATTTGAAGCGCTGCGAATTATTTAACTTTGGTTACAAGGTTTGCTTGATTAGGGGAAAAGATATGCAATCATGTTAGGGCAGTATCTGAATTGCTACGGTTAGGAATGCAGAACAGAAGCAGATTCAAATTGCTAAAACAAAATGGACATCCTACACATCTAAGACAAAGGAGGTGCAGAAGCTTTCAGACACATAAAAATATGTTTATTATGTGGAATATAATTCTAAAAAAATTACAGAAACATTCCTGGGCACAAATAGCTTCTACCTTTGGCTCTCTCTGGCTTCTCTATTCCTGCAGCAGGCTAAATATAAATTTGTTTAAAGTGCAATACATATGAAACCAGCTGTCTCTTAAGGATGAATAAAGCAATTGTTTCTGGTCTAAATTAAGTCTCCCACTACCCCATTCCTTAACAGTATTTATGGCTTAGTTGCCAACATTGGTTATTAATGGCTAAGGGCTGCTACTAAATAAGATGTGGAAACCACTTTTGAAGCTACCGTACTTAACAGAATAACAGACTTGGAAGGGAACTTGGAGGTCTTCTAGTCCAACGCCCTTCTCAAGCAGGAGGCCCTATAACCGTGATGGCGAACCTATAGCACAGGTGCCACAGGTGGCACGCGGAGCCATATTGGTGGGCACGCGAGTGTTACCCTAGCTCAGCTCCAGCGCACATGCGCGCGCTGGCCAACTGATTTTCAGGCCTTCCTGTCCCACCGGAAGTCGGGAAACTGGCTGTTTCTGGCCTCCGGGGGGATGGGGAAAGCTGTTTTTGCCCTCCCCAAGCTCCTAGAAAGCCTCTGGAGCCTGGGGAGGGGGAAAATGGGCCTACTGTGCCCACCGTGCCATCGTGTGCCAAAAGCAGGGGGAAGTGTGGGGGGGGGGTCACATGCGCATACACGGGAGGGAGGGCGCATTGAATTATGGATGCGGGCACACGCACCCGTGACCCCCCCCACAACCCCCGCTTTTGGCATGTGACGGCAAAAAGGTTAGCCATCACTGCCATATAACATTTCAGATAAATGGTTGGCCAATCTCTTCTTAGAAACTCCAGTGCTGGAGCACCCACAACTTATGGAGACAACTTTATAGCAAATCGAGGTCATTCTTTTCTATCATTTAGGACAGCGGCAGAATCAATTTCAGATTTTTTGTGGGGAGGTTTGTATATGTGTGGACAAATATTATAATCGAGTAGTACAGTTGCAATCAGTTGTCCAAGATGAAAAAAACCTAAACCGTCTTACCAAATTCTGGGTGTCCACCAGATGTCAACTTTATTAGAAGGTTGTCTTGGGCAGCCCCAAATCCTTGAGAAAAGCCTTTTATACAAAAATCCATACAAATGCAAAAGTGTGTTCCCTGATCTTATGATTTTGAGCGCTATTGCATTCACTTTGTGACCAGAGCTGACAACTCCAGACATCAGAATCACACTTAATACTGGAAAAGCTGTCTTAGAAGATCCATGCCCAATCTGGTACCTTCTAAAATCTTTTGCAACTCACTTCCAATAATTTTCCTCTTTTCTCCTGCTTTCTGGAAAGTTTGGAAATTGTAGCCCTAATACTTTTGGGATGGTGTCATATTAGGAATGGTTGACCTGCAGGGGTGCATGCAGCATGGATAATAAACTGCTCAGAATTGTAACAACAGGGGACAACCCTTGGGCAGATCTATGAGTTCTCATATAAATGGCTTTTCTCAAGGATTTGGGATGGCCAAGAAAACTGTGTGATAAATGCCAAATTGGTACAGATGAAAAAATATTTCTGCCTCATCTAATGATTCTTGCCCATTGAGATGTGTGTGTGTATATACATACATACATGTGTGTCTCTGTGTGTGTGTCATGTAGAATGTAATAGATCCATGATGGTGAATCTATGGCACATGTGCCACAGGTGGCACACAGAGCCCTCTCTGCGGGCCCGCGGGCCGTCGCCCCAGCTCAGCTCCACTGCATGCTCCACTGCATATGCGCACGTGCCTCCTGCTGGACAGCTGATTTTCAGGTCTCTGCCGTGCATGCGCAGGGCATGTGGGAGACACATGTGCATGCATGGACGAGCACGGGGGGGCCACGCGCACATTGCATTATGGATTATAAATGCAGGGAGGCCTACTAGGCCCAAAACAGGGTGCAGTGGGAGCGCAGGGGGGGTTTCACGGGCGCATGCACAGGGGGGCAGGGGGCATGGGGGAGGGTCGCACATGCATTGCATTATGGGTGTGGGGGCGTGTGTGTGCTTTCAGCACACAACAACAAAAAGGTGAGCCATCACTGTAATAGATTGTACATATTAATATATATTGTACACAGCTGCCCAAAAAGCCAATATAATCCCAGGCTGCCTCAATAGAGGGGTAGTATCAAGGTTACATGAAGTGTTGGTGCCACTTTATACTGCTTTGGTAAGATCATACTTGGGATACTGCATCCAATTTAGGTCGCCACGATGTAAAAAAGATGTTGAGACTCTAGAAGGAGTGCAGAGAAGAGCAGTTAAGATGACTAGGGGACTGGAGGCTAAAACATATGAAGAACGGTTGCAGGAACTGGGTATGTCTAGTTTGATGAAGAGAAGGACTAGGGGAGACATGATAGCAGTCTTCCGATATCTCAGGGGCTGCCACAAAGAAGAGGGAGTCCAGCTATTCTCCAAACCACCTGAGGGCAGGACAAGAAGTAACAGGTGGAAGATTATCAAAGAGAGATCCATTCTAGAATTAAGGAGATATTTCCTGAGAATGAGAACAATTAATCAGTGGAATGGTTTGTCTCCAGAAGTTGTGGGTGCTCCGTGACTGGGGATTTTTTAAGAAGAGATTGGACAGTCATTTGTTCAGTTTGGTACAAGTTCTCCTGCTTGAGCAGGGATTGAACTAGAAGACCTCTGAAACTCTGTAATTCTGTATTATCACTTTGGTTATCAAATACTGAAGAAACAGACAGGGCTTCAGACAATTGAAGTAGTATGTTAAGATCTGTGCAGTAATTGCAGGAGTGATACAAAGAGTTTGGCACAGATAAGTACCATTTAATGGCATTTGGAAATCTGAAAGAAGGTGGGCCTTGCCCTCAGAATGGCCACTTGGAGAGAAGAGCTGCTAAATTAGTCAAAATATACCATTTAACCAGAAAACCTACTAGTGAAGATGTTCTCTGCCATCCCTTCTAGCCCCCTGGGATGCCCCCACCTCCACCAGTCTATTTTTAGCCATTTCTTCTGAAAAGGAATTAATAGAGCATAACGTGAAATGCTTAGCTACACTCAGTTACCCCTCTCTCTCTCTCTCTCTCTCCCTCTCTCTCTCTCTCTCTCTCTCTCTCTCTCTCCCTTCCTTCCTCCCTCCCTCCCTCCCTCTCTCTCTCTCTCTCTCTGATGCCCTTTCAGCTGAAACCTGTACAGGTCTCAGCCTGTAGAGGAAGTAAGAAGCTTGCTTGCTTGGTGATTGCATAAAAATAGGAATAGGGAGGCAGGAGCAAGAAAATTGAATAGAATAAGCATTTCATGCTTGACAACAGATGACCCCTGAAGTCACTGCTGTCCTGCAAAAAAAGAAAAAAGAAAAAAAAAAGCCTTCAGCATTGTGCCAGTGCATGTCTAAACGTGGAATCCTTGACAACAGCCTGACATGTTATATAAACTTGAAAAAGGCCTTCCTATCATTCAAGGCAGAATAAATTAATCTGTGCCTATCAGAGAACAGACTATTACCTCATAGATATTGCAAAGAAGCAAATAGAACAAACTATTTGGATGGAAACCTCAATCTCAATACTTAATGCCTATATCTATATATCTCTATATATCTCTGTCTGTCTGTCTGTCTGTCTGTCTGTCTGTCTGTCTGTCTGTCTATCTATCTATCTATCTATCTATCTATCTATCTATCTATCTATATCTATAGACCCTGTTTCCCCCAAAATAAGACATCCCCTGAGCGCATGCGCTAAAATAAGCCTCCCCCCGAAGATAAGCCCTCCTGAAAATATTTAAACACAGAGCTGGAAATCAGGTAAAACGGCAAGAGGAGCTCCATGCGCCCCAAAATAATAAGACCGCCCCGAAAATAAGGCCAAATGTTTATTTCTGGGTTCAAAAAAATATAAGACAGGGTCTTATTTTCAGAGAAACACGGTGTATATATATCTATATCTATGTTTCTTTTTCCTTTTTCGTAGGCTTTATGTGCAATTTCTTTCTAGCCAGGTTCTACGTACGTAAGCTAAGATGTTCCTCAGCCCTGGTTCTGTGAAATCTCATTCACAACTTCTGGGCTTTTTACTTTCTAGCGGACTGCAACTCTGTGTTGGCCTGTGGGAGACTCAGATAGATCCATTTCTGTCTTATTAGACTTCGTCAGTGAGCCACACCCTATTTCAAGTATCCTCCCTGTAAAAGGTACAGTGTTTCTCAGATCTATCTGAGTCTCCCACAGGCCAACACAGAGTTGCAGTCTGCTAGAAAGTAAAAAGCCCAGAAGTTGTGAATGAGATTTCACAGAACCAGGGCTGAGGAACATCTTAGCTTACGTACGTAGAACCTGGCTAGAAAGAAATTGCATCTATATCTATCTTTCTATCTACCTACCTACCTACCTTCTATCTATCTACACACACACACATTCATTACATACATATATATAATCTATCTATCTATCTATCTATCTATCTTCTCTATTGGGGAATAATTTTATACAGGATTAGAAGCTACACAATCAAAATCGAAAATTTAGGGAAAAAAGTACGAAAACAGAAAAGAAAAAGTAAGAAATTGTAAAAATCAAAGAAGAGAATGAAACAACCGGAAATAAAAATATTTAAGGAAATAAAAATACCTAAGAAAATTTCCAACCTGTTTTGCAGCAATTACAAATATACTGTGGAGTCCTAGGTGCTGTCTGAGTTTGGTTGTTTTCTTGCACGTTTCATTATCAAACCTCATGTGGTGTTAGTGAGTGTGGGGTTTGCAGTCTGTTTGTATACAGTGGCTACCTATGTCAGTGCTTGTTGTGAGGGTGTTGTTTTGGTAATTCCTTGATTAGATTGGTATTTACTGTTTGATTATTTGTCTTAGTTGGTAGTTCCTTGACTGAGGTATTGTTTAGTAGTTGGTCTTGATAGTTGGTCTGGTGTCAAGCCCTGCTTATTTGGGTGCTGATTGTTGGCCAAGGAGGTGGTCTGGGTCTTTTTGTTTCCTTTTTAGTTTTTTCAGTGTCTAATGATTGACTGTAAACATTGTTTATCTCTGTGTGCCTGCCGACAGCTGATTTGTCCGAGTACCAAGCTTCCAGGAAATCCATAGCGGTTTTGGACTTAGTCTAGGATGTTCAGTTTCCCAGGTGAAAATACAGGTAGTCCTCGATTTTTCTACTATAATTAGGACCAGAATTTCCATTGCTAAGTAAGGTGGTTGTTAAATGAGTCATGCCTGATTTTACAAACTTTTTACAAACATGGGTTATTAAGTGAATCTGGCTTCCCCCGTTGATTTTGCTTGTTGTGAAGAGATCTGATCATTCATATCTTTCTTAAGTGGCATCTATGGACGTACATAGCAATTCATTGTCCTACCTAGTCCTGGGGATACTTGTGGTTTGCCATGATCTTTGTGCTGCCTGGTATTTCTACAAGTAGTCCTTGGCTTACAACCATTCATTTAATGACCATTCAAACGTGTAACAGCACTAAAAATCATGAGTTAACTTATGACCAGTCCTTGCCATTGAAACCAGTACAGCATCCCCCCAATCAAAATCTGAGCGCTTAGCAACCAGTGTGAATTTACCAAGTTTTGCAACATTTCAAGATCATATGATTAGCGTATGGTGTTGTTATATTAGCCAGGACACCACAATGCTATTGCAGAGTAATAATTTGGCTGCCAATTTACCAGCTCTGTTGAAAGACACGGTCGTATGCTTCCCAAGGTGTGCCACGGGAGGGCGAGCTGGCTTTGCACCAGAAAGAAAGACGAGTGGCTCTTCCTGCAGCGTCATCCTAGGCCCCTTCCCTCCCCAAAGTGGCCTAGCAAATGGGCATCGGAACCAGGAAGGTCCAGACCTGGCAGGAATCTGACTGTCTGCATGGAGCACCAACTCGTCTCCCCACCGAAGTGGTACCTATTTATTTACTTGCATACAAACTTCAAACTTCTAGGTAGATAGAAGTTGAGGCGAGTGACGGGAGCTCACTCCACCATACAGTGCTAGGACTCAAACTCGAGGTCATATGATTGCCATTTGCAACCTTCCTAACCAGCTTTTGACAAACAAAGTCAATGCTGGATTCACTTAATAACTGTATGATTCACTTAACAACGGCAGTGGTCTGCTTAACAACTGCGGCAAAGCAGATCACCAAGTCGGGCACAATTCACTTAACTTGCTTAGCAATGAAAATTCTGGTCCCAATTGTGGTCGTAATCAAGGTCTGCCTTGTGCTCACATAGCACACAGCAGAACACACAGCACAATCCAGCCTACTACAGTACATACTTATCGGAGGGGTTGGGTTTGTCCAACGCGTTAAGCCATCCCAAAAAGACCATCAAGGATTAACAGTGAAATTTACCTTGTTCAGCATATGGAGTAAATGGGCTTGTTAAATCATTACCTAACCAAGTGTGTTGGAATTTCCTGAGCAAGGAAACAATAAATATTTTCAAAATGTTGCAGAACAGATGGCCATTTCATTGTTTTAAATAAGCTATTAACACCCACCTCATTAAAACAAGATTCAGTTAGAAAGAAGATCAGAGCCAACAGAGAGGACCTTCCTTAGAATAACTCAGGGGTCCCCAAACTTGGCCGCTTTAAGACTTGTGGACTTCAACTCCCAGAATTCTCCAGCCAGCATAGCTTGATACAATTGGGGGGGGGGGGAGGATAGAATGGCCTTTTAATTATCCCTTTTTTCCTTGCAGTAATTCTGCCTGATCAGACTTCGTATAAGAACCTTACTTTCTTGGTTATGGACTGTTGTGTGTGGGTTAACACTAAATGTGATGTGCACATTTGGTAGAGGGAAAGAGGGGAAGCCTATCTTATAAATCTACTGCCATAATTGTGATAGAAATGCAAACAAGAGTTTGTATGAAAAGTAAGGCGCAACTTTTACAAGCCCTTCACGGACACGACAGAAAAATGCGGCCTGTTTGTGCGGTGCAGGTGAATTAGAGAGTAAAACAGGGTGAGCCTTGCAGATATTCAAAACATACATTTTACTACATATTCCCATGAAAATCAGGCCTATTTTTGTTCCCATCCCTGTTTATTTCTGGAGTGCTTCCAAAAACATGCCATGCAAGACAAGCATGGACCTCAAACCAACAGAAATTTGGACAATGTGATTCAAAAAAAATACTAGAATGTGCAAAAATTGATAGGCTAACACTTAATAATTAAGGAAAAGAAAGAAACTGAATATTGGGACCTATTTTATCAATGGTTAGCTGACAAAAAGAGTAGCTAGAAACAGGGAAGTGATATAAGGAAGGTATGTTAAATTGGTTAAACAAATATTTTTATTATTATAATTAATATTATTATAACTAATGCTAATGTAATGAATACTTTTCTAAACATTTTGATTATTTCCTAAAACTATTTGTACCCAGACAACACACCGTTTAATTGATATTGGAATTTTTATGTTATAAAATAAAAAAACTTGAAAAAAAGAGAAAAAGAAAAGAAATTTGGACCCCAATGTAGAACCACCATGTAAACCTGAGTTAATCACCAAGAATTTCCTTTCCTCTTTAGCCACTCAAAATCTCCTGAAACCATGAGATGGGCACTAAATAAATGTAGTTGTAGTAGTAGTAGTAGTAGTAGTAGTAGCAGCAGCAGCAGCAGTAATGATGATGATGTTCCCAAACATTCCAAAAACAAATGTCAGGAACTCATGAGGACTTTCTAGCATCATCATTTGCAGAACAGATAATAATTAAACATCCACTCCCTGCATGTGTTAATGATGATCACTAGGGCCCCAATTGGAATGGAACTTGACCAGTGGTGGGTTTCTACTGGTTCGCTCCGGTTCGGGTGAGCCGGTAGTGACGATGGTGAGCTGAGAGTGAACCAGTTCTCTCTGACGGTTAACTTGGCCCTCCCGCCCGCCCCTGCGTTATACATACCTTATATTTGGTCGTTTTTAGCCCAGATGAAAGGTGCGGCAGAGCGGATTTCCGTGTCTCAGCTGTTCCCTAATACACTGCACTTGCATGAAGCAAACTGGTGGTAACACCAGTTGAAACCCACCACTGAACTTGACTGACCTAAAATGAAGGAATCAAACAGGCTGAAGGAAACACCAAGGTTTAAAGAAATCCATGTGGCATTCCTGTTAAAGAGTAGTCTCTTTTGAGTAGTCTCTGAACATGTGAGGAACACATGTGAGGAATACCATATCTGCCTATCTATCATCTGTCTATTATCTTATCTGTCTGTCTGTCTGTCTATCCATCCATCCATCCATCCATCCATCCATCTATCTATCTTTCTATCATCTCTTCTGTGCCATCCATCTTGCCAAGGTGATTCTATGTGGCTAACTATCCTGCAATTATAATACCATTTAAAACATTAAAATATTAATACAATCAATATGAACATACATTTAAACATTCAAAGGAACTTTTACTTCAGAATACTTCTGAAGCCGTTGGCTGATTGTAAGTGTGAACAGGAGCTTCTATGTTGCATTATTCATGGCCCATGTCTTTCTAAGAATATATCAAATCAATTATTCCGTGATTTCAGTCATCTTTGTTTCTTATTTAAACCTCAGCTGTGTTGTTGCTTTCCGTATCGCAGTTATGGCTCGACTTACTGTTTAGAGCAGGGGTGTCAAACTCGATTTCATTGAGGGCCCATCAGAGTTGTGTTTGAACTTGGGGGGCCAGTATGGGTGTGGCCAGGGTAGGCATGGCCAGCTCAACGTCACTCATGTCGGGGGTGCCTGTGGTGGCCCAAATGCTCTGCCAGCAAAAATGGGCTCCCAAGCTTCTGTTTTCGGCTGCGACGGCCTCCTGCAACCCTCTGCCAGCAAAAATGGAACTCGGGAGGGCCGCACATGGCCCTCGTGAGCTCCATTTTTGGCTGCAACGGCCTCCAGAGGCACCATGGGCCAGTCCTTTCGCTGTTTCCAGGGTGTCCCCACAGGCCAGATCTTAAAAACCCCGCAGGCCAGATCTGTCCCCCGGGCCTTGAGTTTGACACCCCTGGTATAGAGAAACAATCTGATTATAACTCTTTCTCTTTCCTCTTACAGGCTGGCCCATCATTTTATCTACCCTCAAGCAATTGTTCAGCCCAGCATGGTGATCCCAACTCCTGTCCAGTCCATCACTTCTCCTTACATAGACTACACAACTGCAAGCCAGGCCTACTCGCAGTTCACCACTGCTGCCTACGACCAGTATCCCTACGCTCCTTCTCCTGCAGCTGGCTTTGTGGGTTACGGGTACACGGGCGCCGTTCCTCAACCTGCCACGGCTGCCGGTCTACCAATAGCAGCACCCACAACTTTTGTGCAGTATCCAGCAACACAGCTGCAATCAGACCGTATGCAATAGAAACCCATCTTCGGAAAGGCCTTTCTGGCTATGAAGGAATGCAAAGACATGGAAGGGGCCGAGAAAAACAAAGGAGAAAACAATAATAATTAATTATTTTTTAATCAAGCTTTTGTAAAAAAAAGAAAGAAAAATTGATCCTATTAGGAAGGATGCATATCAATACCTAAGCTATTTATAGTGTTACAGACTTTTTGAAAACATCCTTGCAAAAAAAAAAAAAAGACTTATAACTTACAACAAACGTTGGAAAATCTCTTTCTCCATCAATCCCTCTCTTCCTTTTTATCGAGACAGATATTATTGCAAAGATGGACTAAAATGACTCCCCTGCGCTTAAAAGGGAAAACTGCAAACTCTTGAACATTTCGTGGCAGTTCATTTCATCACCAGCCATTTTCTGCTTTATTACTTAAGTTGCTTATGTGCCATCCGATTCTTGCCATCTGTTATTTAGCCTTGTTGCAAAAGGTATTTGGAGAATACATAAATGGGGGGGGGAGCAAATTTTGGGGATCAAAGGGTGGGAGGATCCTTCCATTAAAAACTTTGTAATACTCAAATGCCTTACAGGAAAGGAAAAAAAGAGCCTATTTTAATATTTATTGTGATCTCTCTTTATTCACAGGAGCTGTGAATTGCAGGTGAAAAATATAGTAATATCTGCCTTGTCTAATACTCACACCTAAATTATTTGTGTGTTGGGGAATTCTAAATGGCTTTCAACATGCAAAAGTAATATTGGCTTTAAGGACGGTGCAATACTCAAGTCGATGCACTGTATTTTTTCTTATTTGTAATTGTTACTCTTTTAAGATTATCTCAAAAAGTTTTAGGTATATTTTTAAAAGCAAGAAAAGTGAGGAGAAAATAAATATTGAACACATTGTCTACTTTAATAGATCTTTTGTTTATGATGCTGCAGGTCTAGAGAAATTTTACAGTATTTATATAAAAGCTAAGCGGGGTCTTTGACCAGCACTGTTTTAGGCAAATGTCAGGAATAAATCCGAGCTCTGTTATGTGTTACACACTTGAACACGAGAGTTGAAAAAGTTACATTTTGACATCCAGTGGTACAAAGTGCTGAATAGGTAAAAGGCAATGTAAGAAGTGCATTTTTACAAAGAAGAGCAATAAACTATTTTGAATTTTAAGATGGTGTTGTGTTTGGCTACCTTATGAAAAATCTGTTGGTGGGTGGGAGATATCTGTTGGTTGCTACCTCGTTGGACTGTATATTCTGATCCTGTATATCTTGGATTAGACGGTCTATGGCAGTGATGGCTAACCTTTTTGCCATCGCGTGCCAAAAGCGGGGGGAGCGTGGTGGGGTCACATGCAAGTGTGCCCACATCCATAATTCTATGCGCCCCGCCCCCGCGTGCTCCCCCCACTTTTGGCATGTGATGGCCCGGTAGTCCTGTTTTTTGCTCTGCCCAGGTTCCAGAGCCTTTCTAGGAGCCTGGGGAGGGCAAAAACGACCTTCCCCACCCCCCAGAGGCCCTCTGGAGGCCAGAAACTGTGTGTTTCCTAACTTCTGGTGGGCCCAGAAGGCCCAAAAATCAGCTGGCTGGCGCACACATGCGTGCCGGAGCTGAGCTCGCGTGCCCACCGATATGGCTCCGCGTGCCACCTGTGGCACCCGTGCCATAGGTTCGCCATCACAGGTCTATGGAGATTCTCAATCGTCCAGGTCATGATTGTCCCAAAGGTGCTTTTCAAAAGGTGTAGTCATAATTCGAGGGCTCCCTGAATGCTATTCCGGTTTTTATATACAGTACTGACCAAAATTGTGGGAACCTTTTGGAAAAAGTATATTTTCTAAAACTAGCTAATAACACCACTTTTGTTTAGAGTAGTAGCATAAAATTATATATCAGTGGAAAGAATAATTTAATGAAGAATGCAATGCAATAACTTTTATGAAGGATTTGCTATTAGAATAGCAGTTACAGTTTAAAGAAAAAAAGTGAAACACGTAGAAAAAAACGAGATATACAAAAAATTTCACCATGTCAGTTAATAGTTGGGTAACCTTTAGCATGAATGACGGCCTTACAACGTCTTCCCATGGAGTGAACCAAGTCTTTTAGTTCTGCAGCTGTTATGATGTGAAACCAAGATTGAATGATTGCTTCTATTAACTGGGTTTTATTGCTGGGTTGCTTGTGACTAACAAGTTTCTTGAGTTGGCTCCATAAATTTTTCAATTGGGTTAAGGTCTGGGCTATTCCCAGGCCATTCCAGCAGTGGAATATGATTATCTTGATACTCCAAAAAAAGTGCTATTATTAGCCATCAAACCTCAAAAATACACTTTTCCCAAAAGGTTTCCACAATTTTGGCCACTACTGTTTTTTCAGATCCAACCAGCCTCTTCAATCTGATTCAGAAATAGACCAACAATTAGAACAGACCATCAGCTACAAACTGTAAAGTTCATCCCACTTATAATAAACATTTTAAAAGAATCTCCATTGCTTGGTTGGGGTCCAGTGAATTGGGGGGGGGGGGCAGTTTTTACAACAGGAGAGCAGTGAAGAGGGAAATTTCTCCATGCGTTTTGTTGCTGGGATATTTTGATGGATGGGATTGTCAAAAGACCATTCATGATGAACAGGAGGAAGATTATGCTGGAATGAAGAGAACAATGTAGAAGGAATGCTTATCAGGCAGTAACAGGGCATTCTGGCAAGGGCAACTCTAGCCTGAGATGGTTGGCAAGCGAGCCAGCTAATGGCTGCAGAGGAACTGTTGATCAGCAGAGCTTCAAGTCATAACTTTTCAACAATTCTCTGGAATGGAAACTCCCAGCGCAGCCTGGGCTGGCAAATAAAATGTGCTTTCATTTTTTTACTTTAATCAAGATAAAATCTCCAAATCATGTCCAACTCTTGGGGACTTCATAGGCATAATCCTGCAATTTTCTTCCAGGGATTTTGATTTTTCATGACTTATGCTTCTCGGCCTGCGGTCCTGGGATTTCCTAATAGGTCTTCCAATCGAGTACCAACCCTGATTACTTCTAAGTTCATTCAAGGTTGTCTAGATCCTGCTGCTTGATGAGACAATAATGTTTTATTGTGAGTCTTTAAAATGAACATTAATAGATTTGCTTAATTGACACAAAAGTGGGGTGGAGAGAAATTGCTAATACTTCAGAAGAGGGGCTCAAGATTCAAAAGAATTTTGATAGACTTGAACATTTGGCCCTATCCAATAAAATGTGGGGATAAATGTAAGGTTCTGCACTTTGATAGGAAAAAAAACCCAGAGGAACAGGTACCAGGTATTAGCTTGTTTAGGAGAAGCATTTGTGATCTGTGGTTTCTTAACAGAATAACAGAGTTGGAAGGGACCTTGGAGGTCATCTTGTCCAACCCCGTGCTCAAGCAGGAGACCCTATACAATTCCAGACAAGCTGTCTAGTCTCTTCTTAAAAGTTTCCAATGATGGAGCACCCACAACCTCTGACGGCAAGCCGTTCCACTGGTTATTTGTTCTTACTGTAAGGAAATTTCTCGTTAGTTCTAGATTGCTTCTCTCTTTGTTTAGTTTCCCTCCATTGTTTCTTGCCTTGTCTTCTGGTGCTTTGGAAAATGGGCTGACCCCTTTTCTTGCATCCCCTCAAATATTAGAATGCTGTTCAACCTAATTTGTAGTCTTGGTAGACCACAAATTAGGATGAGCCAGCATAGTGACGCAGCTGTATGAGTTTGCATTAATAGAGATATAGTATCAATTTCATTGGGAAGCGACAGCATTGCTCCATACTGCACTGGTCAAAGCACACCTGGAATGTTGTTTCTAGTTCTGCCACCATAATGCAAAAAAGGACAATGAGGAACTGGAAAGACTGCAAAGAACAGGGGTTTGGAGGCTAAATCCTACAAAGAGCAATTGAAACAACTTGGCATGTTTAGCCTAAAAAAGAGAAGGAAGACATGATAGCATTATCATAGTTTCTTTCAGAAATTAAATCCAGAAAGCACACACAGGTACACTGATTCAGCAGGATTGATTTAAATAAGAAACTTCTTTATCTACAAATATATATATACAATACCAACAGCAGAGAACAGTTTCATTTCAGCTCAGATCAGCAGACAAGTTCAGGCAGATCACAAGGCAGGAGAGAACAGTTAGTTTCATTTCAGCAGACCAGACAGCATGCACAGACTGCTTAGTTTCAGTTTCAATTCTCTGCACAGACTCAGAAGCTGCAGACTAAGACACGCCCTTGCTCCAGTCTGTCTCAGCTCCCAATTGCCTGACTTAGTTGCTATGCCTATTCATTGGCTGACCTTGTTACCATGTCTCTGCCAGTTTATCAATAATCTGACAAGCGTATTTCCCACAGAGATTTCATAGGGAAGAAGGTGTGAATTTATTCCCCATAGTGTTGGAGGCTTAAGCAAGAAGTGGTTGAAAGCTCTACAGTGAGAGATCCAACCTTGAAATAGGAAGGAATTTCTTGTCTATGAAGCAATGGAGCAGGCTGTCTCCTGAAGTTGAGGGTGCTCCATCAATGGAGGTTCTCAAGGGAAAACTGGGGAACCATTTGTCTGGGATGGTATGAAAATACCTGCACAGGGCTGGGTCGGATTAAAACATCCCCAAGATCGCTTCCGACCCAAATAATTTTATGATTCTATAAGTTATGACTATCTTGTATGTCACAGTGTTTACAGCGTGACTACTATTTTGAGACAACCCAGGAGCAAAATACAGTACACAGAGGTTTTTCTTACAAACAGTGGTTTATATACAAGTCATATATATATATATATGCATACACGTGCTAAGCAAAGCCAGGCAATCAATCAGTCTTCTTCAACTCTACACGGAGAACTACAATGCATACACAAAGAGAGAGATACATGAGGAAAGAGAAAGAGAGATGCCCTCTAATGGCCTCCCTTATATAGACAGCTTCTTAACCCAGCTTCTTAAAGTGACAGTAACCCTGCTGACTCATCCTCAGTCTTAAAGGGCTGGTCAGCTTTAAATCATCATTACCCTGACATTGTAAATAAAAGTGCATTCATCAAGAGGCCTGGGGTACCTGCAGGATCATCTCCTGCCATCCTCCCATCGTCCGGTGCGCTCACACAGAGCGGGCCTCCTCAGGGTGCCGTCAGCCAGACAATGTCGGCTGGTGGCCCCCAAGGGCGTTCTCTGTTGCAATGTCGACCCTCTGGAATGGGCTGCCCACCGGCCTCAGGACAGCCCCTGATCTCCTCTCCTTCTGCTGCGAATTGAAGACATGGCTTTTTCACCAAATGGGCTGAATCCGTGGGGGTGATTTTAAATATTTTAATTCATTTTTATTCATTTTAAATTGATTTTAATGTTTATGTAATTTTTTTGTGTTCCTTGTGTAAGCCGCCCTGAGTCCTTCGGGAGAAGGGCGGCATATAAATTACATACATACATACATACATAGGATTGTTTCTCAATTTCTCCTTGGTTGTGAAGGAATGTTTGAAGTCTACTCTCTGCCATCCACCGAATGTGATATTGTTTTAAAAAAAAATGCAGAAAAATCTCCATGACCAGCACCAAACCTGAGCAGCACCCCCAGAGAGAAAATGCTAATAAAACTCCCTCCCTTCTTCTCTACCCTCTTTGTATTCGGTATACTTTCTCGATTTCTCGATGAGTAATTTGCTTGTTCCAAACCAACCCTCCCATCTTTTTTTTTTAAAGCCTACTGAAATCATTTGAATTACAAAACTAATTTAAATGAAATGCCTCTCCTAGAGCAACAGGGAAAGAGGAATAGTGTGTGCTTAATCTGTGCGCATGCCTGCCACCAGATCATGCCTGGAAGTTTCTGCTTTCTGCGATAGAATACTCTCTCGTTCTTATCTGTCGCTTTCCAGCTCATCGTAGGATGTGCCTGATCTCTGTCTGGTCGGGAGTTATAACATGAACAGACTAGCTTCTTTTCATTAATCAAAATGAGCATGTAAAAGGCAGAAACAACCAGCAAGGTAGTTGTCAGTCTGATACACGGCAGAATAATTCTGGAAATGATCATTTGAAAAAAAATGCTCTTGGAGCCTAGAAGTAAATGCAAGATGGGATATTTGTTACTGAAGATAGTCCTTGACTACTACTACTACTACTACTACTACTACTACTACTACTTCTCCTCCTCCTCCTCTTCTTTTTCCTCTTCCTCTTCCTCTTCTTCGTCTTCTTCTTCTCCATCTCCTTCTCCTCCTCCTCTTCTTCTCCTCCTCCTCCTTCTCCTCCTCCTCCTCTTCTTCTTCTCCGCCTCCTCCTCCACCACCACCTCCTCCTCCTCCTCTTCCTCCTCTTCTTCTTCTTCTCCACCTCCTCTGCCGCCTCCTCCTCCTCCTCCTCTTCTTCTTCTTCTTTTTATTTTATTTTATTTTTTTATTTTATTTCCAATTTATATACCGCCCTTCTCCCTGAGGACTCAGGGCGGTGTACAGCCAGAAATAAAAACATGAAATGCAAATATTAAAAACATCTTCTTCTTCTTCTTCTTCGCCTTCTCCTCCTCCTCCTCCTGCCAAATCCATCATCGGATGTCGGTGATCATGTTGGCGATCCTATTTTTTATCAACAGCCACACGAAAAAGTGCTGCTGAGTTTTGTCCAAACCAGTCCCTTAGATTTTGAAGCCATGATGTTCTTCTGCCTGGACCTCCTTTGCCTTCAATCTTTCCCTGGAGGATTAAGTGAAGGATGCTGTATTTTTCCGGGTGTCACATCACATGTCCTAAGTATTCTAACTTTCGCTTTTTTATGGCTTTGATGATTTCCCTTGGCTTTCCCAGGCGGCTTATCCTTGATTTACAACCATTCATTTAGTGACTGAAGTCACGGTACTGAAAAAAAGTGACTAATGACCGTTTTTCACACTTACAACCTTGTTCCCGTGATCAAAATTGGGGCACTTGGCAACTGGCATGAATTTAAGACAAGGGTCACATGATCACCATTTGTAAGCTTCCCAGCTGGCTTCTGACGAGCAAAGTCAATGAGAGAAGCCGGATTCACTCAACGACTGTGTGATTCATTTAACAACAGCAGTGATTCATTTAACAACTATGGTTAAAAAAAGGGTTGTAAAATGAACTCATTTAACAACTACCTAGCTTAGCCATGGAAATTTTGGGGCCAATTGCAGTTGTAAGTGGAGGACTACCTGTGCTTTTATGCTTTAAAACTTCCAGAGTACAGGTAGTCCTCAACTTACGACAGTTCACTTAGTGACCGTTCAAAGTTACAACCGCACTGAAACAATGTGACTTATGACCATTTTTCAGACCTTTGAAGCATACCCAGAATCATGTGTAAAAAATTCAGATGTTTGGAATCCGGTTCATACTTATGACCATTGCTGTGTCCCAAGGTCATGTTGCGACATTCTGACAAGCAAAGTCAATGGGGAAGTCAGATTCATTTAACCAACGGGTTACAGACTTATCAACTTCAGTGATTCACTTAACAATTGTGGCAAGAATGGTCGTAAAATGGGGCAAAACTCATTTTAACAAATGTCTCACTTAACAACAAAAAAAATTGGGCTTAATTGTGGTTGTAAATCGAGGACCACCTGTACTACATTTCTGCTAAAATAGGAATGGTTTTATGAGATCTTATGATAAGCAAGGCTTGTTTCTTTGCTCTAAGTTGTGGGAGCTTCATCACTGGAAGCTTTCAAAAAGAGACTGAACTGCCATTTGTCAGAAATGGTGTAGGGTCTCCTGCTTGGGGGTGGGGTTGGTTTAGATGACCTACAAGGTCCCTTCCAACTCTGTTAATCTGTTAGTTAAAGTGGATTATGCATCTACCAGCCGTTGATAGGTTATAGATAGCTACCACGTGATAAAAAGGGATGTTCTGAGAAGAAAAAGGAAAGGCAATTTTGAATCTCTTCTTACCACTGCCCAAAAAACCCCAAAACAAAAGCAGAGAAGAAATTTTTCCAGTTCAAGAAATACATTTTATTTCCCTTTCCAATTTCCTCTTGCAATAGTTTTATCAGTAGGGGAAGTTGGAAGAAACGCCTATTTAGAAAAAGAGGAAATTCGGTAGAGAAAGAAACAGCAGTGCTATAAATCTTCCCTGTCGTGGATGCCTGCAAGGTATGGTTAAAAAAGTCAAAGTCATTGAATCTTCACCTGTTTTTATGTCTGTATCATTTGAAATGTAATGAAATGCTACTATGAATTTTACTGCTGATAAATAATAATAATAATAATAATAATAATAATAATGATGATGATGATGATGATGGATATGCAATGTTTCAGATGTGATTTAGGAAAAGGTGTTTGGGAACCTGCAGGACTTAATGAGCAGCTCATTAAAGCGGCTGTTTCTTTATCCTGGGATTCTGCATTGCAAAAATCAGTACAACCACTAGATGGCAACCTAGTGATACATATTTTCTGGATGTATTTGCTGCCACCAGGGGTGGGTTGCCCCTGGTTCGGACCGGTTTGCAAGAACCGGTAGTAAAACCGGTGGGAGGCTCTGCCCACCGACCCAGATGTCATCAGGAAGTTTTTGCGCATGCGCAGAAGTGCATGGGCGCATGAGCGAAGCAATTGCATGCGCGCGGTCCCGTTGCATACTGGTAGTAAAGATAAGTAGAACCCACCCTGGCTGCCACCTACTAGTTGCATAGGGCTTCCGCAGCCCAGATCTTGTAGCCCAAATACACCTGGCTGTGCTTATTCCTTTCTCATATTATTCTCATATTGTTTAAATTAAATATTCATATTATTTAAAGCTCTCTCTCTCTCTTCCCTCCCACTTTTTAACCATGAGTGAGTAAATGCGTCATCTGTTTTTAAAGACAATGCAAATAGCTGTTGTCATTGTCCATTCTTGTCACATTACCAGAAAATTCCTAAACACCTACTTATACCCCAAATAGAAAGAACATTGAGAAGCCAAATCAATGTTAAAACGAAGACAAATATTTAAGAAATTAATTTTTTCTGTTTTTTCCTTCCTTTTTACTACTTGAAATTCATCTCATAGCCGTCCTCATCCGAAGTTAGGCCTCAACATCCCACAATTAGCTGTAGGCCTTTCTAGAAACCGAGTTTTAATTTGCATGTAATTCAGCAAATGTTTTCTTGAATAAGGCCTGAAGAAGAGAAGCAGCTTTTTCCATCTGTCTCCACCAAAATAATCCACAGAAGAAGATATTTCTTATTTATTTGCAAGATTTATATCATTTTGGGTGGGTGGGGGGATTAAAGTTTTTTTTAAAAAAACATACATCATTATCATCAGTATCATTGCATGGACAGTGTGGCATCTGAGTATCATTCATTTTGATACAAAACCAATATTTATACAAATAAAAATTACTACATTAATCAAACTTACATGGTCTAATGTTATAATACATATTTATATCAGCACATATTCCTTCATTTTTCAATTATTCAATATTTGCTACATCCTTCTAATAGTCATAACATTATTCTTGGGCATATCTGATATCATCCTTTCTCAAAATCTAATCTTAACCTCTAACGTTCACTTTAAATGTGTTATGTAAAAATATGTATAACAATATTCCCCCTGTTTCTAATTTCTTACCTCTATTCTAATTCTCAGTACAGCCAATCTTATTATTATTTTTTTTTAAAGGTTCTTTCTCTCCATCATCTGTCGCCCTGTTGGAAGTTTCACTTCTTCTCTTTTTAACTTGCTTCCCATACTCCCTGATATAAAAATGATTTATATCATTTTTTGAGTAGAAGCACAAAGTGGAATTTTGCCCTGGAACCCTCAAACTTATAGCCAGATTTAGTAACTGGATTCACACATTGCACTAACCCATTGTTTGCTTAACCATAGTCTACCAAAGGCACCACAACTGACCAAGCTCACATGCAATCAAAGGAAATTATATTATATGAGCCCAATCTAGGTTTTGGCCAATCTAGGTGAAGGAGACAGGCTGTTTATGCTCCATTTTAGATAAGGAAGTAAATATATATTGGACTGATGATACATCTAATGAGTGTTGAAAGAGAAGAGCAAAAAGAATGATTAAGAGCTGAGGTGGCGCAATTGTTAGAGTGCAGTACTGCAGGCGACTTCAGCTGACTGCTAGCTGAAGTTCAGCAGTTCAAATCTCACCAGCTCAAGGTTGACTCAGCCTTCCATCCTTCCGAGGTGGGTAAAATGAGGACCCAGATTGTGGGGGCAATAGGCTGACTCTGTAAACCGCTTAGAGAGGGCTGTAAAAGCACTGTGAAGCGGTATATAAGTCTAAGTGCTATTGCTATTAAAGGACTGGAGGCTAAAACATACAAAGAATGGTTACAGGAATTGGGTATGTCTAGTCTAATGAAGGGATAATAATTCATTATATAATAAATATAATAATATAATAAATAAATAAATATAATAAATAAATAAAGGGACACAGTGGCTCAGTGGCTAAGACGCTGAGCTTGTCGATCGAAAAATCGGCAGCTCAGCGGTTCGAAACCCTAGGGCCGTGTAATGGGGTGAGCTCCCGTTACTTGTCCCATCTTCTGCCAACCTAGCAGTTCGAAAGCATGTAAATAGGGACCATCTTTGGTGAGAAGATAACAACAGTCAGTGTGCCTTTGGTGTTTAATCATGCCGGCCACATGACCATGGTGACGTCTTCGGACAGCGCTGGCTCTTCGGCTTTGAAACCGAGATGAGCACTGCCCCCTAGAGTCGGGAATGACTAGCACATATGTGCGAGGGGAACCTTGACCTTTATTCTAATGAAAAGAAGGACTATGGGTGACATGATAGCAATGTTCCAATATTTGAGGGGCTTCTACAAAGATGAGAGGGGTCAACCTATTCTCCAAAGCACCAGAAGGCAGGACAAGAAATAATGGATGGAAACTAACCAATAAGAGAAGCAACCTAAAACTAAAGAGAGATTTCCTAACGATGAGAGCAATTAACCAATGAAATAGCTTCAGAAGTTGTAGATGCTCCATTACTGGAGACTTTCAAGTAATAACCATTCATCTGACATGGTAGAGGATTTCCTGCTCAACCAGGGGGTTGGACTAGAAGACCTCTAAGGTCCCTTCCAACTCTGTTTTTCTATGTTCTATTAAGTTATGTTTGCAGAAGACATTCACAAGAAAGCGTTTAAAGGATTTGACCTCCAAGCTTGCCAGGTGAAAACACAGATAGATCCTGCAGAAAAACATTTTGGTCCCAAGTGCCAAACAGAGCTCAGAACTGGCATTTGCAACAAAGAAATTAAACCTCTCGGCCAATGTCGTTTGGCTACTTTCACCCAAAAAGTACAAAGCTGTTGAAAGGAAAAGCAACTCTGACTGAAAGGATAAAGCCCAGGGCTGGGGAAGGGGGAGGGGGGAAGGATTGGGGGGAGGGAGAGGAGGAACAGAAAGAAACAACATTTAAGAAGAGAAAACATTTTTGCAAAACTTAAAGCCACCCCCTTTTTTTCCCTCTGTTTTATGTATCGCCATGCTGACACTCTCTTAGCAACTATGCCTTTTGTTTGCTAGGATGAATTGCACAAGTTTTGCAAGGGCACATCAGTTAAGAGGCAGACACTGAATGCTGGCTTAGAAGATCTCTGGGGGGGGGGGGAATTGCAGTCTCCACTATGAAAGGCCATTTCAGTTTGCTTGGAGCATACAGCCTAATTTTTAACTCCTCCCTCTCTGGCTATGAAAGGGCCATCAACGTCTTGTTTTGTACATAGCTGATTTCTTTCTTTGGGAAAGAAAATACCCAGCTTGACCCAAGAATGGGACAGAGAGCTGCAAAACGGGCATGATGCTACTTATGAGCAGGGCTGGATATTTAAGGAGCATTTAATAGAGGGAATTCTTTGGGTGTTTTTTTTTTAATCGAGGTGCATAATTTATGGCTTATGCCTAATTTTCATTAGCTTCCTGCCTTAGAATTGAGAGGCAGGTTTTAGCCATTCGTGGTTAGAGGGGCTCTGAAGCGGGGTGGGTTCTACTTACCTTTACTACTGGTTCACAATGGTAGTATTTATAGACATTACATATTTGTGTGCGTTTCTGATTTCAGTTCTTCAGCCAGTTCTTTTTCCCTTTATAAAACCGTATTCTAAATACTTGTATTTGCCTTGTTATATAACATAACATACAGTATGTGTAAAACCTACTCTTGCTTAAATTTGGTTAAACGTCTGTTGTGAATAAATACTGTTTATTGTTACTACATGTTCTCCAACTTTAAGTTCCCAGTTTTCTTTCTTTGGTAATGTATCTCTTTTCCAGCGTTGTCAATTTATCATTACAGTAATAAACATGCATTTTAGTAAACTGTGATATTTTTTGTTAACAGATTTTGGAAGTGTGCCTAAGAAGAAGAATTATGTTTCATTTCAAGTTTGATTTCTAAAGTTTTTTGAGTGGTTATGTCTTTCCACGTTTTTTTTTTAATGTGTCTGTCACATACAGTAAAGGGTTCCTTCTGGCTCATGACATTTTCAACATGAATGATTTATCTTGGCGATTATTGACAGAGTTATATATCATCTGTAATACATTTAATATGTTTTCTCTTTATATATAGGGACGACTCGCACCCTTTACCATCATGAAAGATCAGTGGTGGGTTTCAGAATTTTGTACTACCGGTTCTGTGGGCATGGCTTGGTGGGCATGGCATTGCTTGGTGGGCGTGGCAGGGGAAGGATACTGTAAAATCTCCATTCCCACCCCACTCCAGGGGAAGGGTACTGTAAAATCTCCATTCCCTCCCCACTCCAGGAGAAGGTTACTGCAAAATCCCCATTTCCTCCCGATCAGCTGGGATTCAGGAGGCAGAGAATAGATGGGGGCGGGGCCAGTCAGAGGTGGTATTTGCCGGTTCTCTGAACTACTCAAAATGTCTGCTACCGGTTCTCCAGAACTGATCAGAACCTGCTGAAACCCACCTCTGGGAAGGATATATAGAAGTATAGTCAGCCGCGCAAACAGGCTGAAGAATAGTTTTTATCCGTGGGCTGTCAGACTCCTGAATGAGAAATAACATAATAACTATGTAGTATGATGGACTGCAGAGCTGGCACAAAATGTAACATGTTCACACTGGTGCAATAGGACTGGGTGTTTTGTTAATATGATTTATTGGGTTAGGGATTTTCTGTCTTCACTGTGAGTTGTATTGTGTTGGGGGAGTGGTGCACTGAGGGAGCTCAACCAATCTCATTGTACATATGTTGCGCACTGACAATAAAGATTTGAACTAATATCTTGGGGTAGATTTTACAAATGTATTCCATAATTCTTCCCATTGTTGGTTTGTGACTGTTTCTTTAAAGGTTTGCATCCATTTCATGATGCCATTTTTAATTTGTTCTACTCACATCTGAGTAACACACACATATACAAACACTACATATACATTCTACCTACCTACCTACCTACCTATCATCTGTCTGTCTGTCTTAGTGGGAGATCTTGATTCATTTGAGCATTATGTGTGTTCTTTGAGAGGGCACTAGGGATCTTTTAATGTGCAAATCTGAATCATAATAAAAGTACACAATATAACAAAATGAAATCTCTGGAGTGTCAGGGTTCCGGCAGATGCCCTAATTAAATCATGAGCCTCCCACCAAGCTTCAAAAGAAATCCAGTTATTTATTAGGAACTTCATGCCGGCCCGGACCAGGTGGAGCCAACTCTGACTTTAGTTAATTTGCGCTTTGCCTCTGACCCTGTTTTCCCCGCCCCCCAATAGGTGTCATCAGTCACATTCTCCAACAAAGCAATTTCGCGGGTTGTAGAAGTCACTCCCTTCCAGCTACTGTGGGTTTCCGTGGAGACAACCTCGGTGTATCGATTGGAATGTGCCTTGTTTTGACTGAGATACCAGCTCCTTGATGCAGCTGCGAAGTTCGTTTTCCTATCCCCCTTGCCTATGGCAACTCGAGAGCAGGCCAGGGATGCTTTGCGAGGTGACATGGAGGCTTATACGATACTGCTACCAACACTTTTTTCCCACCAAAGTTTCACCCCCAGATGAAGGATCAAGTCAGAAAAAGATCTCTGAAAGCCCCCTTCTACTCCTCAGATGCTGTAGATGGCACATTGTTTGGTCCTATTACTTATTGTATGTCACTCAAGAAACAGCAGTGGAGGAAGCTAGTCCTCAGATGGGACAAATGATCTATGTTCTCATAAGTGGAGATCTCTCTCTCATAAGTGGAGAGTCCAACATGGCTGCTTTTCAGCTTCTCCACATTCCTGACACATCGGCTTTCAAAGATGCTGAAACACAGTGCTGCATTTGTTCAAGAGGAATGGAACACAGGAGAAATTCCCAGAGGTATTTCTTTCTTTGAAGAGTCAGAAATGAACAACATGGCAAATGACAAAGTCAAGAAAGACGAGGCTTCCATTAGATAACTTTACTGTTCCCAATTTTTGAAATAACTGGAACATCCTATCAGATACGGGTAGTCCTTGACTTATGACTGGTTGCTTAGCCACCATTCAAAGTTATGGCGGCTCGCATGACTGCTTTCTGGGCACTTGACAAGTGGCACATCTTTATGGCTGGTTGCATCATTCCACAGTCACATGACACATTTTACAATGTTTGTTGCTCATTTCTGGCTTTTTTATTCATTTATTAAATGTATATGCCACCCGTTTCAATAACGAGAGAGAGAGTTATCGATTTCCTGTAAAAAACCACAACAACAACAGCGCCCATCGGGAATAGACTGACACAATTATGGTGGCATTTGATTAATGAATGCAGAATTCACTTAATAACCACAGCATCTGCTTTATGACCGCTGCAAAAAAAAAAGTTGTCAAATCAAATCTTACAACTGTCAACGTTGTAATTGTAATTGCAATTGTAATGACTTAATTACAGAATTTCCGGGCTTTACTTGCGAGACCAATGTAATAAAAAGGAAACAGAGCTGCTTTACACTTTCTAAAATATTGATCATACTGTTGAGATCATATGGAGAATGGTGGCCTAGTTGATCTAACTACAAGCAAAAACGTTTTTTCCAAACTGTTGCGGCATGTCACTTTTGACACGTGTGTCGTAAGTTGCCACCACTGATCTACATCATCAGATATAATATAATTGTTTCAGGGACATCTGTGGAAAGAGGGGGAGGCAGTTTTTTAAAAAAAGTCAAAATGAGGACAATAATCATGCAATCAAACCTTCAGATGGTTTTTATATGTGTTGTGTTCCAGGCATCAATCACATGTTTATGATCATCATTTTGTCTTTTCTGACCTTCCTGTGGATATCTCTGGTTACTTTTAAATGAAGAGGCAGCCGTTTGAAATTCAACACACATTTCCTATTTTTATCACCATACTTGTATTTTCATTTATCTTTAAATTACTGTATTCACACATCCACACCCACGTATGAAAGCTATAAACCTCAATGGAAGTGTTAGAACACTTATAGAAGCTTGACGTTGGAAGGAGTTATTTAGGCCTTCAAATCTAACTCTGTTCCCTACAGAAATCTAGAATGAAGCATCCCGTTAAAATACCTTATGCCACCAGACTCCAAATTTTGGGCTTAGACAACTTAGAACTACGCTGACTTCAGCCTGACCTAAGCATAGTATATAACATTATCTGCCACTATGTCCTTCCTGTCAATGACTACTTCAGCTTTAACCACAACAATACACGAGGACATAATAGATACAAACTCAAGGTAAACCGCTTCAAACTCGATTGCAGAAAATATGACTTCAGTAACAGAATGGTCAATGCCTAGAATGCACAGCCTGACTCTGTAGTTTCTTCCCCAAACCCCAAAAACTTTAACCTTAAACTGTCTACTGTGGACCTCACCCCATTCCTAAGAGGTCTGTAAGGGGCGTGCATAAGTGCACCAGTGTGCCTACTGTCCCTGTCCTAATATTCTTTTTACTTACTCTTTTTATGTATTCAGATTATGTTTATACTTTTACCTGTTATCTTATATATGCTTGACAAATTATGATTATGATTATGATTATGATTATGAACAGACGGAGGTTCGACCTCTCCTTGAAACATCCAGAGAAAACAATTTCCATCTTCTCGCTGGATAATTTTATCCTATTGCCCAGTATAATACATACTATTATGCTATAGAATAAATTCCATTAGAAAAATGATTTAACAATACCTTTCTGGCCACTGCTATTACATTACTAGAATAGCACTGATCAGAATATGATAACTTTTTGGAAAAAAAAGTCAGAAAAAGCTATATAGGATAGAGTGGTATTCCATTAAAGGGAATTAAACTTTTTAAAAATAGCAAGAAAAGCACTTTAGCGTTGATTAAAAGGACTGTTGGTAAGATGAGTTGATGTACTGGCACTCACTATGAAGACCGTATTGTAAGTCACTGTAAATCTACCTGCCCATTATGATGTGGGATTTATTTGAATGGGAAAAAGACCAAACCTTAGCCTGTACTTCTCAATAAATATCCATTGGACTAAAATGCACTTTGGTCATCTTTCCTGCCTTTTTTTCTCTGCACATTGATCATCTTTGTTACTCTAAGACATGTAACATATATAAAACATTTTAGCTTTGTTTGTCACCAACTATAAAACTATCGCGATCATTCAATAAGAAAAAAATCATCTAAATCTCCAAGATTACTCATATCCTTTGGAAAAAGAGAGTTGACATGAACTCTGTTGATTCTGGCCTTGCACAATTTTTCACGCTTCATTTTTTGCAAAGATTCTGAAAAATAGGTAAAGGTTCCCCTTGCATATATGTGCTAGTAGTTCCCGACTCTAGGGGGTGGTGCTCATCTCCATTTCAAAGCCGAAGAGCCAACGCTGTCCGAAGACATTTCCGTGGTCATGTGGCTGGCATGACTAAACACCAAAGGCACATGGAATGCTGTTACTTTCCCACCAAAGATGGTCCCTATTTTTCTACTTGCATTTTTTACGTGCTTTCGAACTGCTAGGTTGGCAGAAGCTGGGACAAGTAACAAGATGCTCACCCCGTTATGCAACACTAGGGTTTCGAACCGCTGAACTGCCAACCTTTCAATCGACAAGCTCAGCATCTTAGCCACTGAGCCACCATGTCCCTGCAAAGTATGAAGGGTTAAAAAAATCATGTTTTCATTCATTGCTGGCAATAAGGCTAGAAGAAGTCCATGGTTGCAAAAACAGAAGACCAGAAAACAGTTTAAAGAGAAGTGGGTTACAAGATTACAAATTTGTTGCCAAAAACTGAGCTCTCAAAACGAGGAGGAAAGAGTGTGAAAAGAGAACCATTGCTAGCACTTGCTGATGTGCTAAGTTTTGCTAAGGTTGCTGTATACGTGGAAACTACTTCAGAGATGGATCTTTGCAGATCTTTCGTTTTTTAATAAAACTGACATCCAACAGTTCCCATCATTGATTGTCTGGAATTCTTCCCTTCCCTGGAACTGTGATGGGCAATAATTTGCCTTTAATGATCTTTTTACCTGCAAAATTAATTTAGGCATTTGGAAACCATTCTTTACTTAGAAGTATAGTACACAAAGAAAGAGGGTCAACCTATTTTCCAACGTGCCAAAAGGCAAGGCAAGAGGGTATGGATGGAAACTAATCAAGGAAAGAAGCAACCTAGAACTAAGGAGAAATTTCCTAACAGTTAGAACAATTAGCCAATGGAATGGCTTGCCTTCAGATTCAGAAGTTGTAGATGCTCCAACACTGGAGGTTTTAAAGAAGAGATTGGACAGCCACTTATCTAAATGGTATAGGTTCTACTGCTTGAGCAGGGGGTTGGACTAGAAGACTTCCAAGGACCCACCCAACTCTGGTATTCAATATTTTAGGTGTGAATTTTAGGCGTGAATTTTTGAATTTTTAGGTGTGAATAGTTTAGGTGTGAATTATTGGCCAATGGATACATCTGGTATTTTACAAACATGTTATGGGCAATCTTAATTTCTCAGTTTCCAACTTAATTTAACAAACCCCTAAGACTGTGATGGCAAACCTATGGCATGCGTGCCAGAGGTGGCACGCAGGGCCCTATCTGATGGCATGCGAGCTATCGCCCCAGTTCAGCTCCACTGCGCATGTGGCATGCCACCCACCGGCCAGCTGCTCTTTGGGTATATGCTGCGCATGAGTGGGGGGTGGGGTGGGGGTGCGCGGGGGCCCTTGCATGCACAGGGGGCAGGGGGCATGTGGCGGGGGCAGGGGGCATGCATGTGGGGGGGGGGGCAGGGCGCATGCAGGGGCACACTTTGGACACTCGGTCCGGAAAAGGTTAGCCATCACTGCCCTAAGATATACTTGGAAAGGTGTTCCATGAACTATCACAATTCCAAACTGTTTTGGGCTTTCAACAGCATCATACACCTAGACCTGAACTTGAACATGTTGGCAACTGATGATGTTCTTTTATAACCAGTGGTTGTACCTTTTCTACCATAGGTTGCTTACAATCTTGCAGCTGCATTCTTTGCGGTGTATCCACCTTTGAAGGGTCCTCAAGGGATAGTGTTTGCCATCAGAAATGCATGTCAACTACATCTGGTATCTAAATATCTCAATTATTTATCTTGCAACATTTCTAACCTGCCATACTCTCAACAGACTCTAGCGAATGGATAGTAAAATAAAATTAGGGGACTGGAGGGTAAAACATATGAAGAATGGCTGCAGGAACTGGGTCTGTCTAGTTTAATGAAAAGAAGGACTAGGGGAGACATGATAGCAGTCTTCCAATATCTCAGGGGCTGCCACAAAGAAAAGGGAGTCAAACTATTCTCCAAAGCACCTGAAGGCAGGACAAGAAGCAATGGGTGGAAACTAATCAAGGAGAGAAGCAATTTAGAACTAAGGAGAAATTTCCTGACAGTTAGAACAATTAATCAGTGGAACAACTTGCCTCCAGAAGTTGTGAATGCTCCAATATTGGAAGTTTTAAAGAAGATATTAGATAACCATTTGTCTGAAGTGGTGTAGGGTTTCCTGCCTAAGCAGGGGGTTGGACAAGAAGACCTCCAAGGTCCCTTCCAACTTCCAACTAGATATCTATCCACCAATCCACATTGCCCCAGTGTGGTAGATCACATTCCATAACCTTCCATGAAAAGACCTCCATCCTGCCTTGGATTGTTTTGGGGCGGTGTTTCTCAACCTTGGCCACTGGAAAGTGGATGGACTTCAACTCCCAGAATTCTGGGTGATTGGTGGGATTTTGGACTCTATGAAATTCAGAAGCTTTTCCAAATGCATTTTAAAAAAAAACAAAAAAAAAAACAAGCAGGTTAAACCATTTTCAGATAAGGCTGTCAAGAGCAGTGTTTCTCAACTCCCAGAATCCTTTTACTAGCTTGGAATTCTGGGAGTTGAAGTCCATCCACCTTCAAGTTATTGAAAAACAGTGCTATGGGGCAATAGCAATAATTAGAATAATAAATATGTCCATGGCTTATTGTTATGTATGTATCAACCTTCCTCAACTGACACCCTCAGAAATATACAGTAGTGGCCAAAATTATAGAAACCTTTTGGGAAAAGTGTATTTTCTAAAACTAGCTAATAAAACCACTTTTGTTTGTAGTAGTACAAATTATAAACCAGTGGAAAGAATAATTTAATCAAGAATATAATGCAATAACTTTTATGAAGGATTTGGTTTTGGAATAGCAGTTACAGTTTAAAGAAGAAAAATGAAACGTAGAAAAACTGACATATACAAAAATTATCACCATAGAAAAAATGAGATATACAAAAATCATCACCATGTCAGTTAATACTTAGTTGGGTAACCTTTAGCATGAATTATGGCCTTACTACATCTTCCCATGGAGTAAACCAAGTCTTTTAGTTCTGCAGCTGTTATAATGTGAAACCAAGATTGAATGATTGCTTCTATTAACTGGGTTTTATTGCTGGGTCGCTTCTGACTAACAAATTTCTTTAGTCGGCTTCATAGATTTTCAATTGGGTTAAAGTCTGGGCTATTCCCAGGCCATTCCAGCAGTGGAATATGATTATCTTGAAACTCCAAATAAAAAGGTGCTGTTATTAGCCATCAAACTTCAAAAATACACTTTTCCGAAAAGGTTTCCACAATTTTGGCCATTACTGCATTCTGATTACAACTTCCATTCCCTTCTGAGCATGTGCCTAGCAGTTTAGATCAGTGGAGGATAAACAATGGCAGATAAAATGAATAGGACAGGCAGGCTAAACAGAGCCTTTAGTTTGTAAAATCCTTTAGTTTGCTAGGTTCTACACTAGTCACAGCCAGTCTCCATCTGATTTTGAGCAGTAGATAATTCCCTTGACCTAAAACTTTCTTTTTCTCCCTGAAAACTCCCCCTCTTTTTGCAGAAACTTTCACTTCCTCTTGATCTGACCAGTAATTTATTTTTATAGTGAAATGGCCAAATATAGATATACAGGGAAAGAAGTTTTTATTCTTCTTTTATTTATGACATCAGGAGCTCACCATCTCCCTGCCTCTCTTCTTGAAAAGTCTGCCTTGGCCTTGCAAACTAAAGGTGGAAGTGTCAGCATTCCAGCAAATCCCCAACTCCAAGTAAAAACTCCGAGGCTGGCATTTTTCAAAGTTCCATTTATTAGAGAAGGTGAACTGGCACATCTGGGAAAACCCGAATCTGAGAGGTCTGGGTTTCCCTCCGTAAATCAAAACCCCAAATCCAGCCCCTGCACCTATCAGTCTGTCACATGGCCCAATCACCATCCGTCCCAACTTGAGCCATCCCTGCAACCACTCGTCCTCCAGATGCATAAACATCATGACCTTGACCGAAAGGAAGAATGCTATTATGTCTAACTACAATCACTCCTCTAAATCCCCCTCCTATTTTCCCAAGCGCAAGAAGTTGGCAGTGGGAAAGCATCTGGTGCTAATATGGCTTCCAAAACTGACAGGAAGTTTACTTGTCACTCTCAGCCAATGTGTGCTCCAGGGGCGGGTTCTAAATTTTTTTACTACCGGTTCTGTGGGCGTGGCTTATTTTGTGGGCATGGCTTGATCGTCATGTGACAATTCTTTAAGATTTAGCAGAGGTACTGGTCTACCAGGCTTTTAACTGCTTGCAGGGGCACCAGTCTACTCATTTATTTTTGGAGGCACCGGTCTACTCATTTGTTTTTGGAGGCACTGGTCTACCCATTTGTTTTTGGAGGCACCGGTCTACTCATTTGTTTTTGGAGGCACCGGTCTACCACCACACTGCCTTTTAACATTGATCAGCTGTAGGATGGCCCTTTGAAGCCCCGCGGCAAGAGTTTAAACAGGTTTTTTCCTTCTAGCCAATCAGCTGGGACTCAGGAGGCTGCAATAGATTGGGGGTGGGGCCAAATAAAAGGTAAGAATAATGCGGGAGGGGGGGCAGAACCGGTTTGGTGATGTCATATCGTCACTGCTACCGGCTTGGCAGAACCGGGCCGAACCACTGGTGTGCTCTCTAAAGCAATGATTCCCAACTTTGGCACTTTGAAAATGTGTGGAGTTCAACTCCCAGACTTCCCAGCCAGCAAGGGGATTCTGGGAGCTGAGAAACACTACTCTAAGACAGACTTATCTGAAAAAGGTTTAGTCTCCTTGTTTCAAAAAATTGTATTTTGGAAAAGTCTCTGTGCACTCAGTAGAGTCTAAAATCCCTTTTCCCAAGCATCAATGTAACAGCAGGAATTAACCAATTGCCAATTCAGTAATTCTTTCTTTTTTTCATATGTGGCTTTTCTTCTTTATAAGTCTGAAACTGGTCCATCACTTCACAAAGTGAATTTTGGAGTAAATTGGGTAGAATGTCAGTTTTGGAAGCCATTTTTTTTCTTTTAGCTTCCTAACTGCCATATATATTAGCCTGGGAAATTCGGAGGTGTTTTTTTTTTTTTTTTATTGGAGCGGTGGAAGAATAGCCATAACAATATTCCTTGGTCAAGGACATTTGTCTGCACCTGGATGGGAGTGACTGGGGATTGTTTCCAGTTGAGCCTGAAGGGTGGATTGGACCATGTGATGAACTTGTGGATGTGGAAGCAGAGTTTCAACTGGGTGGGGGAAACCTGGAAGCTTTCAGATTCGGGTTTTCCCAGATGTACCAACATGACATCTCTAATAAAATGGAACTTTGAGAAATTTCAACCCTCAGAGTTTTCTTTCGTTGGGGGTGTTACTTGGAACCCTGACACTGAAGCAGCTTCCAGAGCAAAAGATGTTTTTCTCTCTTGTACTGCAAAAAATAATTGTGGGGCCAAAAAACTCCTGTAGATTTCCCCACCCCCCATAGCACTTGTCATTTCTTTCCTTGGGGTTGAGTAACATCCTTTTTTAAAGAGGAGGAATCTGGCCCATTTGCAACCATATCCCCCTCCCCAAATACATAGTAGATAAGTAAAAATAGCATTTGTGTTTCTCCTGTCCAGTTGTGTCCAAATTTAAGGGGTGATGCTCATCTCCATTTCTTAGCTGAGGGAGCCAGTGTTGTCCGAAAACACTTCCATGGTCAAGTGGCTGAAGTGCATGAAACGCCATTACTTTCCAAACAAAGTGGCACCTATTTATCTATTTGCATTTGCATGCTTTCAAACTGCTAGCTAGCTATGCAGGAGCTGGGGCAAGTAACGGGAGCTCACCCTGTCATATGGGGCTCAGGTCTTGAACCCCTGCTGTCAGCTTTCCAGCTAACAAGCACAGCATCTTTAACCACTGAACCATCGTGCCACCCATGGGAACAAATAAAATGGCATTCACTTGTCTGGAAGCGAAAGAGGTTTAATTCCTTTCTCTCTCACCCTTGAAATTTTCTTCCACTACAGAAAAGCACCTTAATGTCACAGAACAGCATCTTTGTAGGAATCAAGGCAGCGTCTCTATTCCTATCCTAATTCTGATTTCACAAGTTGTATCAGATACACATCTGCTGTTGCTGCACCATAAACCTATGGTATATAGCTGCCATGTCCTCTCTCAATATTCATCTGAGGAACTGTTCAAGTTTATGAGCCATCAGGTTCACCTATCCTCCCCCAATTTGATGCCTTCCAGACAGGGGTGAAATCCAGCAGGTTCTGAAGAACCAGTAGCGGACATTTTGAGCAGTTTGGAGAACTGGCAAATATCACCTCTGGCTGGCCCCAGAGTGGGTGGAAATGGAGATTTTGCAACATCCTTCCCTCAGGAGTGGGGAGGGAATGGGGATTTTGCAGTATCCTTCCTCTGGAGTGGGGTGGAAATGGAGATTTTGCAGTATCCTTCCCCTGCCATGCCCACCAAGCCATACTATGTCCACCAAGCCACACCTACAGAACTGGTAGTAAAAAAAATTGGATTTCACCACTGCTTCCAGATGTGTTGGCCTACACCTCCTAATACTGTGCCAAAGGCAATACAGACTGAAAATTGTGAGAACTATCATTTAAGCTCACTTGAAGGCTACTATATCAGAGAGGGTTAATCTACAGCAGAGGTGTCAAAATTGCAGCCCTCAGACCGGATGCGTCACGTGCTGGCCACGCCCACCCCCATTTTAGCGAAAGCGGGAAAAGTTGAGGTACGTATCGTGACGACAATGTGTCATTGCAAGTTTGACACCCCTGATCTACCGTGAACAATGAAGCTGAATCTGTCTGTCCAATGAGATTGAGAAGAATAAGCTTGCTAAGGTCCCACCAGCAAGAGAGTTCCATCTCCAGGGATCCTGTAACAAAGCCTTCTCAGTGGTGGCCCCTTCCTATGGAATTGACATATCTTGGAGCCCTACCTCCTTTGCAGATTCCTCTAAAAATAAGCAGCTTTGACAGAACACTGAGATTTAACCTATCTCTGATGGAGGCAGTTGATACTGCTGTTTCAAATTTATATGATTGTTATTCTGTTAGGTCCTTAATTCCTTTTCTGGTTATTTTATGCTGCTCTATGGCTGCAGGAATAGAGCAGCATAGAGAAAATTATAGAAGAGAGAGGGAGGGAAGGAAGGAAGGAAGGAAGGAAGGAAGGAAGGAAGGAAGGAAGGAAGGAAGGAAGGAAGGAAGGAAGGAGAGAGAGAGAAAAAGAGAAAAAGAAAAAGAGAAAAAGAGAAAGAGAAGGAGAGAGAAAGAAAGAAAGGAAAAAAGGAGAGAAAGAAGGAAAGAGAAAAGAAGAGAGAGAGGAGGGAAAGAAGGAGAGAGAGAGAAAGAGAAAAAGAGAAAAAGAGAAAAAGAGAAAGAGAAGGAGAGAGAAGGAAAGAAAGGAGAGAAGGAAAGAAGGAAAGAGAAAGAAAGAAAGAGAGAGAGAAGGAAGGAAGGAGAGAGAGAGAAAGAGAGAAAGAGAAGGAGAAGGAGAAAGAAGGAAAGAAAGGAAAGAAGGAGAGAAAGAAGGAAAGAGAAAGAAAGAGAGAGAAAGGAAGGAAGGAAGGAAGGAAAAAAAGAAAGAAAGGAGGTTTTTTTGTAGATTCTGCAGGAATACTGAGGCAGATCTGGGATCATTTTTTTGAGCTTTGAGAGCAGAATGGAATTGAGCATCTCAGTCTACTAAACCTTCTTTGTGTAAGGGTTCTAATTTCATATGCCGCCTACCCTTAGTCATGTGAAGGTCTGCCAGTAAAGCAAAAAGATCATCAGATCGTTTAAACTATTTAGATTGGGGCTGGTTTTTTTCAGTACTATTTTTGTAACAATGCTAAGATTAGGCAACTGGGTAGAGAAACTAAAAAAAAAAAATAAGCTGTGCCATCTGCTATCATTTTGACTTTATGGAATTCTCCAATGATCCTTACTGGGAAACACCATCTCTTCTCTCTCCCTCCCTCCCTCCCCCTGCTCTCTCTCCCTCCCTCCCTCCCTCTCTCCCCCTCTCATTCTCTCTCTCCCTCCCTCCCTCCC